>OZ024749.1:9681400-9748900 GCA_964016885.1 Eledone cirrhosa | reverse complement strand
TGTTAAATCTAGCTTCATGGGTTTCTGTAAATCCTTAGACTGTACTCTATCAGCTCACATATAAATATAAAAGCCTACTAGAGCAAGCGGAACGGAGTTTACTTTCTCAACGAGCTTTTTATATATATATAATCATCATTATCATCGTTTATTGCGGTGGATTGGCAGTATCGGTAGAGGGTTTGATGCCATGCTTTCCAGCATAGTTATGTGTCTTTACGATCTGAGTTCAAATCCCGCCGAGGTTGACTTTGCCTTTCATCCTTACGGGGTCAATAAAATAAAGTACCAGTAATGCACTGGGTAATTGCTGGCCTTGTGCCTAAAGTAGAAACAATTATCATCGTTTAATGTCTATCTTCCACGCTAGCATGGGTTTAGACGGGAATTATCCCACTTGAAGCAAGATTGGTCGGGAGACCGTGTCTCGCTCGTATAGGACTGTCTGGCAGGTTTTCTATGGCTGGATGCCCTTCCTAACACCAACCACTTTTACAGTGTGGACCAATGGAAACATTGTTTCCTTGGTCCAATTTGACGAAAGTCGATCGACTGACACTTATATATATGTGTGTCAGTCGATCGACTTTCGTCAAATTGGACCAAGGAAACAATGTTTCCATTGGTCTTTCCAATTGCTAATATCATCTATCAGTCGCAACTCCAGGTAGAAGGAGCAACGTGAAATAAAGTGCCTTGCTCAAGGACATAACGCATCGCCCGGTCCAGGAATCGAACTCACAACCTCACGATTGTGAATCTAATTCTCTAACCACTCAGTCACATGCTGTCACTAAATATATATAAAGTGTATGATCATATGTGATACTTTTGCTTGGTCAGGAAAGCTATACTGTACAAATCCGACCAAAAGCTAAATCACAAGAGCAAACAGTATATATATATATATGTGTGTGTGTGTGTGTGTGTGTATTATCTATGTGAGTGTGTGTCTGTATGTTAGTTTACAACAACAAGATCAACTAAAAACAAAAACCTTGTAGACAGTTAGGGGGCATCGCAGTAGCATTCCACAGATATCTGTTTAGGTATATCTACCAATATATTTTTCCATATTTGGATAACAAACTTAATATCTATTTATGGTGATGTTGGTGTTGTTGGTGTTGGTGGTGTTGTTGTTGGTGTTGGTGGTGTTGATGTTGTTGTTGTTGTTGGTGTTGGTGTTGGTGTTGTTGATGTTGTTGTTGTTGTTGTTGGTGTTGTTGGTGGAGTTGGTGGTGCTGATGTTGTTGGTGTTGGTGGTGTTGGTGTTGGTGGTGTTGTTGTTGTTGTTGTTGGTGTTGGTGGTGTTGGTAGTGTTGGTGTTGGTGGAGTTGGTGTTGTTGTTGTTGTTGGTGGAGTTGGTGTTGTTGTTGTTGTTGGTGGAGTTGGTGTTGGTGTTGTTGTTGTTGTTGTTGTTGGTGTTAATGTAAAGTTGTGGACACATAAATCTCTGGTCAACAGAGCCTGAAATACAATAACCTAAAGACATGTTGCTATTATAACTGAACAATAATTCAATTTCACACATATATCAATATTTCACGAATGTATCAAACAAGGATGCACTCCACCTTTCTGTATATCTCAGGCCGTGTTTTTCTGTTTCTTTAAATGTTGCCTTTTTCTTCTTATCCGAGGTCAATAGAACTTGTGTATATATATGTATGCTGGTGTGTATATGTATGTATGATGGCGTATATGTATGTATGATGGCGTATATGTATGTATGATGGCGTATATGTATGTATGATGGTGTATATATATGTATGATGGTGTATATATATGTATGCTGGTGTGTATATGTATGTATGATGGTGTATATATATGTATGCTGGTGTGTGTATGTGTGTATGATGGTGTATATATATGTATGCTGGTGTATATATATGTATGCTGGTGTGTATATATATGTATGATGGTGTATATATATGTATGATGGTGTATATATATGTATGCTGGTGTGTATATATATGTATGATGGTGTATATATATGTATGCTGGTGTGTGTGTGTATGTATGATGGTGTATATATATGTTTGCTGGTGTGTATATGTATGTATGATGGTGTATATATATGTATGCTGGTATATGTATGCTGGTGTATATATATGTATGCTGGTGTGTGTGTATATGTATGATGGTGTATATGTATGTATGCTGGTGTGTATATGTATGTATGATGGTGTATATATATGTGTATGCTGGTGTGTATATGCATGTATGATGGTGTATATATATGTATGCTGGTATATGTATGATGGTGTATATATATGTATGCTGGTGTGTGTATGTATGTATGATGGTGTATATATATGTATGCTGGTGTGTATATGTATGATGGTGTACATATATGTATGCTGGTGTGTATATGTATGTATGATGGTGTATATATATGTATGCTGGTATATGTATGATGGTGTATATATATGTATGCTGGTGTGTATATGTATGTATGATGGTGTATATATATGTATGCTGGTATATGTATGATGGTGTATATATATGTATGCTGGTGTGTATATGTATGTATGATGGTGTATATATATGTTTGCTGGTGTGTATATGTATGTATGATGGTGTATATATATGTATGCTGGTATATGTATGATGGTGTATATATATGTATGCTGGTGTGTATATGTATGTATGATGGTGTATATATATGTTTGCTGGTGTGTATATGTATGTATGATGGTGTATATATATGTATGCTGGTGTGTATATGTATGTATGATGGTGTATATATATGTATGCTGGTGTGTATATGTATGTATGATGGTGTATATATATGTATGATGGTGTATATATATGTATGCTGGTGTGTATATGTATGTATGATGGTGTATATATATGTATGCTGGTGTGTATATGTATGTATGATGGTGTATATATATGTATGCTGGTCTGTGTATGTATGTATGATGGTGTATATATATGTTTGCTGGTGTGTATATGTATGTATGATGGTGTATATATATGTATGCTGGTGTGTATATGTATGTATGATGGTGTATATATATGTTTGCTGGTGTGTATATGTATGTATGATGGTGTATATATATGTATGCTGGTGTGTATATGTATGTATGATGGTGTATATATATGTATGCTGGTGTGTATATGTATGTATGATGGTGTATATATATGTATGATGGTGTATATATATGTATGCTGGTGTGTATATGTATGTATGATGGTGTATATATATGTATGCTGGTGTGTATATGTATGTATGATGGTGTATATATATGTATGCTGGTCTGTGTATGTATGTATGATGGTGTATATATATGTTTGCTGGTGTGTATATGTATGTATGATGGTGTATATATATGTATGCTGGTGTGTATATGTATGTATGATGGTGTATATATATGTATGCTGGTCTGTGTATGTATGTATGATGGTGTATATATATGTTCGCTGGTGTGTATATGTATGTATGATGGTGTATATATATGTTTGCTGGTGTGTATATGTATGTATGATGGTGTATATATATGTATGCTGGTGTGTATATGTATGTATGATGGTGTATATATATGTATGCTGGTGTGTATATGTATGTATGATGGTGTATATATATGTATGCTGGTGTGTATATGTATGTATGATGGTGTATATATATGTATGCTGGTCTGTGTATGTATGTATGATGGTGTATATATATGTTTGCTGGTGTGTATATGTATGTATGATGGTGTATATATATGTATGCTGGTGTGTATATGTATGTATGATGGTGTATATATATGTATGCTGGTGTGTATATGTATGTATGATGGTGTATATATATATGTATGCTGGTGTGTATATGTATGATGGTGTATATATATGTTCGCTGGTGTGTATATGTATGTATGATGGTGTATATATATGTATGCTGTGTTTACAATTTACACAACATCAACTACGTATGCATGTCTGCAAGCATGCATGTGTGTGTGCAGGTATGGATATTATTGTATGTGTGGATGTGTAAGTTTTGAGTTACATATGTGCATGTGCTTTGTATCTGTACATGTGTATATGCAGTTATTAGATGCAGAATTTTTGGAATGTTTTACATATTTTTACTGTTCCATTAATGGATTGTACTTGTAATTTCCTAATTAGTTGTGTTCTTTCTGTTTCTCTGAAGCGTAGCTTCTCAAGATTTGTACTGAGGCAGTTACTAACATATCCCAGTGCCCCAATAATCACAGGTATAAATCTGAAGGTATAGTCAGGGTGGAGTATCTGCAGTTTTCTCATTAGTTCTGCATAGATATTCTCCTTTTCGCTAATCTTTAATATTATATTGGCATCTGCTGGGTGGCTAACCTCCACTACTGTGCATTCCCTCTTTTCCCAGTATGTATGTATGTATGTATGTATGTATGTATGTATGTATGTATGTATGTATGTCAGGTCACCAGTTGGTGCTACTGGTAACATGTATCCCTGTTGGTGCTACTGGTAACATGTATCCCTGTCTCATGGTCAGGTCGTTGGCGACTAAACTGGCAACCCCACCAAGGTTTCTTGGTGAGGAGGGTGACTTTGGACATCCTGCAGGACTAAAAACAGAACCTGTCAAAGGGCAAAAGAACTCTTAAGAGTCAATGGCCATCCAAAATCACCAGGAGAGATGACCCCTTAGCCTTTGTCAAGACAGAATTCTAGAAGGAAAACTCTGATATAACACCTGCAACCCTGATGGTATCCAATGATGTTGACTTTTCTTCTATTTGGTAAATATCATCTTGGTTAAGGGAGTGGGACTGGCTTTGTGCAGTGCCTTTACTCACTATAAAAGCTTCACGGCACAGGCATTGCTTTATATTTGGAGATCTCTCTGCACTTGTCGTCACATGGTACCATGGGCCCAGCACTATGTGTCAATAATTGTCACGAGTGTAGTGTTTGTACCAGAGTTTTCAAGCCGCTGGCTGGACTAAAAAGTCACACTCATTCAGCGCATTGGTAGGGGTTCTCCTACATGGATCTAAAGTAGTGGCCGTACTCGAAAACGAGTTGGCAGCCACCATGTATGTATGTATGTATGTATGGATGGATGGATGAATGTTCTTCTGGTTTTATAATTTTATAAATTTTTACCAATAGAGAGAGAGTCGGTTTCTAACATAGTTACAAGACTCTCTCATTGGAATTTACACAACATCAACTACGTAGATATGTCTGCATGTCTGCATAGAAGATAAGACCCTGAGACCCTCAGGAAAGTGGCCCTGCTCCATATGTAGAAAAGGAGTTGGCATAAACTATATGATGTACACAATGTAAATCTTGGGTGCACAAGAGATGTAGTGGGATAACAGGTAGACTAACAGGGAAAGAAGACTTTGTATGTAGAAGATGCACAGGGGTAATCAAAGAGAAGAGCATCAGTGATATAAACCTCTTTAAGTTACAAGAAGGTCCATAGAAGTGGTTGACAGCTTCTGCTATCTAGGTGACCTCATTAGCAGCAGAGGAAGGTGTGCCAAGAGTATAATAGCTAGAATAAGGATAGTATGGAAGAAATTTAGAGAGCTATTTCCACTGTTGACAACAAAAGGTTTATCCCTACATACAAAAGGATCACTGTATGACACCTGTGTGCAAAGTGCAATGCTGCAAGGTAGTGAAAGATGGGTTGTGACTGCAGATGTAGACTGGAGAGAAATGAAACAGCTATGTTTCATTGGATGTGCAATGTAAGTGTGAGAGAAAGACAGAGCTTGGATGAACTGAGGGGGAAACTGGGTTTAAGAGGAATCTGAGGTGGTGTGCAAGAGAGAAGACTGCATTGGTATGGACATGTGATGCACATGGATGATGATCACTGGGTGAAGAGGTGTCAGGAAATGCCAGTGGATGGAAGTTCCAGTAGAGGTAGACCCCCCAAGAAAGGCCTGGACAGTAATGATGAGAGCTGACCTGAAATTGCTGAGACTCACAGAGGAGATTATGAAGAAATGCAGAGTGGAGAGATGCAGTGCTGAAAGAGACCCGTTCAACCCAAGCAAGCGTGGAACATGTATATATGGTCCCGTAACTCCTGATAGAGTTGTAGGGGGTGCCATATTGACATACAGCGTTTCTTGGGTATTTGAAGCCTGGCAGAGCCCATCCCTCTGCAGGTCTGAGTACAGCAGATTTCTTGCAGAGAAAGATAGAAAGTGAGAAAGAGATATAGAGGAAGAATCCACCCCAGTACCAGACTAGTGATTTTTTGTATTGACCTCGAAAGGATGAAAGGCAAAAATTGACCTCGGCGGGATTTGAATTCAGAGAACAGACAGCTGGAACAAACACCTTAAAGCATTCTATCCGACATTCTAATATCTTTACCAATTTGCCACCTTAAAAGTGTGGAAAAACGGACGTAAAAACGATGATGATGATATATATATATGTACCACATAGCTATCATTTTCCTTCTGTATTACTTGGGAATGACCCCCAGCAGTATTAAGGGTTAAACCCATAACTATATTTTGTAGTCCAGCACCTTAATATCTGAGCTACTGTAATTCTCTAAAATATACAAGAGACATGAGTAAAAGTATTTTTCTTTCTTCTTGGTAATTTACTTTTTTATTTTGTACCACTTATGTTTGTGTATATATGTGTATATATATATATATATATATATATATATATACCATTAAATTTGTGTGAAATGTATATATTTATATCTACCTATCTATCTATCTGTCTGATGTCTCTCTCTCTCTCTCTATATATATATATATATATGCGTATATATATATATATATATATATATATATATATATATATATATATATAACAGAAACAATAAAAATACCCATCTTGTGTAACAATGTTTTTAATGTAGAATACTTAGAAGTGTTTGATTGGTTATTTCAGGGTCAGGGGTCCTCTCAAACATCCATCATCATCATAACTATCATCAGTGTTATAGTTAGCACCAACCCCAGTCATCATCATCATCATCAAAATTTGCAATAATTCACCAAGATTTAAGCATGTACACACACACACATGTATATATATACACACATACACACACACACACATATATATATATATATACAGTCTCAACATTATTTGATGATAACAAATTTGATTTGTCAAATGTTTGGTAATTTTCTCATATTTATACAAACCAGACTCCTTTGTCATAATAAAAACAATGACAACAATAAAAGCAATATTATTAATAATAATAATAATAATAATAATAATAATAATAATAATAATAATAACAATAATAACAATGATAATAATAGGGGTATCACCCCATCAACTGTTTGCATATATATATATATATATATATATATATATGTGTGTGTGTGTGTGTGTGTGTATATGTGTGTGTGTGTATATATATGTGTGCGTGTGTGTATATATATGTGTGTGTATATATATATATATATATATATATATATATACACCCATGTTAGCGTGGAAGATAGACGTTAAATGATGATAATGATGATATATTTATATATATATATATATACATATATATATATATATACATATATATATATACATATATATATATATATATATACATATACATATATATATATACATATATATATATATATATATACACATATATATATAAGAAGTAAATTTATTAAATTTACACCTAACTTTCTAACATTTCAGAAATATTTGACTACAATAATTTTGTTTATTTCACCTTTTGTATGTATGTATGTATGTATGTATGTATGTATGTATGTATGTGTGTGTGTATGTATATTGTTCTTCTTTTTGGTACATATCATCTTGTTTAAAAGAGTGGGACTGGCTTTGTGCAGGGCCTTTGCTCACTCTAAAAGCTTCACGGCACAGGCATTGCTTTATATCTGGAGATCTCTCTGCACTTGTCGTCACATGGTACCATGGGCCCAGCACTAAGTGTCAATAATTGTCACAAGTGTAGTGTTTGTACCAGAGTTTTCAAGTCGCTGGCTGGACTAAAAGTCACACTCGTTCAGCGCATCGGTAGGGGTTCTTCTACATGGATATAAAGTAGTGGCCATACTCGAAAACGAGTTGGCAGCCACCATGTGTGTGTGTATGTATGTATGTGTGTGTATGAATGTATGTATGTATGTGTGTATGTATGTATGTATATATAAATTGATGGCAATTGTGGGTTTGTGGTTGAGGTATTCGGCCCACAATCCTAAGGTCGTGAGTTCAATTGCCAGCGCTACGTTGTCCTTGAGCAAGACACTTTATTTTACATTGCTCCAGTTGACTTAGCTGACAAAAATGAGTTGTACCTGTAATTCGAAGGGTCAGCCTTGTCACATTCGGTTTAATGCTGAATCTCCCTGAGAACTACGTTAAGGGTACACATGTTTGTGGAATGCTCAGTCACTTGCACTTTAATTTCATAAGTAGGTTGTTCTGTTGATCAGATCAACTGGAACACTCGTCATCACAACCGGCGGAGTGTCTTCCATGTTTGTGTGTACGTGGTTGAGAAGTTACTGTTGTGAGACTGAGACCACAACACCAGTGGCTGGGGAGTTACTGTTGTGAGACTGAGACCACAACACCAGTGACTGGGGAGTTACTGTTGTGAGACTGAAACCACAACACCAGTGGCTGGGGAGTTACTGTTGTGAGACTGAAACCACAACACCAATGGCTGGGGAGTTACTGTTGTGAGACTGAAACCACAACACCAGTGGCTGGGGAGTTACTGTTGTGAGACTGAGACCACAACACCAGTGGCTGGGGAGTTACTGTTGTGAGACTGAAACCACAACACCAATGGTTGAGAAGTTACTGATGTGAGACTGAAACCACAACACCAGTGGCTGGGGAGTTACTGTTGTGAGACTGAAACCACAACACCAGTGGCTGGGGAGTTACTGTTGTGAGACTGAGACCACAACACCAGTGGCTGGGGAGTTACTGTTGTGAGACTGAAACCACAACACCAGTGGCTGGGGAGTTACTGTTGTGAGACTGAGACCACAACACCAGTGGCTGGGGAGTTACTGTTGTGAGACTGAAACCACAACACCAGTGGCTGGGGAGTTACTGATGTGAGACTGAAACCACAACACCAGTGGCTGGGGAGTTACTGTTGTGAGACTGAAACCACAACACCAGTGGCTGGGGAGTTACTAATGTGAGACTAAAACCATAACACCAGTGGCTGGGGAGTTACTGTTGTGAGACTGAAACCACAACACCAGTGGCTGGGGAGTTACTGTTGTGAGACTGAAACCACAACACCAGTGGCTGGGGAGTTACTGTTGTGAGACTGAAACCACAACACCAGTGGCTGGGGAGTTACTGTTGTGAGACTGAAACCACAACACCAGTGGCTGGGGAGTTACTGATGTGAGACTGAAACCACAACACCAGTGGGTGGGGAGTTACTGTTGTGAGACTGAAACCACAACACCAGTGGCTGGGGAGTTACTGTTGTGAGACTGAAACCACAACACCAGTGGCTGGGGAGTTACTGTTGTGAGACTGAAACCACAACACCAGTGGCTGGGGAGTTACTGATGTGAGACTAAAACCATAACACCAGTGGCTGGGGAGTTACTGATGTGAGACTAAAACCATAACACCAGTGGCTGGGGGGTTACTGTTGTGAGACTGAAACCACAACACCAGTGGCTGGGGAGTTACTGTTGTGAGACTGAAACCACAACACCAATGGCTGGGGAGTTACTGTTGTGAGACTGAAACCACAACACCAGTGGCTGGGGAGTTACTGTTGTGAGACTGAAACCACAACACCAGTGGCTGGGGAGTTACTGTTGTGAGACTGAAACCACAACACCAATGGCTGGGGAGTTACTGATGTGAGACTGAAACCACAACACCAGTGGCTGGGGAGTTACTGTTGTGAGACTGAGACCACAACACCAGTGGCTGGGGAGTTACTGTTGTGAGACTGAAACCACAACACCAGTGGCTGGGGAGTTACTGTTGTGAGACTGAAACCACAACACCAGTGGCTGGGGAGTTACTGTTGTGAGACTGAAACCACAACACCAGTGGCTGGGGAGTTACTGTTGTGAGACTGAAACCACAACACCAGTGGCTGGGGAGTTACTGTTGTGAGACTGAAACCACAACACCAGTGGCTGGGGAGTTACTGTTGTGAGACTGAAACCACAACACCAGTGGCTGGGGAGTTACTGTTGTGAGACTGAGACCACAACACCAGTGGCTGGGGAGTTACTGTTGTGAGACTGAGACCACAACACCAGTGGCTTGGGAGTTACTGTTGTGAGACTGAGACCACAACACCAGTGGCTGGGGAGTTACTGATGTGAGACTAAAACCATAACACCAGTGGCTGGGGAGTTACTGTTGTGAGACTGAAACCACAACACCAGTGGCTTGGGAGTTACTGTTGTGAGACTGAGACCACAACACCAGTGGCTTGGGAGTTACTGTTGTGAGACTGAGACCACAACACCAGTGGCTTGGGAGTTACTGTTGTGAGACTGAAACCACAACACCAGTGGCTTGGGAGTTACTGTTGTGAGACTGAGACCACAACACCAGTGGCTGGGGAGTTACTGTTGTGAGACTGAAACCAGAACACCAGTGGCTTGGGAGTTACTGTTGTGAGACTGAGACCACAACACCAGTGGCTTGGGAGTTACTGTTGTGAGACTGAGACCACAACACCAGTGGCTTGGGAGTTACTGTTGTGAGACTGAGACCACAACACCAGTGGCTTGGGAGTTACTGTTGTGAGACTGAGACCACAACACCAGTGGCTTGTGGTAGGTAAGTTAACTTGTTAACAACACAGTCATCTCTAAGCATCACAATTCCTCCAAAATATCTCACTGTGACTCATGTCTGAATCCAATATATTTATTTGTTGTCACATTCTACTGAGTAACTGGAAGACTGTAGTTGAGAGAGAGGGGGGGGAGAGGGGTTAGAAGATGGAGGGAAGGGTTGGGAGGGAGGCAGCGGGGGGGAGAGGTGGAGAGAGTGGAGGGGGAGAGGGGACAGAGGGGAGAGATAGGTGTAGAGAGGTGGAGAGAGAGGTGGAGATAGGGGAAGGGGGAGCGGGAGGGGGAGAGAGATAGGAGAGAGAGAGAGAAGGGGTGTGGGAGGGGGTGGAGAGAAACGAGGAGAGTGAGAGAGAGAAACAAAAGGAGAGCAGAAAAAGAGAAAGAGTGAGAGAAATAGTTAGATAGAGTGAGAGAAAGAAAGAGAGGGTGAATGAGGAAGAGAGAAGAAGAAGAGAGAGAGAGAGAGAGAGAAAATGAGAGTGTGGTGTGGGTGTAATCAGTGTTATTGATTTTACAGATCAATTAAATCAAGGCAAATAAAGGTCTTAGTATTTGGTTTTAAGTCTGCTTTCTCTTATCTTTGTCTTCAGTACACCACCAATGTTGACAAAAACATGTTGAGCTGAGTGTACAAAGATAATTATATTTACAGAATAAAAAATAGGAAATTTGAATTATTTGAGATTATTGTGGGAGATTATTTATTCTAGTTTTATTAATAAAAATATAAATTAAAAGAAATATGTCCTCCTCCTCCTCATTATTATTATTATTATTATTATCGGTAGATTGGCAGTATCGGTAGAGAGTCGGACACCATGCTTTGAAGCATAGAGTTATGTCCCTTTATGATCTGAGTTCAAATCCCGCCGAGGTTAACTTTGCCTTTCATCCTTACGGGGTCGATAAAATAAAGTACCAGTAATGCACTGGGTAATTGCTGGCCTTGTGCCTAAAGTAGAAGCAATTATTATTATTATTAAGGGCGGTGGATTTGCAGTATCGGTAGAGGGTCGGACGCCATGCTTTGCAGCATAGAGTTACGGCCCTTTATGATCTGAGCTCAAATCCTGCCGAGGTTAACTTTGCCTTTCATCCTTACGGGGTCGATAAAATAAAGTACCAGTCACGCACTGGGGTCGATTTAATCGACTTTCCCTTCCCCCCAAATTACTGGCCTTGTGCCTATATAAGAAACCATTATTATTATTAAGGGTCGGTGGATTGGCAGTATCGGTAGAGGCTCGGACGTCATGCTTTGACGCATAGAGTTACGGCCCTTGCCATTCTGAGTTCAAATCCCGCCGAGGTTAACTTTGCCTTTCATCCTTACGGGGTCGATAAAATAAAGTACCAGTAATACACTGGGTAATTGCTGGCCTTGTGCCAAAAGTAGAAACAATTATTATTAAGGGTGGTGGATTGGCAGTATCGGTAGGGGGTCGGATGCCATGCTTTGCAGCATAGTTACGGCCCTGTGTGCCAATAGTAGAAACTATTATTATTATTAAAGAGGGTGGTGGATTGACAGAATCTGTAGAGCATCAGACACCGTGCTTTACGGCTCTTTACGTTCTCAGTTCTAATTCCGCTGAGGTTAAACTATGGCTGGATTGGCAGTACTGGTAGAGAGCCGGACGCCGTGCTTTGCAGCATAGAGTTACGGCCCTTTATAGTCTGAGTTCAAATCCCGCCAAGGTTAACTTTGCCTTTCATCCTTACGGGGTCGATAAAATAAAATACCAGTAATACACTGGGGTAATCGCTGGCCTTGTGCCAAAAGTAGAAACAATTATTATTATTAATAAAGAATCTTTTTCTATTGTTATGTATATTTATTACAATTTCTATTGTTGTTATTGAATTCAAATCCTCCCAAGGAGATCAATTCTGTCTTTCATCCATCTGGGATCAATAAAACAAAGTACCAGTGGACTACTGGGGTCGATATAATTGACCCTTCCCCCTCTCTTCCCTTAAAATTACTAACAATTTTTAACTCAGAATTTTTTCCCATCCAAGTACCGCCTATACTGTAGGTTCTTCACTTCCGTGATACGATTTGATTGTTGAGTTAATAGGTTATAATCCTTTCTTTTGGCTCTGATTTTGGCACTAAATCATCCATTTATTTTCACTGAACAGATATTGACTTTCATACGCTCAACGTGCATATTTATGGTTTGGTGTTTGAAACAAGTTATCAGCCATTAAATATATATGTATTAAAAGATCATGGTTGTTCTCTCCAACATTTAATACATGCTATATATATCTAAATCTCTCTCTATATTAATTATTAGTACAGATTAAAGTTTAACCCTTTATCATTTAAACCAGCCATATCTGGCCAGAATTCTCTCACCTCTTCCTGTTCAAACCAGTTGTAACTGTCCACTTATGCTGATGTTAAGGTATTGTTTTCTAAATAAATAATATCAAAATCTCATAGATTCAATATTATGTGAGATAATTATGTAAGATAAAGCCTTTACCACCAAAATACAATACTAATAATAAATATTTGCTCTACGGGTTTATATATACTTTTATATATACATATACAATCCTTATTGAGCCCTCTTCGGATTTTGGTCTTTCATCATCATCATTACTGTTTTACGTCCATTCTTCCATACAAGCATGGGTTAGATGGGTTGTCTTGTTGTGGGCAATGCCAGGTCAGGTGACCATGTCTTGCTCATAGAGAACTAATTTTGTCTTGATTTCTACAGCTGGATGCCCTTCCTAACACCAACCTCATTTACAGTGAGTACTGGGTGCTTTTTTACCATGGCACCTACACAACCACTTCACAGTGTGGACTGGGTGCTTTTTGTTGTGACACCTACACAACCACTTTACAGTGGGAGGGGGTGGGGGCATACTGTCTATATGCTTCAGCTTCGGCTTGTACCTGTGGGAAGCTGGGTCTTCTGTATTACTGCGTGACGCCAGAGGTCTCAGTCCTGTGTCATCGCCTTTGAGAGGTGCAAATTGGGCAAGATCAGCTTTTATCACCTCATCCCAGGTCTTCTTGGGTCTCTCCACTCCACAGCTTTCATCGACTTCTAGTGCTCTGCACCTTTTCATACAGCTGTCATCCTTCATACGCATCACATGTCCATACCAATGCAACCTCCTCTCCTACACACAGCATTTGATTCCTCTTATGCTTAGTCTCTCTCTCAATTTGTTTATGCTTTGCCGTTCTCGTATATTACTATTACACATCCATCGGAGCATGCAGGCTTCGTTTCTTTCTAATCTACGCAAGTCTTCTACAAACAACGCCCTGGTCTCACTACCATGCAACATTGTTGTTCGTATGCACACACCATACAGTCTGCCTTTCATTTTGAGGGAAAAGCCTTTTGCAGCTAGCTGTGGCAATAGCTCCCTGAACTTCTTCCATTCCGTTGTTACCCTGGCAACTGTACTTTCAGAACACCCACCTCCGCTACTAATTCGGTCACCTAAGTAGCAAAAGCTATCTACTGTTTCTACCGAGCCCTCCCAGAGTTTGGTAGTGCTTGTTTCTTTTGGTCGTTTGCTGCTTACTTTCCCGGTACAACTGCTACATGTAAAGCCTACATTCTTAGCTAAACTTCCTGAGATCTCACTACATCTCTTGTGTACCAATAGTTTGCATTTGGGGCAGAGGATCGAATTTCTACCTACACTCTTCATACATATTGAGCAAGGCAAGGGCCTTGTTTCAGGGGGGTACCAGGGGACAAGCCCCCCCCCCCCCTCCTTCTTTTTAAAATGTCTATATTTTATTTTTTGTTTATTTGATATAATAAATTCTTTTAAAGCTTATTTTTTTATATCTGAAATTCATTTGAATATATAAAATTTAATTAGTGTAAAATTTTACTTATGTGTTAGGGTCCAGGAAAGGCACCATAAGCTATTTATGTTCCTTTAAGAATCAACAAATGTTGGTTTGTCCCCCTCACATTTTAAAGGCAAATGAGGGCCCTGGAACAAGGCCATTTCACTGAGGGGATCTGGGTTCTGTTTTCTCTTCTACTTATGAAGACCTTAGTGTTTCTAGGCCCTGCTTCCATGTTTGGAATTTCTTCTCTAGTTCCACCATATTTATCATTACTATATGTGTGTGTGCATGTGTGTGTGTGTGTGTGTGTTTACTACAATACTGTGTATATATATATATATGAGTCACAGGTTCAATCAGGGGTAACCACAATAAGATACCCAATACATAGGCATCTCTAACAATACACCCCCGTCCCACCACCCCCACCCCATCCACACCGCCCCTTTCAATGTAAAGTTATGTTGGTGCCACAACATCCAGACCGAAACAAATGAGATCGTGTAGGTGTCACAACAAAAAACACACAGTCCACGCTGTAATGTGGCCGTGTAGGCAACACGGTAAAAACCTCCCAGCCCCACACTGTAAATGTGGTTGGTGTTAGGAAGGGCATCCAGCTGTAGAAAACCCGCCAGACAGTCCTATGCGAGCAAGACAATCACTCTTGCCTCAAGTGGGAAAACTCCCATCCAAACCCATGCAAGCGTGGAACACGGACGTTAAACGATGATGATGATTAGTAGAGTGTATACAACAAATTTAATATAGAAATGCATTCCACAGGACTGTTATAGTACTAGCAGGAGATATCAGTTATCTCCTGGTAGTACTATAACAGCTACCACACCACATGAAACAGTTCTAGTCCTGTAGAAGCCATTTCTATATTAAATTTGTTATATATATATATATAGAATGGAAAACGAAAAATCAGTGATGCATCGGAACTCGATTTATTGTGTGTTACAATTGTTTCCCCGGCAAACAGCTTGAGGTGCGATCTGTGTGTGGATCTACCTGACTCTAGTCTCGCAGGTTCCTCGGACACATCTATTGATTTCAGATCATATCCTCTTTCCGAAATCAATAGATGTGTCCGAGGAACCTGCGAGACTAGAGTCAGGTAAGATCCACACACAGATCGCACCTCAAGCTGTTTGCCGGGGAAACAATTGTAACACACAATAAATTGAGTTCCGATGCATCACTAATTTTTCGTTTTCCATTCTATAATACTCTGCTCCGTAGGAGCATAGAGTGCTCAACTGGCCTACCGCCCATGGAAGCATCTTAGCTACCATTAGAGATTTATATATATATATATATCTGTGTGTGTGTGTGTAAAGAAGTCAGTGTGCTTGAATGTTACATCGTTTTATTGTTTATTTTATTAGTTATATATATTTCAGTGGTATCTGTTACGTAACAGATATGATCTCATCAAGCAGCTATCTTATGTTCAACATGTGATATGTCCTAGGCAGGTTTTCATGTTGTCCCTCCAACACCCGGCTGACATATCAATACCGTATAAGACTCTTTAGCTGGCATCACTTGCTGGGGTGTGTTTATTGTGTTGTATTGTTTGATTTATATATATTAGGTACTAATTCTCAGTTTGTTAACCCCTGGTGGTGTGATATCAATTACCCCCTAGCAGTGTTATGTGTGATATCAGTTGCCCCCTGGCGGTGTGATGTGTGATATCAGTTGCCCCCTGGCGGTGTGATGTGTGATATCAGTTGCCCCCTGGTGGTGTGTTATGTGATATCAGTTGCCCCCTGGTGGTGTGGTATCAGTTACGCCCTGGTGGTGTGGTATCAGTTGCCCCCTGGTGGTGTGATATCAGTTACCCCTTGGTAGTGTGATATCAGTTACTCCTTGGTAGTGTGATATCAGTTACCCCCTAGTGGTGTGATATCAGTTACCCCCTGGTGGTGTGATATCAGTTACCCCCTGGTGGTGTGATATCAGTTACCCCCTGATGGTGTGATATCAACTATCTCACATATCCTGTTATCCTCCAGAGGTGTGATATCAGTTACCCCTCGGTGGTCTCTTCTCACATACCCTGTGGTAGCATTACATCAGTTAGCCAGCTCAGTCTTCTCCCCTTGTCAACCATATCAATATCAGGTCTTCTTTCATATATTTCATAATCACATTGGATTACACCATTAGTTGGGTGTTATATACAGGGTAGGACCAGGTGTGGGACCAGCTTGTAATGTAACTTCTTAACCACACAACCCCACAACCACAACTACATAACCTCACAACCATTCAACCACACCACTACACCACCACACAACCCCACAACCCCATAACAACACAACCACACAACCCCACAACCACACTACCCCACAACCCCTCAGCCACACAACTCCACAACCCCTCAGCCACACAACTCCACAACCCCTCAGCCACACAACCACAATCCCCCAACCACACAATCACACAACCCCACATCACTCAACCCCACAACCCTGCAACCACACAACCACAACGACACAACCACACTATCACTCAACCCCACAACCACACAACCCCACAACCACACAACAACACAACCCCACAACGACACAACCCCACAACCACACTACCACTCAACCCCACAACCACACAATCCCACAACCCCACAACCCCACAACCACAACCACACAACCACACAATCCCACAACCACACAACCCCACAACCCCACAACCCCACAACCACAACCACACAACCACACAACCCCACAACCACACAACAACACAACCCCACAACCCCAACCACACAACCACACAATCCCATAACCACACAATCCCACAACCCCACAACCCCACAACCCCACAACAACACAACCCCACAACCCCACAACCACACAACCCCACAACCACACAACAACACAACCCCACAACGACACAACCCCACAACCACACTACCACTCAACCCCACAACCACACAATCCCACAACCCCACAACCCCACAACCCCACAACCACAACCACACAACCACACAATCCCACAACCACACAACAACACAACCCCACAACCCCACAACCCCACAACCCCACAACCACAACCACACAACCCCACAACCACACAACAACACAACCCCACAACCCCACAACCACAACCACACAACCACACAATCCCATAACCACACAATCCCACAACCCCACAACCCCACAACCCCACAACCACAACCACACAACCACACAACCCCACAACCACACAACAACACAACCCCACAACCCCACAACCACACAACCACACAATCCCACAACCACACAACACAACCCCACAACCACAACCACACAACCACACAACCCCACAACCACACAACAACACAACCCCACAACCCCACAACCACAACCACACAACCACACAATCCCACAACCACACAACAACACAACCCCACAACCCCACAACCACAACCACACAACCACACAACCCCACAACCACACAACAACACAACCCCACAACCCCACAACCACAACCACACAACCACACAATCCCATAACCACACAATCCCACAACCCCACAACCCCACAACCCCACAACCACACAACCACACAACCCCACAACCACACAACAACACAACCCCACAACCCCACAACCCCACAACCACACAATCCCATAACCACACAACCACTCAACCACACAACCCCACAACCACTCAACCCCACAACCACACTACCACACTACCATACAACAGCACAACCACTCAACCCCCACAACCACTCAACCCCACAACCACACAATCCCCCCACCACACAACCCCACAACCACACTACCGCACAACCCCACAACCACACTACCACACAGCCACAATCCCCCAACTCCACAACGACACTACCACACAACCACACAACCACTCAACCCCACAACTCCACAACCCCCCAACACCCCAACTACCCCCCACTCTACCCCCCCAACCACTACCACACAGCCTCACAACCACACTACCCCCCAACCACCCAACCCCACAACCACTCTACCACACTACCACACACCCCCACAACCACTCTACCACACAGCCTCACAACCACTCAACCCACAACCACACATTCATCAGATTTCTAATCTTTCAATTTTATTTCTATCTAGAATTGGTCACTTGCCAGCTTCTAACGTCAGGAAGATAATGTTAGCTCATAAAATCCCAATCTCAAAAGATTTACTGTGTCAACTTTTAGAAAGGTAAGTGGACCTTAAAGCTGATGTTTCTTAAAGGGGTTTTGTTGTATTTTGAGGGTACTAGCAGGAGATATCAAACCTTGTGGTTTTAAAACCAAAGTTGAACCCAGTGTGATTTGAACTCAGAAAAACTTAAATAGATATTACTGAAAAGTTGAGATTTTTACTGACACACACGGACACATACAGATATGTAGACATATACCTTTACATACACATACATATACATGTACACACATACATATACACATATAGACTTATACATATACATGCACACATACACTCAAATACACTCACACATACATACAAACATACACACACATACAGGCATACACTTACATACACATGCTTAGACACATATGTACATACACCTACACATACACACATACACACACCTATATACACACACATATGTAATGTCAAACTTACTCATGCTTTATCTTCCGAATTTTCTAGGTTGACAAATGAAGAAAAATGCATCAATTACGAAGATCTCGTTAACAAAATTGATTGGCAGATCAGTCGTCTGATGGTGACTGTAGATGGAGATATGTTGAGTGTAACTAAGGAGAAGGTGGTGGTGGAAGATGTGCCGTATGAAACTATGGTCAATGATCTCTATCCCAATCAAGAAGTAGAATAGATTGCCACAGTGTAGTTTACTGCATTAATTAGTGTGTGATTATATGTGTTGTGTTATATAACCTGTGTGTTATATGTGCTGTGTTATATACTCTGTGTGTTATATGTGTTGTGTTATATAATATGCGTGTTATATGTGTTGTGTTATATAATATGTGTGTTATATGTGTTGTGTTATATAATCTGTGTGTTATATGTGTTGTGTTATATAATATGTGTGTTATATGTGTTGTGTTATATGTGCTGTGTTATATAATATGTGTGTTATATGTGTTGTGTTATATAATCTGTGTGTTATATGTGCTGTGTTATATACTCTGTGTGTTATATGTGTTGTGTTATATAATATGTGTGTTATATGTGTTGTGTTATATAATCTGTGTGTTATATGTGTTGTGTTATATAATATGTGTGTTATATGTGTTGTGTTATATGTGCTGTGTTATATAATATGTGTGTTATATGTGTTGTGTTATATAATCTGTGTGTTATATGTGCTGTGTTATATAATATGTGTGTTATATGTGTTGTGTTATATAATCTGTGTGTTATATGTGTTGTGTTATATAATCTGTGTGTTATATGTGCTGTGTTATATAATCTGTGTGTTATATGTGCTGTGTTATATAATCTGTGTGTTATATGTGCTGTGTTATATAATATGTGCGTTATATGTATTGTGTTATATAATCTGTGTGTTATATGTGCTGTGTTATATGATCTGTGTGTTATATGTGCTGTGTTATATAAGCTGTGTTATATAATATGTGTGTTATATGTATTGTGTTATATAATCTCTGTGTTATATGTGTTGTGTTATATAATATGTGTGTTATATGTGTTGTGTTATATAATATGTGTGTTATATGTGCTGTGTTATATAATCTGTGTGTTATATGTGCTGTGTGTTATATGTGGTGTGTTATATAATATGTGTGTTATATGTGTTGTGTTATATATGCTGTGTTATATAATATGTGTGTTATATGTGTTGTTATATGTGCTGTGTTATATAACCTGTGTGTTATATGTGCTGTGTTATATAATATGTGAGTTATATGTGCTGTGTTATATAATACGTGTGTTATATGTGCTGTGTTATATAATCTGTGTGTTATATGTGCTGTGTTATATAATATGTGTGTTATATGTGTTGTGTTATATGTGCTGTGTTATATAATATGTGTGTTATATGTGTTGTGTTATATAATATGTGTGTTATATGTGTTGTGTTATATAACCTGTGTGTTATATGTGCTGTGTTATATAATATGTGTGTTATATGTGTTGTGTTATATAACCTGTGTGTTATATGTGCTGTGTTATATAATATGTGTGTTATATGTGCTGTGTTATATATGTGTGTTATATGTGCTGTGTTATATAATCTGTGTGTTATATGTACTGTGTTATATAATATGTGTGTTACATGTGTTGTGTTATATGTGCTGTGTTATATAATATGTGTGTTATATGTGTTGTGTTATATAACCTGTGTGTTATATGTGCTGTGTTATATAATATGTGTGTTATATGTGCTGTGTTATATGTGCTGTGTTATATGTGCTGTGTTATATGTGCAGTGTTATATAATATGTGTGTTATATGTGCTGTGTTATATAATCTGTGTGTTATATGTGCTGTGTTATATAATATGTGTGTTATATGTGCTGTGTTATATAATATGTGTGTTATATCTGTTGTGTTATATAATCTGTGTGTTATATGTGCTGTGTTATATGATCTGTGTGTTATATGTGCTGTGTTATATAAGCTGTGTTATATAATATGTGTGTTATATGTATTGTGTTATATAATCTCTGTGTTATATGTGTTGTGTTATATAACATGTGTGTTATATGTGTTGTGTTATATAATACGTGTGTTATATGTATTGTGTTATATAATCTGTGTGTTATATGTGTTGTGTTATATAATCTGTGCGTTATATGTTCTGTGTTATATAATGTGTGTTATATGTATTGTGTTATATAATATGTGCGTTATATGTGCTGTGTTATATAATCTGTGTGTTATATGTATTGTGTTATATAATATGTGTGTTATATGTATTGTGTTATATAATCTGTGCGTTATATGTGCTGTGTTATATAATCTGTGTGTTATATGTGTTGTGTTATATAATCTGTGTGTTATATGTGCTGTGTTATATAATATGTGCGTTATATGTGCTGTGTTATATAATCTGTGTGTTATATGTGTTGTGTTATATAATATGTGTGTTATATGTGTTGTGTTATATAATATGTGTGTTATATGTGCTGTGTTATATAATCTGTGCGTTATATGTGCTGTGTTATATAATATGTGTGTTATATGTGTTGTGTTATATAATATGTGTGTTATATGTGTTGTGTTATATAATATGTGTGTTATATGTGCTGTGTTATATAATATGTGCGTTATATGTGCTGTGTTATATAATATGTGCGTTATATGTGCTGTGTTATATAATCTGTGTGTTATATGTGCTGTGTTATATAATATGTGTGTTATATGTGTTGTGTTATATAATATGTGTGTTATATGTGTTGTGTTATATAATATGTGTGTTATATGTGCTGTGTTATATAATCTGTGCGTTATATGTGCTGTGTTATATAATGTGTGTTATATGTGCTATGTTATATAATCTGTGTGTTATATGTGTTGTGTTATATAATATGTGTGTTGTGTTATATAATATGTGCGTTATATGTGCTGTGTTATATAATCTGTGTGTTGTATGTGCTGTGTTATATAATATGTGTGTTATATGTGCTATGTTATATAATCTGTGTGTTATATGTGTTGTGTTATATAATATGTGTGTTGTGTTATATAATATGTGTGTTATATGTGCTGTGTTATATAATCTGTGCGTTATATGTGTTGTGTTATATAATATGTGTGTTGTGTTATATAATATGTGCGTTATATGTGCTGTGTTATATAATCTGTGTGTTGTATGTGCTGTGTTATATAATATGTGTGTTATATGTGCTATGTTATATAATCTGTGTGTTATATGTGTTGTGTTATATAATATGTGTGTTGTGTTATATACTATGTGTGTTATATGTGCTGTGTTATATAATCTGTGCGTTATATGTGATGTGTTATATAATATGTGTGTTATATGTGCTATGTTATATAATCTGTGTGTTATATGTGTTGTGTTATATAATATGTGTGTTGTGTTATATAATATGTGTGTTATATGTGTTGTGTTATATAATATGTGTGTTATATATGATGTGTTATATACTATGTGTGTTGTGTTATATAATATGTGTGTTATATGTGTTGTGTTATATAATATGTGTGTTGTGTTATATAATATGTGTGTTATATGTGCTGTGTTATATAATATGTGCGTTATATGTGCTGTGTTACATAACCTGTGTGTTGTGTTATATATTTATGTTGGGAGGACCCTTCAGTTGTGTCAAAGACATGACAACCTCTCTTGTCATGGTGCACTCAGTTGAACGCAAGACGTATGTAAATGGGAACCAGATCCCTGGTCTGTCTGAGAGGTCAGTAGCCCTGGTACTGACATGGCCTGTCTGGGAGGTCAGTAGCCCTGCTTCAGTACTGATTTGGCCGGTCTGGGAGGTCAGTAGCCCTGGTACTGACATGGCCGGTCTGGGAGGTCAGTAGCCCTGGTACTGACATGGCCTGTCTGGGAGGTCAGTAGCCCTGCTTCAGTACTGATTTGGCCGGTCTGGGAGGTCAGTAGCCCTGGTACTGACATGGCCTGTCTGGGAGGTCAGTAGCTCTGGTACTGACATGGCCTGTCTGGGAGGTCAGTAGCCTTGGTACTGACTTGGCCTGTCTGGGAGGTCAGTAGCCCTGGTACTGACTTGGCCTGTCTGGGAGGTCAGTAGCCCTGCTTCAGTACTGATATGGCCTATGTAGACCCGTGCAACCCATGTTAGCAGGGAAAGCAGACGTTAAATGATGATGATGATGATGTGTCTGTTTATATGTGTGTTTGTGCCAATGTGTTTCTGTGTTTGTATGTTATACGTTTGTATGTATGTTTATATAGTGGTTGTCAATGTATGTGTTAGTGTACATTTACATGTGTATGTTTATGTGTGGATGATAGTGATGATGTTGATGATGATGTTGATGATAATGATGATGACAAATGTTTCACTAAATCTTATGTAATTTCAGTTTAGTTAAAGAAGAAAAATATTGAGTTTAACAAAGCATTTTAATATCTTGTACATCTTCAGAAGTAATATAAATGATTATACAATGAACTGGGATTCAGTATGTCCAAAAGAAGGGTTGTACCTTTGGAGGACGACATCTTTAGTGAAAATATTTCTTCTATTTAAAAAAACCCACATCTCTTTTGAATTTCTGTTTCTATATGTAATGACATAAACACACGCACACATATATATACATAGATATATATGCAAAAGGCAAATAGAAATAACAAAAGCAAACGACACAGTACAATGAAGAAATATATTATTAGTTTTATGCCTGATATAGTAGGAAAAGAGTCTTAACGTTTCGGACGCAAGTCCTTCATCAGAAGAAAGAATGAAAAATTAATGAAGAATTAGAAAGACTGAGGAGATGGACAGTAACAGAAACTGAATTTAGAGAAAAATAACAGTTCCATTCATGTTGCCAGCTCCCTGCACCCTGAGCTCAAATCCTGCTGAGGTCAACTTTGCCTTTCATCCTTTAAAAGTCAATAAAAAAAATACCAGACTAGTACTGGGGTCGATTCTTCCTCTATATCTTTCTCACACCCTACCTGTCACTTTCTATCCTTCCCTGGGAGATATCTACTGTACTCAGGCCTGGAGAGGGAGGGTCTCTGCCAGGCTTAAAATGCCCAAGAAATGCTATATGTCACTACAGTACCTCTATGATCCATCAGGGCTTATGGGATTGAAGAGAAATATATGCATATATATCTATATCTATCTATCTATCTATATATCTATATATACTTTTCTGGTGCATGATTGCTGCAGACCAATTGGTGAAACTGCAGTCAGACTTTGAAGAAAAAATAGGTTTATTTTTGTCTATTATTTCCTCATATATATATAATGCAACAAGTAGTATTATAGTATGTGACTAACAACTGAATGTGTTCATCATCATCATTATCAACATCACCATTTATATGTTCATTTTTCCACTCATACATGGGTCAGATAGGTTATTTACCAGCACAGTCTCACACATCATGGAAATAAAACAGAAGATGTAACCAATTTAACACTGAGCCATGAAACTGTCTCATATTTATTATTATTTTAGAATAACAGAATATAATAACAGAAACAAACAACTGCCAAGGTTTTATATAAATATATACAGAAATCTCAAAAATGTATACAAAAAAAAAACTTTAAACAATGTAATAAAATAAATTCTGTTTTATATGAATTATTTAAATATTTTTGGGTGTTTACATACAATTGAATTATGTCTGTAAATAATTTTATTTTTGGGAAAGGCTGTTCATTCTAATAAATATTGCCTGTACAGGTAATCAAAGTGTATATACATTTTTTGGGATACCCTGTATATATATATATATATATAGTGTTTAGTATGAAAGCTACCATAATGTGAATTGGATGGTAAATGTTAAAAATTTAATAACAATGATGTTAGAGTGTTACCTTACAGTTCTCTACAGGTCCTTATATTTTGTGATAAAATCCCCTTTTCAAAAATTGATTGAAGAAAATATTTCAGGCAGTACAGCCTTTTTTGTTACTCTTAAGTTGTCATTTTTTGAAATTTCAAAAGAGACGAAAAATGTTCTGAAGTAGTTTTTTCTATTAATCTTTTGAAGGGGCTTTATCCCCCAATATAAGGATCTATACAGAACTGCAACACCCCAACATCATTGTTATTAGATTTTTGACATTTACTGTTTAATTTACATTGTGGCAGCTTTCAGACAAAACACTATTTTTTTTTACACATTACACAATATTTCAAGTAAACTAGAACATTCTCATATGTGTATATATATATATATGTGTATATATATATATATATAAATGTTCAAAATTGGTGTTGCATAGGACAAAGACAATAAGACAATGGAAAAAAACAATGGAATGATGGACACATACACATATATATGTATATATATATATAGCAAGCAAACTATATATGTATATAGCAGGCAAACTAACAGGTAGGGAGAAATATGTATGCAGTAGAGCAGGCAAACTAACAGGTAGGGAGAAATACGTATGCAGTAGATGTACAGGGAAATTAGACAGTAGAAGTCGCATTGATAGACACATTTTCAAATGCAGGCGGGTGCTATAGAAGTGGTGGATAGCTTCCGGTACCTAGGAGATCAGATTAGCATGGGAGGGGGGTGTTCCGAGGCCATAGTATCTAGAATAAGGATGGGTTGGAAGAAGTTTAGGGAGCTGTTTCTCCCTGCGTACGAAAGGCCGGTTATATGATGCCTGTGTGAGGAGCGCGATGCTGCATGGTAGTGAGACATGGGCAGCAACTGTAGAGGATATGCGACAGCTGGAGAGAAATGAGGCAAGCATGCTCCGTTGGATGTGCAATGTCAATGTGCGTGAACGACCCAGCATGAATGTGTTGAGAGAGAAACTGTGTTTGAGAGGGATAGAATGTAGTGTACGGGAGAGGAGACTGAGGTGGTATGGACATGTGATGCGCATGGAGGATGACCGATGGGTGAAGAAGTGCCAGGAAATGCCAGTTGAAGGAAGACGTGGTAGAGGTAGACCACGAAAAACATGGGCGGAGGTGGTGAGAACAGACCTCAGATCGCTGAAGCTCACGGTGGAGATGACGAAGGACCGTGACGAGTGGAGAGATGCTGTGCTGAATAAGACCCGTCCCACCCTTGCAAGCAGGGAAGAGCGGATGTAAAATGATGATGATGATATATATTTGAAAAAAAGGAAAAAACAATGGAATGATGGACACACATATATACATATATATATATATATATATATATATATATATATTTGAAAATCTGGTAATCCCAAATGTGGAAAATAATTGTAACAGTCAATTGCTTTAAATAATTGTTTCTACTTTAGGAACAAGGCCAGCAATTATCCCAGTGTATTACTGGTACTTTATTTTATCGACCCCGTAAGGATGAAAGGCAAAGTTAACCTCGGCGGGATTTGAACTCGGGCCATAAAGGGACGTAACTGCTGCAAAGAATGGCGTCCGACCCTCTACCGATACTGCCAATCCACTGCCCTTTAAATAATGGCTTCTGATTTTGGCACAAGGCCAATAATTTTGGTGGGATGAGAAAGTTGCATTACTGGTACTTTATTTTATTGATCCTATAAGGATGAAAGGAAAAGTGTGCCTCAGTGGTATTTAAACTCACCAGGCATATTTTACTTGTTTTTCTAAGCTATTATTTATTGTGATTGACTGTTGCAGATATTTTCTGTGTTTGGGATTATATATATATATATATATATATATATATCAATGATATTAATAAATGGAAACTATATTTATAAAACCATATTTATTCTATTATATATATTTCAAGGGTACCAAAACTTTGGTACGCTCTCATCAGATAAAATACAAAGTTTGTTTTATAAATATTGACATATCCAGGAATGAGACCTTAACGGTTCAAGTTTCACCTGGATAGTTAAGGTCTCATTCTTGGATATGTCAATATTTATAAAACAAACTTTGTATTTTATCTGATGAGTGCGTACCAAAGTTTTGGTACCCTTGAAATATATATAATAGAATAAATATGGTTTTATGAATATAGTTTCCATTCATTAATATCATTGATATTATACTCTAGAAAACTTGTCAAGTGCTTCGAATCTGTTATAAATATATTTGTTGAATTACCAACAAATTAAATATCCCTTTGTTTATATATATATATATATATTCATTTTATTAAGAGTTCTTGTCTGATGACCATGTGATGAACAGGTGAAATTCTAGAGAAACAAGACTCACTATTTAGCCTTAATAAAATGAATATTAAAACTCTGCTTTGGTATTGAGTACTCCTTTCTCTCAGCCACCTACCACACACACACATACGTACATACATATATATATATATACATATATATATATACATACATACCCTTGCAAGCAGGCAAAAATGGACGTAAAATGATGATGATGATGATGATATATATATGTATATATATATATATATATATATTAATAAGAGGAATTCCAACTTTGTCTGATTTACTCGTTTTATTTACAATCCTTTAAAATTTATAATGGTATTATAATGAAATAGTATGATAGAATATTAAATTCTAAGTGTTAATTGAACAAGTACTTTCATGCTTTCGCAATCTTCAGGTTCATAATATGTGGTGACAGTCAAGTTTGCAATTTTCAACAGATTGCAAAAGCATGAAAGTACTTGTTCAATTAACACTTAAAATTTAATATTCTATCATACTATTTCATTATAATACCATTATAAATTTTAAAGGATTGTAAATAAAACGAGTAAATCAGACAAAGTTGGAATTCCTCTTATTAATATAATCTTCTATACACAATCATACACACCCGTGTATATTTATCTATCTCTCTCTCTCTCTCTCTCTCTCTATATATATATATATAGAAGTGGTTACACAACAGTTAGTCCACCATACCGAGAACAATTGTTCCACCTTAGCGGATCCTCAGCTCGTAATGAGGATCTGCTAAGGTGAAACAATTGTTCTCGGTATGGTGAACTAACTGTTGTGTAACCACTTCTACCTAACTCGTCCCATGGACTGAGTGCTCTACCACTACAGATATTACCTTCCAGTGTTCTACCACTATATATATATATATATATATATATATATATATATATATATATATATATATATATATATCTCAAGGCTTTTAGAGAAATAATTTCTGCAGAACAAAACAAAAGTTAACAATAAAACAATATAAAATATAAATTAAACAAAATAGAGAAATAAATACATAAAACAACTGCAAATATCTGAGGAAAAAGGAATGATTCTTATCATGGATATATCATCTATCATATAATATCATCTATAATATAATACCAACATGGATATAATATCATCTATAATATAATATCAACATCGATGTAATATCATCTATGATATATGACAGATTATATGTCATCATAGATATGATATCAACTTGTATATCATATGATATAATATAATCTATGATATATTATCAACATTGATATAATATCTTCTATATTATAATACCGTCTATGGTATATGTTCAAGGGTGTCTGAAAAGTTCATAGGCTGACTCTGAAGGAGTGATGTTAGAGCTGTGAAATCTTGCATGCATTAATTTTAACTGCATTGTTTCTTTCCAGGGACGATGTTTAAAAACAAACAACATTTGGTCATTCCATGAGAGTATCTTGGTCAGCATATGACCTTTTCAGCCAACCCTTGTAATATCACCATAGATATGATATCACCATAGATATGATATCACCATAGATATGATATCAGCATAGGTATGATATCACCATAGATATGATATAATCAATGACATAATATCACGATAGATATGATATCACCATAGATATGATATAATCAATGACATAATATCACGATAGATATGATATTACCATAGATATAATATCACCATAGATATGATATCAGCATAGGTATGATATCACTATAGATATATCACCATAGATATGATATAATCAATGACATAATATCACCGTAGATATGATATAATTAATGACATAATATCACGATAGATATGATATAATCAATGACAATATCACCATAGATATGATATAATCAATGACAATATCAAAATAGGTATGATATAACCATAGATATAATTAATGACATAATATCACGATAGATATGATATCACCATAGGTATGATATCACCATAGATATGATATAATTAATGACATAATATCATGATAGATAGAATATATTCCTTTCAATCTGTCAGATTTCTTTTGTCTTTAAGTTTTTCAAACTCTTCTTTCACAGTGAGGTATTCTTGATTGTAAATTTCATTCTCCAATTCAAAGATTTTCCTGAAGTAGAAATACTTGCAATTATTATTATTATTATTATTATTATTATTATAAGGCGGTGGATTAGCAGTATCGGTAGAGCACAGGATGACAAGCTTTGCGGCATATAGTTATGTCTAATTATGAGTTCAAATCCCACCAAGATCAACTTTGCTTTTCATTCTTCTGGAGTAGATAAAATAAAGTACCAGTTATAGACTCCCCCCTCACCAAATTCCTGGCCTTCTGCCTAAATTAGAAACCAACATTATATCAGAGTCATTAGAACATTTGACAAAATGTCTTGTACTGTTGATTCTGACTATTTCTCAGTTCAATACAACTTTGCCTTTCTTTCTTCTGGTGTTGATAAAATAAAGTACCAGTTAAGTAGTGAGGGTGGGGGGACATAATCAACTGTCAACTTGACTCCGAATTGTTGGTCTTGTGTGAATGCTAGAAAGAAATATTATTGTTGGTTTAGTGGTTAGAGAATTGGATTCGCAATCCTGAGGTTGCTAGTTCGATTCCTAGACCAGGTGATGCCTTCTATCCTTGAGAAAGAGACTTTATTTCACATTGCTCCTTCTGCCATGAGTTGTGACCAGTAGATAGTATCAGCAATGGAAAGACCAATGGAAACATTGTTTCCTTGGTTCGATTTAAGGAGTTCCAGCCCACTCAGTAAATAAGATCTGGGTTCTTGTTGATCAATTCTTTTTTTCTTTCTAAAGGCTGTAATTTGGCAGAACTATTTAGAGTACAGGCCAAATGCTTCGTATTAATTATTCCAGCCTTAGAAGAGCGCCGGACAACATGCTTTATGGCATATAGTCATGGTTCTTTACGTTCTGTGTTCAAATCCTGCCAAGGATAACTTTGCCTTTCATCCTTACAAGGTTGAATAAAGTACCAGTAATGCACTGGGGTCGATTTAATCAACTTGCCCCTTTCCCCAAATTGCTGGCCTTGTGCCTTTAGTAGAAATCATTATTTTTTCCTGCCTTTTGTGTTCTGAGTAATGTGGCCAGCTACACTTTCTTTCCAATTGTTTGCAGTTGACAAGATAAAGTAGCAGTACAATACTAGGATCAGTATAATTAGCCAGTCTATAGCAGGTTTATTGCAGTATTTCTTCCAGCTCATTTCTATTCTGAAAGCAATGTCACTGGTGCCAAGCTGTATCAGGTCTTGATTTTCTCTTAGATGAATTAGTGGTATGGAGTGGGGAGACTGGCATACATAGGCAACTGTTGGTCTTTTATAAGAAAAAACAAGAAAAACTTTTCAAGCCTGTGTCTTCGGGATCAATTTCTAGGTACAGATCCATGGTAACACAAGACATATAGAGGAACTTCATACATACATACACACATACATACTTATATACATATATACATGATGGCTGCAAACTCACACTAAGAGTATAGCAATCGCTTGTCAGATTCAGATGTGTGACACTCGGATATGGCTTTTCAAGCCTGCTAGAGACTTGCATTCCTTCGCATATTGATGCCAACTATGGATTTCCCTGGCCTCAGGTCTTACATCAGGTTGCCTGTGATCCTTCACAACACCGTGGAGATCATAGTTCACTGGTTCTCTTTGAACATGGCTGTGACTGTGGCTCCTGAGACCAGATTTGCTCAAGCAAATTTTTCCACACTCAGGGCACTTCAATTCAATGGAGACACCGATCATTTCGTGAGATACACCAGGGCATTACTTATGCACATCCTGTTTGATCTTCTCGTGATCAATGCGTCTGTCTTCATCAAACTTATGGACCCCATCATTCACCATTCCATGCCAAGTTTCTCTTTCAAGAGTTTCTATCTCCCAGTCAGCCACCATCGAAGAAGTTCTTTTCAATGGCTCCTTTAAACAATCTTTGAATTGAAGTTTGACTTGAGAGGTGGTCTCTTACATTTACAAAGCTCGCCATACAAAAGTTGTTTTGTGAGTCGATTGTCCTCCATTCAACAGAAGTGTCAGGTCCATTGCAAACAAACATACATACATACGCATACATTCACGCATACATAGATGTGTACATATATATACATATACATTCACACATTAGCAGAGAATATTAGATGATGATGTTTTAAATTTGTTCATACACACATTTATATATATATATATATACACATACATACATACATATATACATATATACATATATACATATTGTATATGCAACATTTACGTGTCCAATGTTGACATAAATCTAGCCTATAGATTTCCTTATTGAAATAATTAAAATTCCTTTTCCTATTTCACATCACAGATAATATATATATATTTATAACAATATCTGTGATAGAAAGATATTTATTGTTTTAAATTTGAGTTGAATCAGTGTGAAAAGAAGAGATATTTTATTGGATATCGACCACTGATAAGATTATTACTATGGCAGTATAAAGAAATATTTTCTCTACTACAACAGAGTCTTTTCAACACATTCTTACACGGTGTCATCAAAAGGATGAAGCTTACTTACTGGAACAATTATGGCTACACATATCATTTCATCATTCATCATTTCATTTTACGTCCGCTTTTTCCCTGCTTGCAAGGGTGGGACGGGAACTGATTCTGGCTTGATTTCTACAGCTGGATGCCCTTCCTAACACCAACCTCATTTACAGTGAGTGCTGGGTGCTTTTTTGCCGTGGCACCCCCACAACCACTTTGCAGTGGAATCATTTGGACCTCAGTCCCTATCATCTCATTTCTACAGCTGAGTAAACTGGAGTAATGTGAAATAAAGTGTCTTGCTCAAGGAAACAACACATCACCCGGTCTGAGAATTGAACTCACAACCTTTCGATTGCAAGGCCAATGCTCTAACCACTAAGACATGTGCCTCCACATATATAGATAATAATATAATAATACAATGACAATTTGTTAAGCCTTCATTACGTTTATTGAGTAGTGACGTGTGTTTCACAATTGATCAGCTCAAGTTTCGATCTGTATCAATCTAGCCCGACTATGGAATCAAAAGCTCATCAGACCTCTGTTGTGGTAATGACAGAATGAACCTGTAGGGTGTAGAAATGTCTATAACGGTTCACATTTATTTATGGTGGTCAGTTAATTTCGTTTTGATTGGTGGTTTTGCTATAAGGAATGTTTTGGTGTGTGTGATAGGTGGGGGGAAGGATTATAGTGAAGAGGTGGTGGTGTGGAGCGATGGTTGGTGTGAGTTGCGAAGGTGTGGTGTTTTGGCTGTTTCATAGACATTATGGTGTATATGTGGTGGTGGTGGCTATGGGTTATACGTGATGGGAGATGAAAGAGTGTGGTGTTGTACTAAGGGGATTTCTGTTGGTCAGAGGTTTGTCTGAGAGGAATAAAAGAAAATAAATAAAAGTAAATTAAACCTAGGTTAGGGATAAGGATACTGCTGTGGTGGGTAGGGGGTCTCACATTTTCTGTGGTGTGCTTAGTATGTAAACTATCTATATTCTTAAAGGGGTTTTTTGTACTAGAGAAACAGTGATCAAGATTGTGGTTAGTGTGTGAAATGAATATAAATAAATAGATGAATGAATAAATGAAACAGTTGCTATACTAACTATATGGCCTAACTTATACACCGGTACACATACACACTCATATACAGAGTATTCATAGCCATAGACACACACCCACGCATATACACATATACATGTCTGTACCCCTGCATATATACACACACTCAGATATATACGTACTCATACTCCCAGACATTCATACAACTATATCAGTCTGCAAGTGTATACCCATATATATATATACAGACACAAGTATAAATGTATGCACTAACAGTACACCTAGATAAATACTCTAGAGGAATATATGGTGGTAAAACAAATTTAGTTGGATATGTATAAGAAGGGTGAAAATGTTGATAGTAATAGGAAATAAATGTAATAATAATAATTGTTTTATTGACCCCGTAAGGATGAAAGGCAAAGTTAACCTCGGCAGGATTTGAACTCAGAATGGCAAGGGTCGTAACTCTATGTGTCAAAGCATGGCGTCTGACCCTCTACCGATACTGCCAATCCACCGCTCATGTAATAGTAATAATAACAATGATAAAATTGATGATACAAATGAAAGTAATTAATAGGATGCTGGTGGTGTCTGGTGTGTGTCTGTTCATGTGGGGGAGCGTGGTCAATACATGGTCATTATGATAAAGAATATAATATTAACGAGAAAAAACAATGGTAATGAATTAAAGAACTTGTGGTATTTGTGTGTGGGTGGAAAGGATTGGTTGAGGCCCCTGAAGTATGTTCCAGGGACATTGGTAGCAACGTGTGTCAAGTACAGGGCATTGTACCATGTCATGGGTCTACTCCGGGTCCTACAACATCTAGTGTGATTGTTGTGGCTTGGTGTGTTTGTAGGTGTCTGGTGGTCAGGTGAAACTGTCTAGTGTGATCTGGAGTAGTTTGTACCATTTAGTCCTCCATTCCTATTAGTTTGTATTTGTGTGCTGGGTGTCCTGTCCTTAGAAGGGGTAGGAGGCTATGGCTTTGCCTCCCTGGGTGTGGTATGTGTCGTTATCTGTCCTATTGGCTAATGAGAGGTAGTTATCCTAGGCAGGGGGAAGCTCTTATCAATAGATGTTGCTAATGACCTCTGTTGATTGTGTAACCTTGTGTTGTCAGTCTGGTCATTGCAGGTGATCTTATCTTTGTATCCAGCTCTTCCTAGTGTGGAGTTGTAGTATTCCACGTGGTGGTGAAGATAGGGTAAAGAAGTGCCAATAAATCCCAGTGGAAGGAAGACGCAGTAGAGGAAGACCACGAAAAACATGGGCGGAGGAGTTGAGGGCAGACCTCAGATTGTTGAAACTCACGGAGGAGATGACGAAGGATCGTGACAAGTGGAGAGATGCTGTGCTGAATAGGACCTGTCCAACCCTTGCAAGCAGGGAAAAGCGGACGTAAGGTGATGGTGATGATGATGATGATGATAATTGTTTCTACTTTTGGCACAAGGCCAGCAATTAACCAGTACATTACTGGTACTTTATTTTATCGACCCCGTAAGGATGAAAGGCAAAGTTAACCTCGGCGGGATTTGAACTCAGACCGTAAAGGGACGTAACTATGCTGGAAAGCATGGCGTCCGACCCTCCACCGACACTGCCAATCCACCGCCCTTGATGATGATAATAATGATGATGATGATAATAATGATCATTACCATGATCTGGAACATTAAATTGAAAAAAAAACCACCACACAATTCTGACAGAAGTGCATTCCTGTCAAGAGGTGGTAGATGAATCGTTGTGTTGGTTTCGGAAATTGTCAATGGAACAGTTCCAGAAAGAATTAAATGCTTTGCAGAAGCACTGTAAAGATGTTCATTCAATGGAGATTTTGTTTTGTAGAATAAATAAATTTTAGTTTCAATATGTTGTGCACATGAAGGCGCATAGCTTAGTGGTTAGAGCATTGGGCTTGCAATCGAAAGGTTGTGAGTTCAATTCTCGGACCGGGTGATGTGTTGTTTCCTTGAGCAAGACACTTTATTTCACATTGCTCCAGTTTACTCAGCTGTAGAAATGAGATGATAGGGACTGGGGTCCAAATCATTCCACTACAAAGTGGTCGTGGAGGTGCCACGGCAAAAAAGCACCCAGCCCACACTGTAAATGAGGTTTGTGTTATGAAGGGCATCCAGCTGTAGAAATCAAGCCAGAATCTGTTCCCGTATGAACAAGACATGGTTAGCCAACCGGACACTGCCCACAACAGGACAATCCATGCTAGCGTGGAAGAATGAACGTAAAACGGTGATGATGATGATAATGTGCATTTTCATTTAAAGGGTTATTCTAAAGACTTTATTACCACACCAAGTATTTACTGAAATAGTTAAATCAACAGCAAACTATTTGAAATAATTTAACCCTTTAATGTTCAAACTGGCCAAAACCTGCCAGAATTCTCTACCTCTTTCTGTTGAAACTGGCTGTAACTGGTCGCTCAAACTGATGTTAAGGTATTGTTCTCAAAATAAATACTTTCAAAATCTCATAGATTCGATATTATGTGAGATAATTATGTGAAGTAAAGCCTTTACCATGAAAATATAATAGTATATATAATGTAAATGTTATGTGAGATATTGTGAGGTAAAGCTTTACTGTGAAAATATAATAGTAAATATAGAGTAATGTAAATGTTATGTGAGATATTATGTGAAGTAAAGCCTTTACTGTGAAAATACAATAGTATATATAGAGTAATGTAAATGTTATGTGAGATATTATGTGAGGTAAAGCCTTTACTGTGAAAATACAATAGTATATATAGAGTAATGTAAATGCTAAAGGGTTAAAATCATTTCTTTACAAACTAATTTCATATTTTTATTTAAAACATTCTATTATTGTTCTCAGTATTATTATTATTGTTATCATTAGGAGTATTGGTAGACGGCCAGACAGCATGCTTTGCGGCATAGAGTTACCTCCTTTTACGTTCTGGGTTCAAATCCCGCTGCGGTTAGCTTTGTCTTTTATCCTTACGGGGTCAATAAAATAAAGTCAATCCCAGTAATACACTGGGATTGATTTAATTGACTTTTCCCCTCTACCCCCAATTGCTGGCCTTGTGCCTAAAGTAGAAACAATTATAATTATTATTATCATTATTACCAGGGCGGTGGATTGGCAGTATCAGTAGGGCATCAGACACCATGCTTTGCAGCATAGAGTTAAGGCCCTTTGCAGCATAGAGTTATGGCCCTTTGTAGCATAGAGTTATGGCTCTTTATGTTCTGAGCTCAAATCCCACTGTGGCTAGCTTTGCCTTTCATCCTTACAGGGTTGATAAAATAAAGTACCAGTAACGCAGTGGGGTCGATTTAATTGACTTCCCCTTCCGCCAACATTGCTGGCCTTGTGCCTCTATAAGAAGCCATTATCATAACTCCTGTATTTCTTATGGTAATAACTATCATAATTACAATTTAGAAACTCATCATTTTTATATTAAAAACAAGAAACTGTCATAAATAAAAAAAAAAAAGAACTGAAAGAATTGAAGTGGAAGAGGTCAATAAGTAGAATTAGATGATTGATGATGATATGTGGGTATTGATAGGAAACAGGGATGGTGGTGGTGGTGGTGGTGGTGTAATGGTGGTAGCGACGATGGAGTGGTGTGGTGGTGGTGTAATGGTGGTGGTGGTGTGGTGCTGGTGGTGTAATGGTGGTGGTAGTGGTGGTGTAATGGTGGTGGTGGTGTAATGGGGGTGGTGGTGGTGTAATGGTGGTGGTGGTGTAATGGTGGTGGTGTAATGGTGGTGGTGATGATGGAGTAATGGTAGTGGTGGTTGTGGTGTAATGGTGGTGGTGTAATGGTGGTGGTGGTGGAATAATGGTGGTGGTGGAGTAATGGTGGTGGTGGTTATAATGGTGGTAGTGATGATGGAGTGGTGGTGGTGAGGTATGTAATGGTGTTAGTGGTGGTAGTGGTGAGGGAAGAAGTGGTATTGGTGGTATTGGTAGTGGTGTTGGTGTCAGTAGTGCTGGTGGCGAGGGAAGTAATGGTGTTGGTGTTGATTATAGTGGTGGTGGAGTGGAGGTAATAGTGTTGAGGGAAGAAGTGCATGGCAATGAGACATGGGTGGTAACTATTATCATCATCATCATCATTTTATGTCCTCTTTTCCCTGCTTGCAAGGGAGCGATGAATCCTATTCAGCACAGCATCTCTCCATTCATCACGGCTCTTCGTCATCCCCTCCGTGAGCCTCAGTGATCTGTGGTCAGCTCTCACCACCTCCACCCATGTTTTTCGTGGTCTTCCTCTACTCCACCATATATAGCTTGATTGACGATGCGTGCAACCAGTTTAGTTCCTACTTTTCCTGATGCCTTCAGTATCACAGCAACTATCCGTGACGGTCCAGCGGCCTTACCGCTTTTCATTTCCTTAATTGCCTCTTTGACCCTATAAGATATAATGGAGGCTGGAGAGAAATGAAGTGAGCATGCTCCATTAGATATGTTATGTTAATGTACATGAATGGTAGGACATAGATGGACTGAGAGAAAAACTGGGTATAAATAGAATTAGAGGTCATGTGTAAGAGAGAAGAATGCACTGGTGTCGACATGTGATGTGCAAGGATGAAAGTCACAGGATGGTGGACAGAGGAAGGGAGCTGCAGAAGAGGAATGCTAGTCTAGAGAGGACCCATCTAACCTAAGTAAGGAAAACAGGGATGTTGGTCTAGAGAGGACCCATCTAACCCATGTAAGGGAACCAGGGATGTTGGTCTAGAGAGGACCCATCTAACCCATGTAAGGGAACCAGGGATGTTGGTCTAGAGAGGACCCATCTAACCCATGTAAGGAGAGGAGGGATGTTGGTCAAGAGAAGACCCATCTAACCCATGTAAGCATGGAAAAGTAGACATAAAAGGATGCCAAAGATATATTTATATATATATGGAGGCACATGGCTCAGTGATTAGAGCATTGGCCTTGCAATCGAAAGGTTGTGAGTTCAATTCTCAGACCGAGTAATGTGTTGTTTCCTTGAGCAAGACACTTTATTTCACATTGCTCCAGTTTACTCAGCTGTAGAAATGAGATGATAGGGGCTGGGGTCCCTATCATTCCACTGCAAAGTGGTCGTGGAGTTGCCACGAAAAAAAAGCACCCAGCACTCACTGTAAATGAGGTTGGTGTTAGGAAGGGCATCCAGCTGTAGAAATCAAGCCAGAATCAGTCCCGTCCCACCCTTGCAAGCAGGGAAAAGTGGACGTAAAATGATGATGATGATGATGATATGTGTTTATGTATTGACACACACACAAACACACATATCTATATATATATATATATACTGTATATATATATATATATATATATCTCCTCATCATCATCATCACTGTTTTATGTCCGTTCTTCCATGCTAGCATGGGTTAGACGGGTTGTCCTGTTGTGGGCAGTGACTGGTCGGCTGACCATGCCTTGCTCATACAGGAACTGATTTGGCTTGATTTCTACAGCTGGATGCCCTTCCTAACACCAACCTCATTTACAGTGAGTGCTGGGTGCTTTTTTCCGTGGCGCCTACACGTCCACTTTACAGTGTGGACTGGGTGCTTTTTTTGCAGTGGCACCTCCACGACCACTTTGCAGTGGGAGGGTGTGGAGGCATATTGTCTATATGCTTCAGCTTATATACACACACATATTCTTTTTTGAGAAAGTCTTTAAGTCTTTCAACAAACTTAACCTAAAAAAAATATGTCTCCACTTTATGACTTCTAAAAAAAGACTGTGTGTATGTATGTATGTATGTGTGTCGGGTCACTCTTGAGTGCTACTGGTAACATGTAACCCAGTACAACCTATCGCACTGTCGGGTCGTTGGCGACTAAACCGGCAACCCCACCAAGTTTACTTGGTGAGGAGGGTGATTTTGGACACCGTGCAGGACAAAAACCAAAACCTGACAAAGGGCGGAAGAACTCATAAGGGTCAACGGCCATCCAAAAGTGTGTAAAAATGTATATACACATGTACATATGTATGTATATGTATATGTGTATATACATGGGTGCATGTGTATGTATATGCACGGGGACATAGAAATAGTCGGGCTGGACACCCGATCACGTGGTTAAACCACTGGGAGTGAAGGACCCCTAGCCTTTCTCAGGGCATTCTTCTAGGAGAAGGCAACTCAGGAAACTGGGATAACTCCGATATAAAACCTGCAGCTCAGTAGTTACCGATGATGTTGATCTTTTCTTTTTTTCGGGTTATAGCTACTGTCACTCAGAGAGTGGGATTGGCTCAGTGCACAGTCTTTCCTCACTTTAAAAAGTATCTTCACGCACAGGCATTGCCAGATAGAATTAATTAATAATTATTAATAATGGTATATCGTGCAATGGCCAGACTCGATAACGAGGGGGCAACCATCATGTGTGTATGTATGTGTGTATGTATGTGTGTTCGTGGGTGTTTCTGTATATGAATGTGTGTCTGTGTCTCTCTCTCTCTCTATATATATTTATATATATAAACATATATATATATATTTATATATATAAACATATGTAAATCTTTCTCTCTGTATGCCATTTATAATATATATAATCTAAACTATATTAAAGGAAGGTCTGCGGGATTGCGTACGGTTTATTTTTTTTACCTCGTTTGTAAAATAAGTTGGATTACTTTGAATAAATAATGAATGAGTATTACATAATTTATCTACTCAATTTCGAAAATAATAATTTCAATTTCGTAAAAATAATAATTTCAAATTGACTTCTTTTCAAAGTTGCACTTCCGGTATATCGTCGCCACCACTTCAACTACCATATATATAGAAAGAGAGAGTTTGTGATGAGAGACATTATGATTTTCTACACGCTGACACGTATGATTGTGCTCATACATCTATATGTATGAGTATATAACTATTATGAGTATATAACTATAATCGCGCAAACACAAACTTATAAAAATACACTCTCACGGACATAATTCACACAAATACACATACTTTCACACAAATACACATACATTCACACACATACTTTCACACAAATACACATACATTCACACACAAACTTTTACACAAATACACATACATTCACACACATACATTCACACAAACATACATACATTAACACATATATACATACATAAACACATACATTTTCACAAACATACATACATTCACACATATACATTTACACAAACACAGTCATGATAGTGTTCGGTTTAATTGGAGATGGGAGGGTAAAACAAGTATAACGTTTTATTTATTTGTTAACTCTTTTTTTTAAAACTCATTTAACATAATGGTTACAGAACGAAAACACTAACAAATATAATATATACAAAGGAAAGGGAAAGGAAAAAAAGAAAGAGAAAAATACACAAGCAGGTAATACACACATCTTAGGCCACAGAATAAAATGCAGGCGAAAGGGGTGGAAAAACGAGACGCTACCAGAGCAAAATATAGCAATATAGCAAGGAGCACTGGGAAACCTCTCTAATAATTTTTGAGGCAAGCCAACACGCTCGCAGCGTTACCTGGGGTGATGGCGAGGCTGAGGTGCTGGAATAACCAAGTGCCCTCACGAGCATCACCAGTTACCTCTGTTTGGTGAGCTGCCAGTGAAGATAAGAACCTCGCTGTAGTCGCCCGACTCCCCCAAACGTCTCAAACGCCACAGGTTGGATAATGTAGTTAGCTGACAGAACACAGTATTTTAAGATTTTTTTCCGTTCAACTACGGATGCTGTAGCTTTCGCCCTTACCGCTGCATCTAGGATGTGGGAAGAAGCAAGAGTCACTAACTGTGACGTCCCAGGTAAGGCACCTGCCTCTTGACCAGGAGCACAGAGCAAGACCGTCAAGTCTTTTCCCATCAATTCTGGACAACCCAGACAGTTCCAAAATTGAGGGGATGTTTGCCTGGGCCAAAGCTCTTCAGTGGTAGTAGGACAGTGTGTGTATGTGTGCGCGTGAGTTTGTCGGCATTCTTAAATTAGAGACATGTGTGTGTGTGTCACTGTTTTTAAGTTAGAGACATATATGTGTGTATCCCTTTCCTTCCTTTTACACACACATACATTCACACAAACACACATACACATTGCGTGATGGACAGGTGGACAGAAGTCCCTCAAATTTATATACATGTGAATGGAGTTCTACTGAAGCAATTAGAGAAGTTCAAGTATCTTGGAGCCGTGTTCATGAGTGATGGAATGCAGGAGGGGGAATTAAGTGAAAGAATTACAAAAGCTGATGCAGTAATGCGCCAGCCTCAGCATTCAGCAATCAGATGAAAGGGAGGTAGGTGTAAAAGCCAAACTCCCTATCTTCCTGGTATTCCTGCCAACTCTTACCGAGGATCATGAATCTTGAGTAATGACCAAAAGAATACAATTGCAACTAAAAGTGGCAGAAATGGGATTACTCAATAAAGTGCATAGCTAAGAGACCAGAGGGTCACTCTTGGTAGAGCCACTACTTCTCCGAATTGAGAGATCACAACTCTGATATTGTGAGCATGTGGTAAGAATGTCTCAGTAAAGAATCGCTGGACACATTTTACAGGCAAAACCAACTGGCAAGAGACCCAGAGGTAGACCCTAAGCAAGATAGTTGGATAACATCCATGAGCTTGGCTTCTCTCGCTTGGGGATCCAGCTGGATCAGTTAGAGATGTTTGCTACTGACAGACTCGCTGGAAGGAGTGTTTGAGAAGGACTCTGTCCCCACGACCCTCTCAGAAATAAGTGGGTGAAGAAGAAGATATTGTCAATTTACTTTTCAATTTACATATATCTACATATATATATATGTATATGCATATATATTTGCGTATAATACCAATATGCACACTATATATGCTAGCAGAAAACCGCCCGTAGAGAGGTTTTTCTGCTAGTATATATATTATAATATAATATATATAAAACTTTCTCTCCTCTTTTTCCATATAAAGCGCGAAACTAATAAGACTTTTTGTACCTGTTTTGTCGTTCCTTCATCTCTCTCTCTCTTTATATATATATATATATATATATATAGATAGATATAATTTAGCGAGAATCGCATTTCGGCGGGTAGAAATTAGCGAAACGCAACTTCAATAATGTGCAGACAAGCGCTCCATGCATATGAAGAGGATAGCAGAGCTATAAACATAAGTTAAAATGGTCATACACGCTGAGACGATGGTTAAGAAGCCATAGCCACCATGACCAAAAAAGCGAACAAGCTAAACGGGTCAAACAGAATGAGATATGATTGAAATAGTTACCCGGATACTCGGGGAAGATGTAATACTCCGAAATTTGGGTTTCTGCAACACCTAAATCAATAATTGTTTCTACTTTAGGCACAAGGCCAGCAATTACCCAGTACATTACTGGTACTTTATTTTATCGACCCCGTAAAGATGAAAGGCAAAGTCAACCTCGGTGGGATTTGAACTCAGATTGTAAAGGGACGTAACTATGCTGGAAAGCATGGCGTCCGACCCTCTACCGATACTGCCAATCCACCACCCTAAATCCAACACCTAAATCAATAATACCGTCTGCTTATAAAAATAAAAATAAGCTTTTGGTATAATGATCGAACAAGGCATCACTTTCTCAACGGGTTTTTGTTCATTTTTCGCTGGAATCTCTCAGGTTGTGAAAGCACACGTGATATTCCAAGGGGAGGAAACCCCTATTTTGGCCAGTGAATTCAGCATGTGTAGTTATTGCAAAAATTTGCAAATGTAGGAGGTGAGTTTTATTGTAGCACAATAAAGCAATGCAAATATCGGATAAGTAGCACTCAACAGTTTATTGGACTGGAGTATATATAAGAAGAAATTAAAAGATGGTTAAAAAAGTTCCATGTATTTTATTATGTGCATTTCAAAAACAAATATCATCTAGGGACGATATTTGCGTTCTCATCAGATAAAATAGGGAGACATGATATGAAGCTTAAAAAAGACACTTGATGTCTAAACACTATCTTGCTCACAAATGTCTTTTTTAAGCTTCATATCATGTCTCCCTATTTTATCTGATGAGAATGCAAATATCGTCCCTGGATGATATTTGTTTTTGAAATGCGCATCATAAAATACATGGAACTTTTTTAACCATCTTTTAATTTCTTCTTATATATATATATATATATAATGTGTATGTGTCAGTGTGTGTGTGTGTGTGTGTGTGTGTGTGTGTGTGTGTATGTCTAAAGAAGAACCCCTTCTCCACACAGCCTGACCCCCTACAGTGCTAATCAGTCAACAGTCTTTGACATGGATATGTCAGAGACTTTTGAAAATAATCAACAAACAACAGAGAAGACAGATAATAGCTTTAGTGTAATTATATTGACTTAGTTGTTGTTGTTGTTGGTTGGTGGTGGTGGTGGTGGGGATAGTGGTGGTGTTGTTGGTGGTGGTTGGTGGAGGTGTTGGTGGTGGTGGAGGTGGTGATAGTGGTGGAGGTGGTGATAGGTGTGATGGTGGAGGTGGTGATAGCGGTGGTGGAGGTGGTGATAGCGGTGGTGGTGGAGGTTGTGCTGGTGGTTTTGGTGGTGGTGGTGATATTAGTGGTGGAGGTGGTGGTGATAGTAGTGGTGGTGGTGATAGTAGTGGTGGAGGTGGTGATAGTTCTGTTGGAGGTGGTGATAGTTCTGGTGGAGGTGGTGATGGTGTTGGTGGTGATGGTGGTGGTGATGATAGTGGTGGAGGAGGTGATAGTGGTGGAGGTGGTGGTGATAGGTGTGATGGTGGAGGTGGTGATAGTGGTGGTGGTGGAGGTTGTGATGGTGGTGTTGTTGGCGGTGGTGTTGGTGGTGGTGGTGATATTAGTGGTGGAGGTGGTGGTGATAGTAGTGGTGGGGGTGGTGATAGTGGTGGTGATGGTGATGGTGTTGGTGGTGATGGCGGAGGTGGTGATAGTGGTGGTGATGGTGTTGGTGGTGATGGTGATGGTGGTGATGGTGATAGTGGCGGAGGTGGTGATAGTGGTGGAGAATAATATTGATTAATGGTCATACATATTTACATACACAGATATACATAGAACATATGTACACGTATACATATACACACCTACAGACATACACATACACTAGCCATACTAGCGTGGAAAGGGGATGTTAAATGACGATGATGATGATACACACATATATACACATATACAGATATACACATATACAGATATACACATATACATACAGGGTGCGGACAATATTTGTTCGCAAGATTACTGTCTATGAAAAAATAACACAGTAGTTTTATTTTTTAAGATTTATTTATCAAACTTGGGTCAGTTTGTCTTCATGACTTGTTCTTTCGATCTCACTCGATAAACCCGCCATTGGCTTTGATGACGGCCTCAAGGCGGCCTCGGAACCGGCTACAGGCCTTCGTCACTGTCCCCCGACTTAGGCCCCTAAAGGCACTTGTGATCCTAGCCTTCAGATCGTCTTTCGTATTGCAGCTAGATCTGTTGGTGTCTCGTTCCACTGTGCTCCACACAAAGAAGTCGAGGAGGTTGCAGTCAGGCGAGCTGGGAGGCCAGATGTCAGGTGAAGTGTGGTCGACGAAGTTCTCTGACAGCCAGGCTTGGGTCTTTCGGCTGGTATGGCAGGGTGCTGAGTCTTGCTGTCACACGTACGGCCTACCTGCAGCTACCTGGTTGATCCAGGGCTTTACTACCTCGCTCAGAATGCGGATGTAGTCATCGGTGTTCAGCTTGAGGCCTTCAGGGAAGAAGTGAGGTGGCATGACGTCACCTTGACTGCTAACGACACCTAAGACCAATGTTGTCACTGGAAACTTTGTCTGCTTGACTCTGGGCACGTCTTTGGATGAGACATTGAGCCACCTGTTGTTCTGGGAGTTTATCTTCTGGTCTTGGCAGAAGTTTTTCTCCTCGGAGAAAAACCACAGCATGTCTAGCTCCAGTGGGTGTTTCAACTTGTTGATCAGCTTCTTTGCGTGCTTCAGTTGCTTTTCTTGCATCGCCTTTGACAGAAATTGTCCTTTCCTCATCTTGTATGAAACGTAGCGAATGTCTTCATGTACCACCAGCCTAATGAGCTTTTCATCCACGCCTTTCTCCCCTGCAATGGCACGCATTGACTTGCTAGGTTCATTGTTGATGATATCCTGAACTTCAGCGATGAACTCGGGCGTTCTGAAGGCGTCAGATCGTCAGTCATGTGTTTTCCTCTCTGATGTTGCTTCGTAGTCGAATCCTGAATCTTCCAATTCCTTTCTGACCTTTTCCACCATTCTCCTGCTGATGCTGAGAAAGTCTGAAATTTCCTTATTTGTCCTCCCGGCGCGGATTCCAAGAAGAACTCTGTGTCTCTTCCACAAATTTGGAGGTTCAAAATTATTCATAATCAATTATTCTGAAAATAAATAATGGAAATATAGTCACTGTTTTTATGAAGACAAGAGTGACAACGGAAGTAAAAAAAATTTGCATAAAATTAGCAGTTGAAAATTGCGAACAAATGTCGTCAACACCCTGTATATACACACACATACATACACATATATATACTCATACACACATATTACACACATACGCAAATATACATATATGTAACACATACATACACATACTCATATGTACACACACATATACATACATATACATGCACCTACACATATCATCATCATTATCATTTTACGTCCGCTTTTCCCTGCTTGCAAGGCTGGGACGGGAACTGATTCTGGCTTGATTTCTACAGCTGGATGCCCTTCCTAACACCAACCTCATTCACGGTGAGTGCTGGGTGCTTTTTTGGTGTGGCACCTCCACGACCACTTTGCAGTGGAATGATAGGGACCCCAGTCCCTATCAACTCATTTCTACAGCTGAGTAAACTGGAGCAATGTGAAATAAAGTGTCTTGCTCAAGGAAACAACACATCACCCGGTCTGAGAATTGAACTCACAACCTTTCGATTGCAAGGCCAATGCTCTAACCACTAAGCCATGTGCCTCCATATGCTCATATATATATTATACATATACACATGTATGTATCGGTGGTCCTGCAACTCCTTCAGGAGTTGTACAAGCGTTTCTTAGGCCTTTTAAACCTGACAGAGCCGATCTCTTTATGTTTCAACAGAGATTTCTTCCAAAGAAGAATAGAGATTGAAAGAATAAAAGTGAGAAAGAGATATAGAAGAAGAATCAACCCCAGTATTAGACTGGTACTGTTTTATTTGACCTTGAATGAATGAAAGGTAAAGTTGATCTCAGCGGAATTTGAACTGTGAGAGCAGAGAGCTGAAAGAAATACTATAGAACATTCTATCTGATACTAAGGACTGAAACATATACTATACAACATTCTATCTGATACTAAGGACTGAAACATATACTATACAACATTCTATCTGATACTAAGGACTGAAACATATACTATACAACATTCTATCTGATACTAAGAACTCTTACACACACATACACATAAACACACAAAATATAGATGAGCGAGCATTTATAACTACTAATTTAATAATAATGATAATTGTTTCTTCATTTGGCACAAGGCCAGCAATTTGAAAGGAAAGGGAAACTCAATTAAATTGACACCAATGTGTTACTGGTACTTCATTTTATTGACCTGGTAAGGATGAAAGGAAAAGACAACCTCGGTGGGATTTGAACTTAGAATATAAAGGGCTGTAACTCTATGCCCTGAAGCAGGGTGTCCGACGCCCTAACAATAATGCCAATCTATCAGCCTAATAATAATAATAATAGTGGTTTCTTTATTAACCACAGTATTTACACAAAGAGAACATTAACGATGTTATCTTTTCTTACTTTTTTTCCTATTAAATCTAATTTTTTCATTCTATTGCCATAATCTACACAGTGTTACTATACCCTACACAGTTACTGTACCCTACACAGTCTTACTGTACCCTACACAGTCTTACTGTACCCTACACAGTGTTACTATACCCTACACAGTGTTACTGTACCCTACACAGTCTTACTGTACCCTACACAGTGTTACTATACCCTACACAGTGTTACTATACCCTACACAGTGTTACTATACCCTACACAGTGTTACTGTACCCTACACAGTCTTACTATACCCTACACAGTGTTACTATACCCTACACAGTGTTACTATACCCTACACAGTGTTACTATACCCTACACAGTGTTACTATACCCTACACAGTGTTACTATACCCTACACAGTGTTACTGTACCCTACACAGTCTTACTATACCCTACACAGTGTTACTATACACTACACAGTGTTACTGTACCCTACACAGTCTTACTATACCCTACACAGTGTTACTATACCCTACACAGTGTTACTATACCCTACACAGTCTTACTATACCCTACACAGTGTTACTATACCCTACACAGTGTTACTATACCCTACACAGTGTTACTATACCCTACACAGTGTTACTGTACCCTACACAGTCTTACTATACCCTACACAGTGTTACTATACCCTACACAGTGTTACTATACCCTACACAGTGTTACTATACCCTACACAGTGTTACTATACCCTACACAGTGTTACTATACCCTACACAGTGTTACTATACCCTACACAGTGTTACTATACCCTACACAGTGTTACTATACCCTACACAGTGTTACTATACCCTACACAGTGTTACTATACCCTACACAGTGTTACTATACCCTACACAGTGTTACTATACCCTACACAGTGTTACTATACCCTACACAGTGTTACTATACCCTACACAGTGTTACTATACCCTACACAGTGTTACTATACCCTACACAGTGTTACTATACCCTACACAGTGTTACTATACCCTACACAGTGTTACTATACCCTACACAGTGTTACTATACCCTACACAGTGTTACTATACCCTACACAGTGTTACTATACCCTACACAGTGTTACTATACCCTACACAGTGTTACTATACCCTACACAGTGTTACTATACCCTACACAGTGTTACTATACCCTACACAGTGTTACTATACCCTACACAGTGTTACTATACCCTACACAGTGTTACTGTACCCTACACAGTCTTACTATACCCTACACAGTGTTACTATACCCTACACAGTGTTACTGTACCCTACACAGTGTTACTATACCCTACACAGTGTTACTGTACCCTACACAGTCTTACTGTACCCTACACAGTGTTACTATACCCTACACAGTGTTACTATACCCTACACAGTGTTACTATACCCTACACAGTGTTACTATACCCTACACAGTGTTACTGTACCCTACACAGTCTTACTGTACCCTACACAGTGTTACTATACCCTACACAGTGTTACTATACCCTACACAGTGTTACTATACCCTTCACAGTGTTACTATACCCTTCACAGTGTTACTATACCCTACACAGTCTTACTATACCCTACACAGTCTTACTATACCCTACACAGTGTTACTATACCCTACACAGTGTTACTATACCCTACACAGTGTTACTATACCCTACACAGTGTTACTGTACCCTACACAGTCTTACTGTACCCTACACAGTGTTACTATACCCTACACAGTGTTACTATACCCTACACAGTGTTACTATACCCTTCACAGTGTTACTATACCCTACACAGTGTTACTATACCCTACACAGTCTTACTATACCCTACACAGTCTTACTATACCCTACACAGTGTTACTATACCCTACACAGTGTTACTATACCCTACACAGTGTTACTATACCCTACACAGTCTTACTATACCCTACACAGTGTTACTATACCCTACACAGTGTTACTGTACCCTACACAGTGTTACTGTACCCTACACAGTCTTACTCTACCCTACACAGTCTTACTGTACCCTACACAGTGTTACTGCACCCTACACAGTGTTACTGTACCCCACATAGTCTGACTGTATCCTACACATTCTTACTATACTCTACACAGTGTTACTATACCCTACACAGTGTTACTGTACCCTACACAGTCTTACAATACTCTACACAGTGTTACTATACCCTACACAGTGTTACTATACCCTACACAGTGTTACTATACCCTACACAGTCTTACTGTACCCTACACAGTCTTACTGTACCCTACACAGCGTTACTGTACCCTACACAGTGTTACTATACCCTACACAGTCTTACTGCACCCTACACAGTCTTACTGTACCCTACACAGTGTTACTATACCCTACATAGTGTTACTATACCCTATACAGTCTTACTATACCCTACACAGTCTTACTGTACCCTACACAGTCTTACTATACCCTACAAGTCTTACTGTACCCCACACAGTCTTACTGTACCCTACACAGTGTTACTATACCCTACACAGTGTTACTATACCCTACACAGTGTTACTATACCCTACACAGTCTTACTATACCCTACACAGTCTTACTGTACCCTACACAGTGTTACTATACCCTACACAGTGTTACTATACCCTACACAGTGTTACTATACCCTACACAGTGTTACTATACCCTACAGAGTGTTAAAATACCCTACACAGTGTTACTGTACCCTACACAGTGTTACTATACCCTACACAGTGTTACTATACCCTACACAGTGTTACTATACCCTACACAGTCTTACTATACCCTACACAGTCTTACTGTACCCTACACAGTGTTACTATACCCTACACAGTGTTACTATACCCTACACAGTCTTACTATACCCTACACAGTGTTACTATACCCTACAGTCTTACTGTACCCTACACAGTGTTACTGTACCCTACACAGTGTTACTATACCCTACACAGTCTTACTGTACCCTACACAGTGTTACTGTACCCTACACAGTGTTACTATACCCTACAGAGTCTTACTGTACCCTACACAGTGTTACTGTACCCTACACAGTGTTACTATACCCTACACAGTGTTACTATACCCTACACAGTGTTACTATACCCTACACAGTGTTACTGTACCCTACACAGTGTTACTGTACCCTACACAGTGTTACTGTACCCTACACAGTGTTACTGTACCCTACACAGTGTTACTGTACCCTACACAGTCTTACTTTACCCTACACAGTGTTACTGTACCTACACAGTGTTACTATACCCTACACAGTCTTACTGTACCCTACACAGTCTTACTGCACCCTACACAGTCTTACTATACCCTACACAGTGTTACTATACCCTACACAGTCTTACTATACCCTACACAGTCTTACTATACCCTACACAGTCTTACTGTACCCTACACAGTGTTACTATACCCTACACAGTGTTACTATACCCTACACAGTGTTACTATACCCTACACAGTGTTACTATACCTTACAGAGTGTTACTATACCCTACACAGTGTTACGGTACCCTACAGAGTCTTACTATACCCTACACAGTGTTACTATACCCTACACAGTCTTACTGTACCCTACACAGTGTTACTATACCCTACACAGTGTTACTATACCCTACACAGTGTTACTATACCCTACACAGTGTTACTATACCCTACACAGTCTTACTGTACCCTACACAGTGTTACTATACCCTACACAGTTTTACTGTACCCTACACAGTGTTACTGTACCCTACACAGTGTTACTACACCCTACACAGTCTTACTGTACCCTACACAGTGTTACTGTACCCTACACAGTGTTACTGTACCCTACACAGTCTTACTATACTCTACACAATGTTACTATACCCTACACAGTGTTACTATACCCTACACAGTGTTACTATACCCTACACAGTGTTACTATACCCTACACAGTGTTACTGTACCCTACACAGTGTTACTGTACCCTACACAGTGTTACTGTACCCTACACAGTGTTACTGTACCCTACACAGTGTTACTGTAGCCTACACAGTCTTACTGTACCCTACACAGTGTTACTGTACCCTACACAGTGTTACTATACCCTACACAGTCTTACTATACCCTACACAGTCTTACTGTACCCTACCCAGTGTTACTGTACCCTACACAGTGTTACTATACCCTACACAGTCTTACTGTACCCTACACAGTGTTACTATACCCTACACAGTCTTACTGTACGCTACACAGTCTTACTATACCCTACACAATCTTACTGTACCCTACACAGTGTTCTGTACCCTACACAGTGTTACTATACCCTACACAGTCTTACTGTACCCTACACAGTCTTACTGTACCCTACACAGTCTAACTATAACCTACACAGTGTTACTATACCCTACACAGTCTTACTGTACCCTACACAGTGTTAGTGTACCCTACACAGTGTTACTGTACCCTACACAGTGTTACTATACCCTACACAGTGTTACTATACCCTACACAGTGTTACTATACCCTACACAGTCTTACTGTACCCTACACAGTATTACTATACCCTACACAGTGTTACTATACCCTACAAGTCTTACTATACCCTACACAGTGTTACTATACCCTACACAGTCTTACTGTACCCTACACAGTATTACTATACCCTACAGTGTTACTATACCCTATACAGTCTTACTGTACCGTACACAGACTTACTGTACCCCACACAGTGTTACTATACACTACACAGTGTTACTATAACCTACACAGTGTTACTATACTCTACACAGTGTTAATATACCGTACACAGTGTTACTATACCCTACACAGTCTTACTGTACCCTACACAGTCTTACTGTACCCTACACAGTCTTACTATACACTACACAGTGTTACTATACCCTACACAGTCTTACTGTACCCTACTCATTCTTACTATACCCTACACAGTCTTACTATACCCTACACAGTGTTACTATACTCTACACTGTGTTACTATACCCTACACAGTGTTACTATACCCTACACAGTCTTACTATACCCTACACAGTGTTACTGTACCCTACACAGTGTTACTATACCCTACACAGTGTTACTGTACCCTACACAGTCTTACTGTACCCTACATAGTCTGACTGTATCCTACACATTCTTACTATACTCTACACAGTGTTACTATACACTACACAGTCTTACTATACCCCACACCGTGTTACTATACCCTACACAGTGTTACTATACCCTACACAGTGTTACTATACCCTACACAGTGTTACTATACCCTACACAGTCTTACTGTACCCTACACAGTCTTACTGTACCCTACACAGTCTTACTATACCCTACACAGTGTTACTATACCCTACACAGTCTTACTGTACCCTACTCATTCTTACTATACCCTACACAGTCTTACTGTACCCTACACAGTCTTACTGTACCCTACACAGTGTTACTATACCCTACATAGTGTTACTATACCCTATACAGTCTTACTATACCCTACACAGTCTTACTGTACCCTACACAGTCTTACTATACCCTACAAGTCTTACTGTACCCCACACAGTCTTACTGTACCCTACACAGTGTTACTATACCCTACACAGTGTTACTATACCCTACACAGTGTTACTATACCCTACACAGTGTTACTATACCCTACAGAGTGTTAAAATACCCTACACAGTGTTACTGTACCCTACACAGTGTTACTATACCCTACACAGTGTTACTATACCCTACACAGTGTTACTGTACCCTACACAGTGTTACTATATCCTACACAGTGTTACTATACCCTACACAGTCTTACTATACCCTACACAGTGTTACTATACCCTACACAGTCTTACTGTACCCTACACAGTGTTACTGTACCCTACACAGTGTTACTATACCCTACACAGTGTTACTGTACCCTACACAGTGTTACTGTACCCTACACAGTGTTACTATACTCTACAGAGTCTGACTGTACCCTACACAGTGTTACTGTACCCTACACAGTGTTACTATACCCTACACAGTGTTACTATACCCTACACAGTGTTACTATACCCTACACAGTGTTACTGTACCCTACACAGTGTTACTGTACCCTACACAGTGTTACTGTACCCTACACAGTGTTACTGTACCCTACACAGTGTTACTGTACCCTACACAGTCTTACTTTACCCTACACAGTGTTACTGTACCCTACACAGTGTTACTATACCCTACACAGTCTTACTGTACCCTACACAGTCTTACTGCACCCTACACAGTCTTACTATACCCTACACAGTGTTACTATACCCTACACAGTCTTACTATACTCTACACAGTCTTACTATACCCTACACAGTCTTACTGTACCCTACACAGTGTTACTATACCCTACACAGTGTTACTATACCCTACACAGTGTTACTATACCCTACACAGTGTTACTATACCCTACAGAGTGTTACTATACCCTACACAGTGTTACGGTACCCTACAGAGTCTTACTATACCCTACACAGTGTTACTATACCCTACACAGTCTTACTGTACCCTACACAGTGTTACTATACCCTACACAGTATTACTATACCCTACACAGTGTTACTATACCCTACACAGTGTTACTATACCCTACACAGTCTTACTGTACCCTACACAGTGTTACTATACCCTACACAGTTTTACTGTACCCTACACAGTGTTACTGTACCCTACACAGTGTTAACATACCCTACACAGTCTTACTGTACCCTACACAGTGTTACTGTACCCTACACAGTGTTACTGTACCCTACACAGTCTTACTATACTCTACACAATGTTACTATACCCTACACAGTGTTACTATACCCTACACAGTGTTACTATACCCTACACAGTGTTACTATACCCTACACAGTGTTACTGTACCTTACACAGTGTTACTGTACCCTACACAGTGTTACTGTACCCTACACAGTCTTACTGTACCCTACACAGTGTTACTGTACCCTACACAGTGTTACTATACCCTACACAGTCTTACTATACCCTACACAGTCTTACTGTACCCTACCCAGTGTTACTGTACCCTACACAGTGTTACTATACCCTACACAGTCTTACTGTACCCTACACAGTGTTACTGTACCCTACACAGTGTTACTATACCCTACACAGTCTTACTGTACGCTACACAGTCTTACTATACCCTACACAATCTTACTGTACCCTACACAGTGTTCTGTACCCTACACAGTGTTACTATACCCTACACAGTCTTACTATACCCTACACAGTGTTACTGTACCCTACACAGTCTTACTGTACCCTACACAGTCTAACTATAACCTACACAGTGTTACTATACCCTACACAGTCTTACTGTACCCTACACAGTGTTACTGTACCCTACACAGTGTTACTGTACCCTACACAGTGTTACTATACCCTACACAGTGTTACTATACCCTACACAGTGTTACTATACCCTACACAGTCTTACTGTACCCTACACAGTATTACTATACCCTACACAGTGTTACTATACCCTACAAGTCTTACTATACCCTACACAGTGTTACTATACCCTACACAGTCTTACTGTACCCTACACAGTATTACTATACCCTACAGTGTTACTATACCCTATACAGTCTTACTGTACCGTACACAGACTTACTGTACCCCACACAGTGTTACTATACCCTACACAGTGTTACTGTACCCTACACAGTGTTACTGTACCCTACACAGTATTACTGTACCCTACACAGAGTTACTGTAACCTACACAGTCTTACTTTACCCTACACAGTGTTACTGTACCCTACACAGTGTTACTATACCCTACACAGTCTTACTGTACCCTACACAGTCTTACTGCACCCTACACAGTCTTACTATACCCTACACAGTGTTACTATACCCTACACAGTCTTACTATACCCTACACAGTCTTACTATACCCTACACAGTCTTACTGTACCCTACACAGTGTTACTATACCCTACACAGTGTTACTATACCCTACACAGTGTTACTATACCCTACACAGTGTTACTATACCCTACAGAGTGTTACTATACCCTACACAGTGTTACGGTACCCTACAGAGTCTTACTATACCCTACACAGTGTTACTATACCCTACACAGTCTTACTGTACCCTACACAGTGTTACTATACCCTACACAGTGTTACTATACCCTACACAGTGTTACTATACCCTACACAGTGTTACTATACCCTACACAGTCTTACTGTACCCTACACAGTGTTACTATACCCTACACAGTTTTACTGTACCCTACACAGTGTTACTGTACCCTACACAGTGTTACTATACCCTACACAGTCTTACTGTACCCTACACAGTGTTACTGTACCCTACACAGTCTTACTATACTCTACACAATGTTACTATACCCTACACAGTGTTACTATACCCTACACAGTATTACTGTACCCTACACAGTGTTACTGTACCCTACACAGTGTTACTGTAGCCTACACAGTCTTACTGTACCCTACACAGTGTTACTGTACCCTACACAGTGTTACTATACCCTACACAGTCTTACTATACCCTACACAGTCTTACTGTACCCTACCCAGTGTTACTGTACCCTACACAGTGTTACTATACCCTACACAGTCTTACTGTACCCTACACAGTGTTACTGTACCCTACACAGTGTTACTATACCCTACACAGTCTTACTGTACGCTACACAGTCTTACTATACCCTACACAATCTTACTGTACCCTACACAGTGTTCTGTACCCTACACAGTGTTACTATACCCTACACAGTCTTACTGTACCCTACACAGTGTTACTGTACCCTACACAGTCTTACTGTACCCTACACAGTCTAACTATAACCTACACAGTGTTACTATACCCTACACAGTCTTACTGTACCCTACACAGTGTTACTGTACCCTACACAGTGTTACTGTACCCTACACAGTGTTACTATACCCTACACAGTGTTACTATACCCTACACAGTGTTACTATACCCTACACAGTCTTACTGTACCCTACACAGTATTACTATACCCTACACAGTGTTACTATACCCTACAAGTCTTACTATACCCTACACAGTGTTACTATACCCTACACAGTCTTACTGTACCCTACACAGTATTACTATACCCTACAGTGTTACTATACCCTATACAGTCTTACTGTACCGTACACAGACTTACTGTACCCCACACAGTGTTACTATACACTACACAGTGTTACTATAACCTACACAGTGTTACTATACTCTACAGTGTGTTAATATACCCTACACAGTGTTACTATACCCTACACAGTCTTACTGTACCCTACACAGTCTTACTGTACCCTACACAGTCTTACTATACCCTACACAGTGTTACTATACCCTACACAATCTTATTGTACCCTACTCATTCTTACTATACCCTACACAGTCTTACTATACCCTACACAGTCTTACTATACTCTACACTGTGTTACTATACCCTACACAGTGTTACTATACCCTACACAGTCTTACTATACCCTACACAGTGTTACTGTACCCTACACAGTGTTACTATACCCTACACAGTGTTACTATACCCTACACAGTGTTACTATACCCTACACAGTCTTACTGTACCCTACACAGTCTTACTGTACCCTACACAGTCTTACTATACCCTACACAGTGTTACTATACCCTACACAGTCTTACTGTACCCTACTCATTCTTACTATACCCTACACAGTCTTACTGTACCCTACACAGTGTTACTGTACCCTACACAGTGTTACTGTACCCTACACAGTGTTACTATACTCTACACAGTGTTACTATACCCTACACAGTGTTACTATACCCTACACAGTGTTACTATACCCTACACAGTCTTACTGTACCCTACACAGTGTTACTATACCCTACACAGTGTTACTATACCCTACAAGTCTTACTATACCCTACACAGTGTTACTATACCCTACACATTCACACTGTGTAGAGTATTACTATACCCTACACAGTGTTACTATACCCTATACAGTCTTACTGTACCGTACACAGACTTACTGTACCCCACACAGTGTTACTATACACTACACAGTGTTACTATAACCTACACAGTGTTACTATACTCTACACAGTGTTAATATACCCTACACAGTGTTACTATACCCTACACAGTGTTACTATACCCTACACAGTCTTACTGTACCCTACACAGTCTTACTGTACCCTACACAGTGTTACTGTACCCTACACAGTCTTACTATACCCTACACTGTGTTACTATACCCTACACAGTGTTACTATACCCTACACAGTCTTACTATACCCTACACAGTGTTACTGTACACTACATAGTCTGACTGTATCCTACACATTCTTACTATACTCTACACAGTATTACTATACCCTACACAGTCTTACTATACCCCACACAGTGTTACTATACCCTACACAGTGTTACTATACCCTACACAGTGTTACTATACCCTACACAGTGTTACTGTACCCTACACAGTGTTACTATACCCTACACAGTGTTACTATACCCTACACAGTCTTACTGTACCCTACACAGTCTTACTATACCCTACACAGTGTTACTATACCCTACACAGTGTTACTATACCCTACACAGTCTTACTGTACCCTACACAGTCTTACTGTACCCTACACAGTGTTACTGTACCCTACACAGTGTTACTATACCCTACACAGTCTTACTGTACCCTACACAGTGTTACTGTACCCTACACAGTGTTACTATACCCTACAGAGTGTTACTATACCCTACACAGTGTTACGGTACCCTACAGAGTCTTACTATACCCTACACAGTGTTACTATACCCTACACAGTCTTACTGTACCCTACACAGTGTTACTATACCCTACACAGTATTACTATACCCTACACAGTGTTACTATACCCTACACAGTGTTACTATACCCTACACAGTGCTACTGTACCCTACACAGTGTTACTGTACCCTACACAGTCTTACTGTACCCTACACAGTGATACTGTACCCTACACAGTCTTACTGTACCCTACACAGTGTTACTGTACCCTACACAGTCTTACTGTACCCTACACAGTCTTACTACACCCTACACAGTCTTACTATCATAGTGTTACTATACCATACACAGTCTTACTATACCCTACACAATCTTACTGTACCCTACACAGTGTTATTATACCCTACACAGTCTTACTATACCCTACACAGTCTTACTGTACCCTACACAGTGTTACATTACACTACAGAGTGTTACTATACCCTACACAGTCTTACTGTACCCTACACAGTGTTACTGTACCCTACACAGTGTTACTGTACCCTACATAGTGTTACTGTACCCTACACAGTGTTACTATACCCTACACAGTGTTACTATACCCTACACAGTGTTACTATACCCTACACAGTGTTACTATACCCTACACAGTGTTACTATACCCCACACAGTCTTACTGTACCCTACACAGTATTACTATACCCTACACAGTGTTACTATACCCTACACAGTCTTACTATACCCTACACAGTCTTACTGTACCCTACACAGTCTTACTGTACCCTACACAGTCTTACTGTACCCTACACAGTGTTACTATACCCTACACAGTCTTACTGTACCCTACACAGTGTTACTATACCCTCTACAGTCTTCCTGTACCCTACACAGACTTACTGTACCCCACACAGTGTTACTATACACTACACAGTGTTACTATACTCCTACACAGTGTTACTATACCCTACACAGTGTTACTATACCCTACACAGTGTTACTATACCCTACACAGTGTTACTATACCCTACACAGTCTTACTGTACCCTACACAGTCTTACTGTACCCTACACAGTTTTACTGTACCCGACACAGTCTTACTGTATCCTACACAGTGTTACTATACCCTACACAGTGTTACTATACCCTACACAGTCTTACTGTACCCTACACAGTCTTACTGTACCCTACACAGTTTTACTGTACCCTACACAGTGTTACTATACCCTACACAGTCTTACTGCACCCTACACAGTCTTACTGTACCCTACACAGTCTTACTATACCCTACACAGTGTTACTATACCCTACACAGTCTTACTGTACCCTACACAGTCTTACTGTACCCTACTCATTCTTACTATACCCTACACAGTCTTACTATACCCTACACAGTCTTACTATACTCTACACTGTGTTACTATACCCCACACAGTGTTACTATACCCTACATAGTCTTACTATACCCTACACAGTGTTACTGTACCCTACACAGTGTTACTGTACTCTACACAGTGTTACTATACCCTACACAGTCTTACTGTACCCTACACAGTCTTACTGTACCCTACACAGTGTTACTATACCCTACACAGTCTTACTGTACCCTACACAGTCTTACTATACCCTACACAGTCTTACTATACCCTACACAGTCTTACTGTACCCTACACAGTCTTACTGTACCCTACACAGTGTTACTATACCCTACACAGTCTTACTGTACCCTACACAGTGTTACTATACCCTATACAGTGTTACTATACCCTACACAGTCTTACTGTACCCTACACAGTCTTATTACACCCTACACAGTCTTACTATCATAGTGTTACTATACCATACACAGTCTTACTATACCCTATACAATCTTACTGTACCCTACACAGTGTTACTGTACCCTACACAATTTTACTACACCCTACACAGTGTTATTATACTCTACGCAGTGTTACTGTACCCTACACAGTGTTACTATACCCTACACAGTGTTACTGTACCCTACACAGTCTTACTATACCCCACACAGTGTTACTATACCCTACACAGTGTTACTATACCCTACACAGTGTTACTATTCCCTACACAGTGTTACTGTACCCTACACAGTCTTACTATACCCTACACAGACTTACTGTACCCTACACAGTCTTACTCTACTCTACACAGTTTTACTATACCCTACACAGTCTTACTATACCCCACACAATGTTACTATACCCTACAAAGTGTTACTATACCCTACACAGTGTTACTGTACCCTACACAGTCTTACTATACTCTACACAGTGTTACTATACCCTACACAGTGTTACTATACCCTACACAGTGTTACTATACCCTACACAGTCTTACTGTACCCTACACAGTGTTACTGTACCCTACACAGTGTTACTGTACCCTACACAGTGTTACTATACCCTACACAGTCTTACTGCACCCTACACAGTCTTACTGTACCCTACACAGTGTTACTCTACCCTACATAGTGTTACTATACCCTATACAGTCTGACTATACCCTGCACAGTCTTACTGTACCCTACACAGTCTTACTATACCCTACAAGTCTTACTGTACCCCACACAGTCTTACTGTACCCTACACAGTCTTTCTGTACCCTACACAGTCTTACTATACCCTACACAGTCTTACTGTACCCTACACAGTCTTACTATACCCTACACAGTCTTACTGTACCCTACACTGTCTTACTGTACCCTACACAGTCTTACTGTACCCTACACCGTGTTACTATACCCTACACAGTTTTACTGTACCCTACACAGTGTTACTATACCCTATACAGTCTTACTGTACCCAACACAGTCTTACTGTACCCCACACAGTGTTACTATACACTACACAGTGTTACTATACCCTACACAGTGTTACTATACCCTACACAGTGTTACTATACCCTACACAGTGTTACTATACCCTACACAGTGTTACTATACCCTACACTGTCTTACTGTACCCTACACAGTGTTACTATACCCTACACAGTCTTACTGTAGCCTACACAGTCTTACTATACCCTACACAGTCTTACTATACCCTACACAGTCTAACTGTACCCTACACAGTCTTACTACACCCTACACAGTCTTACTATCACAGTGTTACTATACCCTACACAGTCTTACTATACCCTACACAGTCTTACTGTACCCTACACAGTCTTATTATACCCTACACAGTGTTACTGTACCCTACACAGTCTTACTGTACCCTACACAGTTTTACTGTACCCGACACAGTCTTACTGTATCCTACACAGTGTTACTATACCCTACACAGTGTTACTATACCCTACACATTCTTACTGTACCCTACACAGTCTTACTGTACCCTACACAGTCTTACTGTACCCTACTCATTCTTACTATACCCTACACAGTCTTACTATACCCTACACAGTCTTACTATACTCTACACTGTGTTACTATACCCTACACAGTGTTACTATACCCTACATAGTCTTACTATACCCTACACAGTGTTACTGTACCCTACACAGTATTACTGTACTCTACACAGTGTTACTATACCCTACACAGTCTTACTGTACCCTACACAGTGTTACTATACCCTACACAGTCTTACTGTACCCTACACAGTCTTACTATACCCTACACAGTCTTACTATACCCTACACAGTCTTACTGTACCCTACACAGTCTTACTGTACCCTACACAGTGTTACTATACCCTACACAGTCTTACTGTACCCTACACAGTGTTACTATACCCTATACAGTGTTACTATACCCTACACAGTCTTACTGTACCCTACACAGTCTTACTACACCCTACACAGTCTTACTATCATAGTGTTACTATACCATACACAGTCTTACTATACCCTATACAATCTTACTGTACCCTACACAGTGTTACTGTACCCTACACAATTTTACTACACCCTACATAGTGTTATTATACTCTACGCAGTGTTACTGTACCCTACACAGTGTTACTATACCCTACACAGTGTTACTGTACCCTACACAGTCTTACTATACCCCACACAGTGTTACTATACCCTACACAGTGTTACTATACCCTACACAGTGTTACTATTCCCTACACAGTGTTACTGTACCCTACACAGTCTTACTATACCCTACACAGACTTACTGTACCCTACACAGTCTTACTATACTCTACACAGTTTTACTATACCCTACACAGTCTTACTATACCCCACACAATGTTACTATACCCTACAAAGTGTTACTATACCCTACACAGTGTTACTGTACCCTACACAGTCTTACTATACTCTACACAGTGTTACTATACCCTACACAGTGTTACTATACCCTACACAGTGTTACTATACCCTACACAGTGTTACTATACCCTACACAGTCTTACTGTACCCTACACAGTCTTACTGTACCCTACACAGTGTTACTGTACCCTACACAGTGTTACTATACCCTACACAGTCTTACTGCACCCTACACAGTCTTACTGTACCCTACACAGTGTTACTCTACCCTACATAGTGTTACTATACCCTATACAGTCTGACTATACCCTGCACAGTCTTACTGTACCCTACACAGTCTTACTATACCCTACAAGTCTTACTGTACCCCACACAGTCTTACTGTACCCTACACAGTCTTTCTGTACCCTACACAGTCTTACTATACCCTACACAGTCTTACTGTACCCTACACAGTCTTACTATACCCTACACAGTCTTACTGTACCCTACACTGTCTTACTGTACCCTACACCGTGTTACTATACCCTACACAGTCTTACTGTACCCAACACAGTCTTACTGTACCCCACACAGTGTTACTATACACTACACAGTGTTACTATACCCTACACAGTGTTACTATACCCTACACAGTGTTACTATACCCTACACAGTGTTACTATACCCTACACAGTCTTACTGTACCCTACACAGTGTTACTATACCCTACAGAGTCTTACTGTAGCCTACACAGTCTTACTATACCCTACACAGTCTTACTATACCCTACACAGTCTTACTGTACCCTACACAGTCTTATTATACCCTACACAGTCTTACTGTACCCTACACAGTGTTACTGTACCCTACACAATTTTACTACACCCTACACAGTGTTACTATACTCTACGCAGTGTTACTATACTCTACACAGTGTTACTGTACCCTACACAGTGTTACTATACCCTACACAGTGTTACTGTACCCTACACAGTCTTACTGTACCCTACACAGTCTTACTGTACCCTACACAGTCTTACTATAATCTTTCACTGTCCTTTGACTTTTTGATTCTAGAATTTTCAAAAGTAAACCCCCCCTACCCCCCTCCACCCCCTAAAATATCCTGTAATTAAAACAACAACATCATAACAGCAACAACAACATTGTCCACAGATAATTTTGACAAAGCTGAGAGAATATTTTGGTAAAGGAATTTATCAATTATGAAAGTCAGTGTTGTGAATCTTTCATTTCTGATATAAGTGAGAGAGATGAAACCATTGGCAGGAATAATATATTAAAGTTGGGTGGAGATGAAGTAATGTGAGGCAGTTAATTACTGGAGAATAAGATTAGAAGAGAGGAAAGTTGGGGGAATATCTGGGTGAGAGGGTGAGAGAGAGGGGGTGAGAGGGTGAGAGAGTGAGGGAGGAGGAGGAGAGAGAGAGTGAGAGAGGGGTGAGAGCGAGTGGATTGAGAGAGTGAGGGAGGAGGAGAGTGAGGGAGAGGGTGAGAGAGGGGGGTGAGAGAGGAGGAGAAAGAGGGTGAAAGAGGGAGTTGAGAGAGAGTGAGGGAGGAGGAGAGAGAGAGGGACATTTTAAGGAGAGAGAAAGAGGAGGTAGAGAGAGGGAGAGCGAGAGAGAGGAGGAGGGAGGAAGGGAGAGAGTAGAGATTGAAATGGTTTAAAACATTATATAAAGTTGTGGAAGATAATGGTTTAAAAAAAATATCTTTATATATCAAGAGAATGTTCAACACACTTGTTATACACACACAAATATATATATACATATAGGACAAGGTATGACCCCGACGGCAGAGCTCAAGCCGTTTCGACGGCTATTTCTGGACTAAATTAGAATTTTTAGCCAGGCTAAAAATTCTAATTTAGCCCAGAAATAGCCGTCGAAACGGTTTGAGCTCTGCCGTCGGGGTCATACCTTTTCCTATTACCCACTCTACTACCCTAAGTATTGAGTACTCTGGTGCGTTATGGTCCATCTGGTTCCTTACCACAATTCCTTAGTTATATATATATAATTTAAAAAATGTGGAGAATAAAATGGTCAACAGCACAAAAAAGGGGATTTATTTACAGTCTAACAATTGTTTCTCTGATAAAGTTGTCTAAACATTGCTGAACACTAGAAGCAGTGCCATCATCATCATCATCATCATGATTTTACGTCCGCTTTTTCCCTGCTTGCAAGGGTGGGACGGGAACTGATTCTGGCTTGATTTCTACAGCTGGATGCCCTTCCTAACACCAACCTCATTTACAGTGAGTGCTGGGTGCTTTTTTTTCTGTGGCGCCTCCACAACCACTTTACAGTGTGGGCTGGGTGCTTTTTTGCCACTTTACAGTGGAATGATAGGGACCCCAGTCCCTATCATCTCATTTCTACAGCTGAGTAAACTGGAGCAATGTGAAATAAAGTGTCTTGCTCAAGGAAACAACACATCACCCGGTCTGAGAATTGAACTCACAACCTTTCGATTGCAAGGCCAATGCTCTAACCACTAAGCCATGTGCCACTCAATATTAAATACGATGCTAGCTCGATCAGATCTTCAGAAACTGTTACAAAAAATATATATAAAATTCCATATATAAAATCACAACTAACAGACTAATTCTATTTAGTCAAATATGGCATAAGCACATGTTACAACCTAATTTTTAAATTTGCTAGCCGTTTGTAAATAAAACCTGCTTTGTGTCTCCCTATTTTATACACATACAAACACACACATATATATATTCATACATGCATACACATATACATACATGCATACATATATACAAACACATACATATATATATATACATTTGTTGATTTAAAACTGCACTATCAACAAGTGTTTTTTTAGCCTTCATATCATGTTCTCCTGTTTTATCTGATGAAAACACAAATATTATTGTTTGATGATGTTTGTTTTTGAAATGCGCATAATAAAATATATTGAACTCCTTTAACCATCTTTTGATCTTATATTATACATTTATATATATACATATATATATACATATCCATATATACACACACACATGCATATATATATATATATATATATATATATATATATATACATACACACACACATATATACATATACACATATATATATATATTCATATATACATATACATATATATGCATACATATATACATATATATATATACATACATATATACATATACATGATGGCTGCCCCCTTGTTATCGAGTATGGCCATTGCATGAAAAAACCCCCCAAAAACCCAATAACGACAATAATAATAACAATAATAATAATATATATATTTACATTGTCAAGGGCAATGACACACGACCGTGACCTCTGGTGTTACGCAGTAATACAGAAGACCTGACTTCCCACAGGAACAAGCCGAAGCTGAAGAATATAGGCAATACGATCCCCCCCCTCCATTGTAAAGTGGACGTGTAGGCACCACGGAAAAAAAGCACCCAGCACTCACTGTAAATGAGGTTGGTGTTAGGAAGGGCATCCAGCTGTAGAAATCAAGCCAGACTCAGTTACTGTATGAGCAAGAGAAGGTCAGCTGACCGGACACTGCCCACAACAGGACAACCCGTCTAACCCATGCAAGTGTGGAAGAACTGACGTAAAACGGTGATGATGATAATGATGATGATGATATATATATATATATATATATATATATACACACACACATATACATATCTACACACACACACACACATATCTACACACACACACACACACACACACACACACACACACATATACATATCTACACACACACACACACACACATACATATCTACACACACACACACATATCTACACACACACACACACACACACACACACACACACACGCGCGATAACAATTAACAGTGCTACGATTGAATGTGGCTTTTTAGCCCAGCCAATGCTCTGAAATGTCTTGCAACCAAAAGGATGAAAGGCAAAGTTGAGATTGGTGGGATTTGAACTCAGAACGTAAAAACGGAAGAAGTATCGCTAAGCATTTCACCAGCTCACCGCCTTATTTTCACCAGTTATAATGCAATATGAAATATTGGTTCTACCACGGGCCATAGAAAAGAAGTTCGCGGGCCACATGTTTGAGCCCCCTTCCAGTTTTGAAGCCTCTTAAAATGAAAGCATTATCAGAGCATTTAGCCAAGTTTATTAGTTTATCTTGATGTGCATATGAACACGTGTGACAAACTCCTTTCAATCTAGCATCATAATGCAGCCAATTATAAGCCTGGAACCATTTTGATTGAAACTTCAGTGTCTTATTTGGCAATTTTTGAAGAGGTATCACAGTCACATCTGGATGATAAGGTTCCATCGGTATAAGGCAGCTTTCATAACGTTCAGCAGGTTCAATTACGGTGGAAGTTGAGGGAGATACAGTATCTTGGCTGGATTTTGTTTTAGCATTTGTTTTTTAACTTTCCTGAGAAAGAACATTATCATTTTCATGATCAATTGGTATAGGGAAGCTTTCATTACGTTCAGAAGGTTCATAAGAAATGATGGAAGTTGAGAGCGACACAAGATCTTGGCTTGATTTTTCTGTATTTTTCTGTATTTTGGAGCTTTCCTGAGAAAGAACAGTATCATTTTCACGACTACATTTAAAATATCCACGAATATCCATTTCAAATTAAGTTATGTTAGAATCTTTAAAAAATACTCGTACAAATTAAATACAAACAATTTTCAGTCCAAAACAAAAGCAAACTATTTCAAATTATATATTTTTGAAAAATAGACATGAATGTTCTGAAAGACTTGATCTCAGTCTGAAAAGCTTTTTTTTTATATTTTATATTTCACTGTTAGCTGTTGCAACAATTCAAACTATACAGTCAAAATACCAAAGATGCAAAAAATATATATATATAAATGAAGAGAGAAAGAGGGAGAGACAGAGAGAGTCAGAGATGTGAGTGTGTGTGTTTGGTACACGTCTATCTATCTATCTCCAACAGGGGGCTCAAACATGTGGCCCGCGAACTACTTTTCTATGGCCCGTGGTAGAACCAATATTTCATATTGCATTATAACTGGTGAAAATAAGGCGGTGAGCTGGTGAAATGCTTAGCGATACTTCTTCCGTTTTTACGTTCTGAGTTCAAATCCCACCAATCTCAACTTTGCCTTTCATCCTTTTGGCCCACTTATAGCATATGTCTAGCAGTTTGTTTTCATTTCCCCATGAACTTCAGTGAATTCAACATGGGCTCCACTCATCACTCAGAGAACATCTAAGTGATATTCATGCCATGTGAAAGATTTATGGTCACCCTGTATTTTATATGCATTGTTAAACCTAAAATTAGCATATATATATATTAAAGTGTTTATATATATATATATATATATATATATATATATATATATACACATAGACTGGAGTATGTGTGTATATATGTGTGTGTCTATACGTGTGTATATAAAGATAAGTTGAGTATGAAAATGTATACACATGAACGCGTATGTATGTACATGTATATATGTGTATATACCCATGCAAGCATGGAACACGGACGTTAAACGATGATGATGATATATGTATGCATGTGTATATGTATGTAAGTATGAGTATGTAAGTATGAGCATGTAAGTATGT
>OZ024749.1:9636400-9676400 GCA_964016885.1 Eledone cirrhosa | reverse complement strand
GGTGGTAGTGGGGGCAGGTAGTGGTGGTGATGGAGGTGGTGGTTGTGGGGGACAGGTAGTGGTGGTGATGGAGATGGTGGTTGTGGGGGCAGGTAGTGGTGGTGATGGAGATGGTGGTAGTGGGGGCAGGTAGTGGTGGTGATGGAGGTGGTGGTTGTGGGGGCAGGTAGTGGTGGTGATGGAGGTGGTGGTTGTGGTTGTGGGGGTAGGTAGTGGTGGTAGTGGTGGTTGTGGTGGTAGTGGTGGTTGTGGGGGCAGGTAGTGGTGGTAGTGGTTGTGAGGGAGGAAAGTATGAAATATTTTCTGCATGAAGGCTTCAACATTTTTTCTGAACTAGAATCTTCAAATCTTAACTGAGGAACGTATTTACCAAAGCTACTCTCATCCAGACTTTCTTGAGTTCCATCCAATTTACATCCCATTTGAAATAACAAGCCACTCTACTTCAGCTCTCTTCTCATGTCCTATCTTACCATCTTCCATCACAACTTCACAACTTACAAAAACAAATTTAAAAAAAAAAGTTTTAAAATTAATAATGAATAAAAAAAAAAAAAGGAAACCTCTATGTGGTTACTGAACTTGCTAGAAATAGCAATCAAATTTCTTTAAATTGAACCCTATTGCCTTAAAGAAAATGAAAGATACATGGAGTAATATTGGTCTTGGTGCAATACTATCATCATCATCATCATCATCAACGTCATCATGTCCACCACCATCATCATCTTGATCACCATCATCATCACCACTACCACCATCATCACCACCACCATCTCCATCATCATCATCTCCCTCATCATCATCACCACTATGACCATCATCATCATCATCATCATGACCACTATCACCATCATCATCACCATCACCATCATCATCATCTCCTTCATCATCATCACCATCACCATCATCATCACCGTCATCATTTTCCTTATCTTTTATGTTTTTTTCCATGTATACAAGGGCTCGATGGGCCTTCTCCAAAACAGTATCTCACGCCATGTTGCATCCCTTTGTTATGACATCAGCTTTCACCACTTTTGCCCATCTCTTCCTTCCACTTGGATGACCTGGCACCTTTTTACCAAACTCTCATCATCCATACACCTGATCCACCCTGTAAAGTGGTAAGGCTGCTGCCATGAAAAATGTTCCCAGTAAACACTGCAACGAAGGTCATCCATACATAAAACACCAAGCCAAAATCTGATCATATGAGCAAGAACACCTGACCTGTCTGGTCTCATAATGTGACAACTCGTCTAACCCATGGAAACGTGGAAAATGGACATTAAATGATGATGATGATGACAATTGATAACTAAAACTTAAAGGGGACATGTACCGACTTTTAGTATTACAATACATGGAAGGGAAAGTAAGTTTACCAGTCAGATTTATTATAATTGCTGTAATGAAATATTAAAAAAATTTCTTGTATTCTAAATGAAACAAAAAACAAATCCAAAACTGCCCTTTGAACTTCACCGCTGTCAGCTGTGAAAGTGCACATGCTGTGAAGACAATATTCAGCAAATCACACAAGCAGGTTTTTTCCTAAAAGAAACTGTGTATTACACACGTAGTTCAAGTGTGTAAGTTGTATTGGAGTCATGTTTCCACATGATTGATGTTTCAACATGGTTGATATAGAGTTGGAGGGGTTTTACAGCTGTGTCTAAGGAATGGAAGAAGGATGTGATTACGATGGCATCTACATCACGAATATGTAATACTGTAATACTGGCGTGTGTTGGGCTGTTGGTTTGACGGTATATTTGATCATATACATATATATATATATGTGTATATATATATATATATATATATATATATATATATATGTGTATATATATATCATCATCATCATCATCATCATTTTACGTCCGCTTTCCCTGCTTTCAAGGGTGAGACGGGAACTGATTCTGGCTTGATTTCTACAGCTGGATGCCCTTCCTAACACCAACCTCATTTACAGTAAATGCTGGGTGCTTTTTTACCGTAGTACTTCCACGACTACTTTACAGTGGAATGATATGGACCCCAGTCCTATCATCTCATTTCTACAGCTGAGTAAACTGGAGCAATGTGAAATAAAGTGTCTTGCTCAAGGAAACAACACATCCCCCGGTCTGAGAATTGAACTCACAACCTTTCGATTGCAAGGCCAATGCTCTAACCACTAAGACATGCGACTCCATTATGTGTGTGTGTATATATATATATAAAAACAAACATAAATTATCGAGAATCGCATTTCGGCCCACAAAATAACGAAAAACAACCTCCGAGATGTGTGGCAAGTGCTCAATGATTCAGATGAACCAGCGCTATAACAAATATATATATATATATATATATATCATATATATATATAGAAAGAAAGAGTGAGAGAGAGAGTAAATGAGAAAGGAAAGAGAGAATTAATATATAGGTGGAAGGAGGAGTATACATACTGAACAGAGTAGCAGGCAAAAAGTAGGAGAGATAAAGAGGCAAAAGAATGGTATAATGGTGTACAGACACACACACATATATGCACACAAAGACATATAAATATATATATATATATACACACACACACACACACACATGTATATACCCACAAACAGAGACATACACACACACACACACACACATACACATATATATATATATATATATATATATATATATATATATATGTAAAAGAAACCAAAGAACGCTTACATACTCAAACAGTTTTTATTTGCTTACAATGTTTCATCCATACCGTTGGGAATCATCAGAGCTTAATAAACACAGTGCTGAGTATAAGCTCTACCAAGCTTAGTCACACGAACAATCGGAATACAATAGAGGGTAAAGATAGGGAGATCGGAGATGGCGAATAAGGAGAGAGTACATGCTGGGGTTGTTAAGCTAAATGCTAGGGCACAAGCAGATCTCACAAGATGCAGATACAATTGATGGCACACAAAATAAAAAAATACAAACAATGGTTAAAACATAATAAAAAAGTAAAAGGAAGATAATATAAGATATATATATATATATATATATATATATATATATATATATATATATATATATATATATTTATTTCGTTTCTGAATTTGTTTAGCAAGATTCTTTATCTGAAATCGTGTGTTGAAACCGATATTGTTATACTTTGGGAGGGTAATGTTGCCAATAAGAAACACACGCACCAGTTGCTTTCACTTCAATTTATTATAATAAATTTATAATAAATTTATAAATTTATAAATTTCTGGTTGGTTGGTTGGTTCCACAACCAGATAGTTGTTTATATATTGTCATAGTTCTTTCGTCACACACACTCTGTGACCTCTTCAGTGACTGGGGATTCCTTTCTTTGTTTCTGTGCCTCTCCTTTGTTCTGTCCTGAACAAAGGAGAGGCAACCAACCAACCAACCAGAAATTTATAAATTTATTATAAATTTATTATAATAAATTGAAGTGAAAGCAACTGGTGCGTGTGTTTCTTATTGGCAACATGACCCTCCCAAAGTATAACAATATATATATATATATACACACCCAGATATACACACATAGAGAGACACACAAGTAATTAGGAAGGGTGTACAACTGTAGAATTGAGAAGACTGGAGCAAGACATGATTCTCTGAGCAGTGTTGAGTTGTAGTAACCTATCAAACCCACGAGAGTATGGGGAAACAGATGTATGATGATGATGATGATGATGACAATGGTGATGATGATGGTGATGATAATGATGATGACGATGTTGTTGTTGTTGTTGATGATGATAATGACGATGATGATGATGATGCTGAAAACAGAATAATTTACCCTTATGTTCTATATTAGAGAACATAGAAATAAAAATTAGAATAAAATTATGTTCTAAATTAGAGAACATAGAAATAAAAATAGAATCCACACACAGAAAAGACGCAATGTTTAGACAAATCACAGAGGCAATAAACATAAAAGAATTACAACCAAAATTAAATAGAAAACATGAGTGGAACAGCAACATCACAACTTACAATTAAGGACAAAATGAAAACACACACGCACATAGAACAAACAACCAACCTGTAACATGTAAGTAAACAAATAAATAAACGAATATAAACACACACAGACACCCGGATGTGGCGCATGCGCAGACTGAGCACACAACACACACACAGAAACAAAATGGCGTAGGACAGAACAAAGGAGAAGCACAAAAACAAAGAAAGGAATCCCCAGTCACTGAAGAGGTCACAGAATGTGTGACGAAAGAACTTTGACAATATATAAACAACCATCTGGTTGTGGAACCAACTAAATTTATAAATTTATTATAATAAATTGAAGTGAAAGCAACTGGTGCATGTGTTTCTTATTGGCAACATGACCCTCCCAAAGTATAACAATATATATATATACACACATACACATATATATGTATATATATATATATATACATATATATATATATACATAGTGACTGATAGCAACTTCTTTTTCTGTTAAGGGTCTTCATCCTATTTTATAAGCTATTTTATAGCATCTCTATACATGACCACATCATTCTTTATATCATATATATATATATATATATATATATATATATATACACAGTTCAAGAGTAACCAATCTTAAAGAGAGAGATGGAGATAGGAGAGGAGAGATTGGTGAATTAGTTAGAAGCCAAAGCGTAAAGGCATGTGCTCAATGTGCAATATTATTATTATTATTCTCTACATTCCTTACATCAAACTAAAATATGTTGACAATCTTTTAATAATGTCTTCTTTGTGAAATTTGTGGTCTTGTTTTGCTTAACTAATGAATATATATATATATATATATATATATATATATATATATATATATATATATATATATATATATATATATATATACAATGATATTAAATAAATGGAAACTATATTTATAAAACCATATTTATTCTATTATATATATTTGAAGGGTACCAACACTTTGGTACGCTCTCATCAGATAAAATACAAAGATTATTTTATAAATATTGACATAACCAGGAAGAAGAACTTAATGGTTCAATTTTTTCCTGGATCCCTTTTGCTTATATATATATATATATATATATATATATATATATATATATATATATATATATATATATATATATATATTCAAGAAAGAGGAGTGACATGGTTGGCTATACAATAAGGGCTTTATTCACATTGCTGACAATTGTTTCTTTGATCTGGTAGGTCTAGAATTCGCTACTCACTTGATGCTGCTTCAATCGATATCTAAAAGCACACGTGAGGTATATACGTGTGCTTTTAGACCTACAGCACACGTATATACCTCATAATTACTCCTAAATCCTGACTCCAAGTACATTTTATCAGTTATCTCTTCACCACCTTAATACTAAATCTAATGTACCCTATAGCAGTTGTCACATGTCAATTTCATACATCTGTATTATATCAGTTCATTTAATATGCTAGATTTATCATTATACTCTATTCCTACTTATATTGATGTTATTAGTCTAACTATTCAGTATCTAGTTATTTTATTATTGATATTATTGTTCTGGTTTAATACCACTCCTCTATAAAAGCCATGCCTGGAGTATCTTCCTCACTTTCGCGTGCTCTGATGAAACGACTGGTTATAAACAAAGTATTGGAGATCGATTGAAGCAGCATCAAGCGAGTAGCGATCTCTAGACCTTCCAGATCAAAGAAACAATTGTCAGCAATGTGAATAAAGCCTTTATTGTATAGCGAACCATGTCACTCTTCTTTCTTGAATTGTTATTACTCCAAGTATAAACTACATAGAAATCACCGCGTACTCGCAGCATCACTATGGAAACGTCTTGTTGAGTCAAACTAAGCCATACGTTAATATCATCCACTACACGGAGTACTCTAACTGGACTACCTAGAACGATTACATGCTATCCAGTATATATATATATTTATATAATATATATATATTAATCTGCTACGATTTAATCTAAATCCATTATGAAACACTGAATACCTAGAAAAGCATATTCTTATTTGCTACACACACACAAACATATATATATGTACACACATATGCACATACATATATGCGCACACTCACGCACACATTTATTTATGAAAGGAAACTATCAAAACACAGTAAGTGAGTCTATGGTTCACCCAATTCCGACTTCTTTTTTAAAATCAAATTGAAAATATGGATTCTGTAGAAAGACATGACAATGTTTTCCAAGAAAAAATGTTTCCCCAATTATTAGCTTTTAAAAATGAAAAAAGAAGGGGGGATAATTTTAGATAATTCTTCAGCAACAAAACATCTAATATTTATAGTTTGATTCCACTGTAGATAACAAGGTAATCATAATAGTTCTAAGAAGAAAAAAAAGAAAATTCACAAAGAAAAAAACCCTACAAAGATATTAATGCCCCCCCCTCAATCCCACCCCACAAAACAAACAAACAAAACAATAAACAACGCAAAAAACAAAACAACACAAATAACAAACAAACAAAAATCAACAACAAAATGTAAAGAAAGAATTATTTCTTTTTAGACACTATTTCTAGTCAAAATATTTCCTTGAATAGCAATTGTTGAGTATTATGAAATGTAGAATTCCATTTATAGGTAAAAATAAATATAAAAATAATAATTATGAAAAAAGATAAATATTAAAAGAATATAAAAAAAATATACTGCAAATATAAAATAATTATAGTAAAAATGTACAAAAAAAAAAAAAATATAGAAATTCTGTAAAAAGCAAAACAAAACAAATAAAACATTCTTAAGTTGGATATTGTAAATAAAAACATCTTTTGAATAGAAATTCAATTATGAGCTTTTAGTACAATGTTACATCCCTTCTCCCCTCTCTCTTTTAGTACAATGTTACATCCCTTCTCCTCTCTCTCTTTTAGTACAATGTTACATCCCTTCTCCCCTCTCTCTTTTAGTACAATGTTACATCCCTCCTTCCCCTCCTCTCTCTCTTTCAGAACAATGTTACATCCCTTCTCCTCTCTGTTTCAGTACAATGTTACATCTCTTCTCCTCTCTTTCTTTTAGTACAATGTTACATCCCTTTCCTTCTCTCTCTTTCAGAACAATGTTACATCCCTTCTCCTCTCTGTTTCAGTACAATGTTACATCTCTTCTCCTCTCTCTCTTTTAGTACAATGTTACATCCCTTTCCTTCTCTCTCTTTTAGTACAATGTTACATCCCTCCTTCCCCTCCTCTCTCTCTCTTTCAGAACAATGTTACATCCCTTCTCCTCTGTTTCAGTACAATGTTACATCCCTCCTTCCCCTCCTCTCTCTCTTTTAGTACAATGTTACATCCCTTCTCCTCTCTGTTTCAGTACAATGTTACATCCCTCCTTCCCCTCCTCTCTTTCTTTTAGTACAATGTTACATCCCTTCTCCTCTCTCTCTCTTTCAGTACAATGTTACATCCCTTCTCTCTCCCTTTCAGTACAATGTTACATCCCTTCTCCTCTCTCTCTCTTTCAGTACAATGTTACATCCCTCCTTCCCCTCCTCTCTCTCTCTTTCAACCAGCAACATTAGCATATTGTATGTTATTTTAATCACTTGTGATTATGATGATGATAATGGTGATGATGATGATGATAATAGGGATGATGATGATAATGATGAGGATGATAGTAATGATGATGATAATGATGAGGATGATAGTGATGATGACGATGATGACAATGATGACAATGACAACAACAATGGCGATGTTGATGACAATGACAAGAATGACGTCAAGAGGATGATGATGATGATGATAAGGAGGAGGAAACGATGAAGGAGGACAACTGAGGACAATGATGATGATGATGATGTAAAAGATGTCAATGATGATGATGATGGTGGTGGTGGTGGTGATGATGATGATGATGTAAATGATGATTCTGGTGGTGATGATGACAATGATGGTGGTGGTGGTGGTGTTGATATCAATTGATGACAATAATGTCCATGATGATGATGGTGTTATTATTGTTGATTTTTCAATGACTGATATATAATACTCAGGATTATGGATCTTACCCCCCCCCCCCCAAAAAAAAATCAGAATTGACTAAAAAAAAACATACTTTTATCAAATTTAAAAATTGTTTTACAAAAAACAACAAAAACAGAATCAAAAACAAAACAAAACAAGCCAAAGAATTATATTTGAAATATTTCAAATCCATATTTCATTGATGTTTTACAAAAATGTTAACTTTGTATGAAAATTATGAATATAGAAACTTAAATGTTAAAATGTTAAAAGAAGGAGGAGAAATATGTGGCCTTACCATACATTCTGTGTGAAGGTTAGGGTAAAACCTTCGACAAAATTATGTTTGAATTTTTCAAAATGTTGTTGACATCGATATTGTTGGTCTTTCTTAACATCCACATCTGCCTTGGTTGTTAGAACTGGTGGGGAATAGAGAATATTAAAATGTCAGAATATAATAGAGAGAGAGAGAGAGAGGAATGCATATATATATTGGTGCCACGTATTTTTTAAGCTTTCTCACCCGCATCTTCTCTATTTTATGTATTATATGAAGTTTTTTTTTTCATGTTTTCAATATTAAGGTGTATAAATATTGAGTTTTGTCATATATTACTCACTACCATGACTGAATCTTAACCATCTACTATGTCAGGGTATGTCATGCATCATCTTATTTTATCTGATGAGGACGTACTGTTGAACTTAACTCAGTACCTCTGAAATATGTATAATAAAATATACTTGATCACAAGAATATCTATTTTGTTAATATTTTGAATTAATATATATATATATATATATATATATATATGTATAATAAAGCCAAAACAATGCAGGTATGGACATAGAATAAAGAATGCAAATGCAAAAGATATTGTTGACAGATATTGTCTTTTACCTTAGATTTATTTAAATGTTCTTAATTTTTGAGATAATATCTCTTCTTCGGAGGGAAGTAAAGCGGTTAAACCAGTGTTCTAAATAGCTTGCCAAGTCATGCTGACAGGAAATATATATATATATATACATATGTATGTATATATTTTCATCATCATCAACACCACACGCCATACCCCAGACACATCCAAATCTCTCTTATATATAGTCACACATCACAACACAACCTGATCTCAGTTTGGCAATCGCCACAGACAGACGAATGTGAAAAAGTTCTCCAACTCAAGTTAACCAGGAATCTCTAAAATTCTTCCCACTGAAGTCAACAAAGAACTTACTGTATCTACCAACACATAATATTATAATATGAAATTAAATCAAACATTTTTTAACACTACAAGTGAAGTCATTCTTTTCCCCTGTTTTTCAAATATACCTAACTGTACCAAAGATCTCACACATTTTCCTCTCTCTCTCTCTCTCTCTCTATATATATATATATATGGATCAGTGGTTAGAGCATTGGCCTTGCAATCGAAAGGTTCTGAGTTCAATTCTCAGACTGGGTGATGTGTTGTTTCCTTGAGCAAGACACTTTATTTCACATTGCTCCAGTTTCCTCAGCTGTAGAAATGAGATGATAGGGACTGGGGTCCCTATCATTCAACTGCAAAGTGGTCGTGGAGGTGCCACGGCAAAAAAGCACCCAGCACTCACTGTAAATGAGGTTGGTGTTAGGAAGGGCATCCAGCTGTAGAAATCAAGCCAGAATCTGTTCCCGTCCCACCCTTGCAAACAGGGAAAAGCAGACGTAAAATGAAATGATGATATATATATATTACTTCAAAATATTATAGACATTCATGTGATCAAATATATTTTATTATACATATTTCAGAGGTACTGAGCTATTTCATCAGTATGTCCTCATCAGATAAAATATGTTAAACTTGTTAAACTTTTGGTTATATATATATATATATATTGGAAAATGTGTGAAATCCTTGGTACAGTTAGGTATATTTAAAAAAAGAAAAGAATGACTTCACTTGTTCTAAACAATTTAATTTAATTTTATAATATTATGATTTTACAATTTGTTTTTATAGATCTAATATATATATATATTTATATATATGTATGTGTGTATGTGTGTGTTTGAACAATAAAAACAGAAGTCAGGTATAGGTAGAGAGTTAGTTCATCGTTTTACAATGGTTTTAGAGAGTAGATTGATGTATCGACTAGTGTGGGAGTGGTTAAGTTACTACCTATTACTAGTCTTGACACTTCCGATTCTCTCTGCAACCATCCTTCCTAGGATACATTAAATTCAAACAAAGCTGTCGGCCCCATCACAACCAGGTGGACTCTGATATATATATCATCATCATCATCATCGTTTAACGTCCATCTTCCACACTTGCATGGGTTTGGACGGGAGTTTTCCCACTTGAGGCAAGATTGGTTGTCCTGCTCATATAGGACTGTCTGGCGGGTTTTCTACAGCTGGATGCCCTTCCTAACACCAACCACGTTTACAGTGTGGACTGGGAGGTTTTTACCGTGTTACCTACACGGCCACATTACAGCGTGGACTGTGTGTTTTTTCTTGTGACACCTACACAACCTCATTTGTTTCGGACTGGATGTTGTGGTACCAACATAACTTCACATTTAAGGGTGTGGGGGTGTGGATGGGGGGGGGGGGGGTAGTGGGACGGGGGTGTATTTTGTTAGAGGTGCTTACTGACTGTAGGTTTCGCTTTGTACTTAGGCAAGGCGGGTCTTCTGTATGACTGTGTTATATATATTTATAAATAGGTGCTATTTTAAATGAACATGTTTTAACAGTTTGTTCTCCTTTATTTACTTCTCCACGTGCTTCCGCTCTGCTAATTCTCTCGCCTACTAGATATTAACACTTCTAATATTTAACACTGCCGGCACTAGTATTGAGTACCCTCTGCGTACGCTATTTAGCAAATAACTACATGTATCACCTATCCCTCCTTCTCTCTCTCGATACTTAAATATTCTATATATATATATATATATATATATATCATCATCATCATCATCATCATCATCAACGTTTAACGTCCGTGTTCCACGCTTGCATGGGTTTGGACGGGGGTAGTCCCACTTGAGGCAAGAGTGATTGTCTTGCTCGCATAGGACTGTCTGGCAGGTTTTCTACAGTTGGATGCCCTTCCTAACACCAACCACATTTACAGTGTGGGTCTGGGAGGTTTTTACCGTGTTGCCTACACGGCCACATTACAGCGTGGACTGTGTGTTTTTTGTCGTGACACCTACACGATCTCATTTGTTTCGGCCTGGATGGCGCGGCACCAACATAACTTTACATAGAACGGGGTGGTGTGGATGGGGTGGGGGTGGTGGCGGGACGGGGTGTAGTTTGTTAGAGATGCCTACTGGCAAGGCGGGTCTTCTCTGTTACTGAGTACCGCCAAAGGTCACGGTCCAGTGACATTGTCTTGGAGAGGTGTAAGTGTGTGAGGTCGGAGTTTATCAGCTCATCCCATGTTTTTCTAGGTCTGCCTATTCCGTGGCTACCGTCTATCTTTATTGCCCTGCACTTTGTAATACAGCTATCGACTTTCATGCGCATCACGTGTCCATACCAACGCAGCCTTCTCTCGAGTAAACAACATCTGATCCCTCTTATCTCTAATTTTTTCCTTAGTTCGTTTATGCTTTGCCGTTCACGTATATTACTGTTACACATCCAGCGGAGCATGCAAGCTTCGTTCCTCTCTAGTCTGCGTATATCCTCTGCACACAATGCCCAGGTCTCACTACCATGCAACATTGCTGTTCGTATGCAGGCATCGTACAACCTGCCTTTCATTTTTAGGGAGAACCCTTTAGCAGCTAATAGTGGTATAAGCTCTCTGAACTTTTTCCAACCAGTTCTGACTCTAGCTACAGTACTTTCAGAGCACCCTCCCCCACTGCTGATTTTATCGCCCAGGTAACGGAAGCTGTCCACTATTTCTATAGAACCCTCTGCGCAATTGAAAGAGCTAGTATTTTGTGGGCACTTGCTGCTACTTATTGCACCAGAACACCGGCCACATGTAAAGTCTATGTTCTTAGTTAGCTTACCTGTGATCCCACTACATCTTTTATGCACCCATACTTTGCATTTAGGACATAAGATGGAGTTTCTACCTACGCCTTTCCTACATACCGAGCACGACCATTTCCCAGAAGGGACCGCCGCCTTGTTTTCTTTCCTACAAACTAGAACTTTGGTCTTAGCCAGGTTAATTTTAAGTCCTTTTGATTCTAGGCCGTGCTTCCATGTTTGGAAATATATATATATATATATATATATATATATATATATATATATATTAAGTTTAACATGAATGTTTTTATTGATGATTGACTAATTCCATATGTTTCACAGATGTTTGGCTCAAGATCCATATTTGTGTTATTGATATGACTCACCAGACTTGTTAATCATGTGAAAAACAAAACTTCACCCGAAGGCTCCTATTCTCTCTCCCCCCTTCTCTGTCTCTCTCTACATATATATATATTATATATACATATATATTAAAAAGAAATGTGGTAGTAGCCAAAGTGTATGATAAAGTTATATCTGTATACATACAGAGTGGGTAACTGAGACTGCACTAATGTGTATATAAATATACACATATCTAATATGTAGGCATGTTAGCATACCAGAAAATACGAATTTACCTGTAAATTGAAAACATTACAAACACTCTGTGTGTGTGCATGCGCACGCGCGTGTGTGCGTGTGCGTGTGTGTGCATCCATGTATTTGTGACTGTGTACGTCTGTGACTGTGTTTATGTTTGTGTCTGTTTCAGTGTTAATGTTGTATAACTTAGTGATTCAACAAAAACAGATTGATAAAATTAGTTCCAGTCTTGAAATATGGGGTCAATATAATCAAGTAAATCCTTTTAATGCTGGGGCCACAATGAAATACTTCTAGCACATAAAGTAAATTGGGTGGTGTAGGAAAGGCATGCAGCTGTAGCAATCAGGCCCAAAGATGTAGTGACCCAAACAGTCTAGCCCCAGTATATGATAGCCTAACTAAACTATGCAAGCATGGAAAATATACATTAAACTGTAATGATGATGATATTCACTTGAATACACCGGTTTTTTCTCTCAGAAATCTTTTTCATTTCTGCCACTGCCCATTCTTCTCTATCTTTCTACTTCTTTAATTTCTCATTCTATTTTCTAATGAAGGATTAGCTTCCGAAACATTAAGACTCTTTTCCTACTATACCAAGCATAAAACTAATAATATATTTCTTCATTGTACTCTGTCGTTTGCTTTGCTACTTCAGTTTGCCTTCTGCATATATATCATCATCATCATCTTTTCCATGCTTGCAAGGGTGGGACGGGAACTGATTCTGGCTCAATTTCTACAGCTGGATGCCCTTCCCAACACCAACCCCATTTACAGTGAGTGCTGGGTGCTTTTTTTCTGTGGCGCCTACACGTCCACTTTACAGTGGAATGATATGAACCCCAGTCCCTATCATCTCATTTCTACAGCTGGAGCAATGTGAAATAAAGTGTCTTGCTCAAGGAAACAACACATCACCCGGTCTGAGAATTGAACTCAGAACCTTTTGATTGCAAGGCCAATGCTCTAACCTCTCTCTCTCTCTCTATATATATATATATATATATTTTTATTTTTTACTCCGTTTTGTATTTGTTTTGCAAGATTTCTCATCTGAAAACGTGTTTAAACAGATATTGTTATACTTTGGGAGGATCATGCTGGGTTTCACTTCAATTTATTAAAAACTTCCAGTTGGTTGATTTAATAACTGGATGGTTATTTATTGTCAAAGCTCTTTTGTGGGTCCATAACTCCTTGAGCTAATATTCTGCGGAACATACATGTAAACAAAACTTCCTTGCTTATTCTAATATATATACACTCTGCCTGTACATAGAGTGCTTGTTTTGGTGCCAACATCAGTAATTCACTGAATCACCTACACTATATACATGTGTGTGTGTGTGCATCTTTATGCTTAGTTTGTTAGAGCCACATGAACAGATATTCTCACTCAAAGATTTTTGTAACATTCTTCTCCATAAATTCTTGCCAGTTTTAATTTATTAAACTATTCCCTACATATGGTGAAACTCTACGTATCATTAGTATTGAGAAAACAACAACAATAAATAAATAACATTAACAATAAATAACATTAACAATAACAACATTAGGTACAAAATAAATGTATCCCAAAATAAGTAAAAATAAATAAAAAATAACAGTGGTTGTATATATAAAATTTATGGTATATATAAAAAATAATGAGAATATAATATATAGGTATGTGTATAAAAATATATAGTTAGCAATTATACAATTCTAAAATGTCATTAAAGGTTGTAAACCAACTACCGTTCGGTCCATTATGATATATTTATATATGTATGTGTGCATGTATGTGTGTGTGTGTGTATATATATATATATATATATATATATATATATATACGGTTTTTATATGTTTATAGTGGAATTGTGTTCCATATATTTTAGTAAAGAGAGGAACAATACTAATTAAAAAGATATTTTGTAAATATATATGTATGTAAAAGGTAAACAGAAATAACAAAGAAACTGACACAGTACATTGAAGAAATATGATAGTTTATTGCTTGAAATAGCAGGAAAAGAGTCTTAACGTTTTGGACACTAGTCCTACATCAGAAGATAGAGTTAGAAATAGAAGATAAATAGAAAGGAAAGAGTGATAAGAGGAAGGAATGGGGAAAAATGAGAAAATAAATGGGGGGAAAAAAAAACATACTTGTGTATTCAGTCAGCCATTTTGGAGATTTACTGGTCAAGGGTATCTTATGTGTTAGAGAGGTTCAGGAAAAGGGAGGTAATCATTGTATTTGTGGCATGGATATGTGTGTAAGTAGGCAAGTGTGAATTGACCATGTACAAGAATGTATATCTAGATATACATACACATAGTCACAGCTGAGAGGGGCTGTGTAGAAGGTGGTAGCAAATATGATCGTTGCCATATATATATAATTGTTTCTACTATTGGCACAAGGCCAGAAAATACCCCAGTACATTACTGGTACTTTATTTAATCAACCCTGTAAGGATGAAAGGCAAAGTGAACCTAAGCGGGATTTGAACTCACACCATAAAGGGGCGTAACTCTATGCTGCAAAGCATGATCTCCGACCTTCTACTGATACTGCCAATCCCCCACCATATATAATTGTTTCTACTTTTGGCACAAGGCCAGAAATTATCCCAGGGTATTACTGGTACTTTATTTTATCGACCCCATAAGGATGAAAGGCAAAGTTAACCTTGGCGGGATTTGAACTCAGTCCGTAAAGGGCCTAACTCTTTGCTGCAAAGCATGGCCTCCGACTCTCTACCGATACTGCCATATATATATAATTGTTTCTACTTTAGGCACAAGGCCAGCAATTACCCAGTACGTTACTGGTACTTTATTTTATCGACCCCGTAAGGATGAAAGGCAAAGTCAACCTCAGCGGGATTTGAACTCAGACTGTAAAGGGACGTAACTATGCTAGAAAGCATGGTGTCCAACCCTCTACCGATACTGCCAATTCACCGCCCTCCATATATATATAATGTTATGTATTCATATCTATATACCATCAACATCATTTTGCTATCAAGGGTTGGACTTGAATGTATGTATGTTTGTATACACACTATATACTTTTCCCCTTTCAGACAGACACGCTCCATCAGCCACTTTTCTAAAAAAGTATATCTTACACAAAACGCTGGCATCAACAATTTTCCAAGAGATGGCAATATGAATGGACCTGTTATTTTTCTCTGTAAAAAATTTTCCAATTCCACCCTGCTTGTCCCCTCAATCTTTCTAATTTCTCATTCTTTCTTCTGATGAAGGTCTAGCAGCTGAAACGTTAAGACCCTCATCCTGCTATTTCAAGCATTAAACTAATATAGTCATTTCATATACTGTACTGTTTGTTTTGTTATTTCTGTTTACCTTTTACATATATATATATTTATATAAGTCAAACTTCGAGCTCAGATAATGAAAACAACAGACATTGGAAAATAGGAACAAAATGGATAAACAGAAATATTCCTTGTTTTTATAAGCTAACAGCTGGAAATCACCAAGATTTTGGTTCCTGATAGTATCATTCATCCCATTGCACCAGTAGCTAGTAGAAAGTATCTGCTGGTGCAGTGAATGTATAGCAATAACATACCATAGCATAATATACAATTTTATCTTTTGATTAACAAGGAAGATGAGGCTAAATGTTTGTATGATGCTCCAAACTAAAAACACAAAACACAGTGATAACAGGAGAGACTATAACATGAAACATGCATAGCTGTGTGTGAAGATAGAAGGAAATAGATAATAACTGGAGTGAAATACCAAACAATTGAGAAGACAAAAGCAAACTGAAGTAAACTTCTAGATGGCCAGATCAAGAATGATATAACATGTATAGCATTCTGGGAAGGAGTGGGGTGGTGATAAATGATGAAAGGAAGAGAATAAGTAGACAAGAGATAGAAAGGAGATAGATGTAGATGGAACAGAGAGAGAGAGGGAGTGAGGAATAGAGTGGAATGATGTTTCCAGGGAACTCATTGATTGTCTCAGGGACGCAACAGACTTCCTAGTGTTGGTGACATGTAAAATACACCCAGTACATTTTGTAAAATGGTTAGTGATAGTAAGGACAACCTGAGATAGAAAATCTGTCAAACAAAAGACTAAGGGGAATGTACAGCAGTGCTGAAAACTTGACAACCAGCCCATCTAAGCACTTGGTAGAGTGCGGGAACATATAGAAGCAAGATGCAGGCACTGAGCCTGTCTGAGAGATCAATAACTCCACTCAAATAATGACTTGTGAAGACATAGCTAACACTTGCTAGTAGGGAAAGTGGACATCAAATGATGAGGAAGATGATGATTCTCATATGAATGAAACAGATCTAGTTCTGTAGAAGTCATATATATATATATATATATATATATATATTTGTTTTGCAAGGTTTTTGATATGAAATTGTGTGTCGAGACAAAAATAAATAAATAAATAGAATAAAAATGGCGTAAACATTACAATGCAATACAATAGCAGGGAACATGATAATAATATCACTGATGATGTTGCAGATGTGCAACGAAAGAACTTTGTTAGACTATATATATATTTATATCTGTATTTTTAGCCATTGGTCAGTCAATGATAAACATTGATTGCCAAATAAATTAACTATGGAGATATAATAAAATTTTAACTTTCGGAAAATTACCTATTGTTAAGGGCACCATAACGTGCATATGCTTTGTATCTGTACAAGTGTATATGCAGTTATTAGATGCAGAATTTTGGAATGTTTTACATATTTTTATTGTTCCATTAATAGATTGCACTTGTATTTCCTAACTAGTCATGTTCTTTCTGTTCCTGTGAAGCCCAGCTTCTCAAGATTTGTATTGAGGCAGTTACTAACATATGCCAGTGCCCCAATAATCACAGGTATAAATATGAAGGCATAATCAGGGTGGAGTATCTGTAAGTGGAGTATCTGTAAGTTTCTCATTATTTCTGCATAGATAGTCTCCTTTGCAGTAATCTTTGATATTATATTGGCATCTGCTGGGCAGCTAATTTCCACTACTGTGCATGCTTTCTTCTCCCTGTCCCATATCATAATATCTGGTCTGTTATGCCTGCATATTATTGCGGTTTTTACTGGAACATTCCACCAGTATTCTTTCATATTAGGTATGTCTATGTCTTCCGCATTGCTGTAGCTTGTAATGTGTATATGTATGTATGTATGTATGTATGCATGAGACAGGTTGTACTGGGATACATGTTACCAGTTGGTGCTACTGGTAACATGTATCCCAGTACAACCTGTCTCATGGTCGGGTCGTTGGCGACTAAACTGGCAACCCCATCAAGGTTTCTTGGTGAGGAGGGTGACTTTGGACATCCTGCAGGACTAAAAACAAAACCTGTCAAAGGGCAAAGGAGCTCTTAAGTGTCAATGGCCATCCAAAATCACTGGGAGAGATGACCCCTTAGCCTTTGTCAAGGCAGAATTCTAGGAGAAGGAAAACTCTGATATAACACCTGCAACCCTGATGGTATCCAATGATGTTGACTAGTTCTTCTTTTTGGTAAATATCATCTTGGTTAAGAGAGTGGGACTGGCTTTGTGCAGTGCCTTTGCTCACTATAAAAGCTTCACGGCACAGGCATTGCTTTATATCTGGAGATCTCTCCGCACTTGTCGTCACATGGTACCATGGGCCCAACACTGTGTCAATAGTTGTCACAAGTGTAGTGTTTGTACCAGAGTTTTCAAGTCGCTGGCTGGACTAAAAAGTCACACTCGTTCAGCGCATCGGTAGGGGTTCTCCTACATGGATATAAAGTAGTGGTCGTACTCGAAAACGAGTTGGCAGCCACCATGTATGTATGTATGCATGCATATGCGCGTGTGTATGCATATCATTGTTATCATCATTTAACGTCCATCTTCCATGCTAGCATGGGTTAGACGGGAGTTGTCTCACTTGAAGTAAGATTGGTCGGGTGACGGTGTCTCGCTCATATAGGACTATCTGGCAGGTTTTCTAGGGCTGTATGCCCTTCCTAACACCAACTACATTTACAGTGTGGACTGGGAGCTTTTTACCGTGTTACCTACACAGCCACATTACAGCGTGGACTGAGTGTTTTTTGTTGTGACACCTACACGACCACATTACAGCATGGACTGTGTGTTTTTTTGTCCTGACTCCTACACGACCACATTACAGCGTGGACTGTGTGTTTTTTTGTTGTGACACCTACACGAACACATTACAGCGTGGACTGTGTGTTTTTTTGTCCTGACACCTACACGACCACATTACAGCGTGGACTGTGTTTTTTTGTTGTGACACCTACACGACCACATTACAGCGTGGATTGTGTGTTTTTTTTTGTCGTGACACCTACACGACCACCATACAGCGTGGACTGTGTGTTTTTTTTGTTGTGACACCTACACGACCACATTACAGCGTGGATTGTGTGTTTTTTTGTCGTGACACCTACACGACCACCTTACAGCGTGGACTGTATTTTTTTTGTCGTGACACCTACATGACCATCTTACAGCGTGGACTGTGTTTATTTTGTCGTGACACCTACACGACCACATTACAGCATGGATTGTGTGTTTTTTTTGTCGTGACACCTACACGACCACCTTACAGCGTGGACTGTGTTTTTTTTGTCGTGACACCTACACGACCACATTACAGCGTGGACTGTGTGTTTTTGTCGTGACACCTACACGACCACATTACAGCGTGGACTGTGTGTTTTTGTCATGACACCTACACGACCACATTACAGCGTGGACTGTGTGTTTTTGTCGTGACACCTACACGAACACCTTACAGCGTGGACTGTGTGTTTTTGTCATGACACCTACACGACCACATTACAGCGTGGACTGTGTGTTTTTGTCGTGACACCTACACGACCACCTTACAGCGTGGACTGTGTGTTTTTGTCGTGACACCTACACGACCACCTTACAGCGTGGACTGTGTGTTTTTGTCGTGACACCTACATGACCACCTTACAGCGTGGACTGTGTGTTTTTGTCATGACACCTACACGACCACATTACAGCGTGGACTGTGTGTTTTTGTCATGACACCTACACGACCACATTACAGCGTGGACTGTGTGTTTTTGTCGTGACACCTACACGACCACATTACAGCGTGGACTGTGTGTTTTTGTCGTGACACCTACACGACCACCTTACAGCGTGGACTGTGTGTTTTTGTCATGACACCTACACGACCACCTTACAGCGTGGACTGTGTGTTTTTGTCGTGACACCTACACGACCACCTTACAGCGTGGACTGTGTGTTTTTGTCATGACACCTACACGACCACATTACAGCGTGGACTGTGTGTTTTTGTCGTGACACCTACACGACCACCTTACAGCGTGGACTGTGTGTTTTTGTCGTGACACCTACACGACCACCTTACAGCGTGGACTGTGTGTTTTTTGTTGTGACACCTACACGACCACCTTACAGCGTGGACTGTGTGTTTTTTGTTGTGACACCTACACGACCACCTTACAGCGTGGACTGTGTGTTCTGTGGTACCAACATAACTATTCAGGGAAGTAATAGCAATGAATCAGCTAAAAACTAACAAAAACAAACCAAATATACCAATGTAAACATCATCATCATCTTCATACCACAGCTAATCATGACGATGACCACCACCATCGCACCACATCACCACCACCATCGCACCACCCCATCATCACCACCATCACCATTGCACCACTCCATCACCATCACACCACCACCACCATCACACCACCATCCCCCCCCCCCCATCATCCATCACCATCATCATCACACCACCACCACCATTGCACCACCCCATCACCATCACACCACCCCAGCACCATCATCACCACCCCCACCCCCACCACCACTCCACCCCACTTCTGCCACCCACCACTATCCCCCACCCCCACCCAACCAACCCCACCGCCATCACACCAACCATCCACCGCTGCTAACAAGAAGGACAACATGGCAAATTTGTTATCTTGTAAGCATAGTGCAGTTATTGAGTACTACAGTTGTTGAGGTATCTTTCAGATAGAGAATACTTTCTCCAGGATATTAGCAGTTGTAGCTATTGTAGGAGTGTTTGTATATTGTATTGATGTTCGATTTAAGTGACTTTTGTATAGAATGGCAAAGAGAGGGATATATATATATATATATAGAGAGAGAGAGGGGGGAGAGAGAGAGATAGAGGGAGAGTAATAGATAGAGAGAGAGAGAGAGAGAGAGAGAGAGAGTAATAGATAGATAGATAGAGAGAGAGAGGGGGGGAGAGATAGAGGCAGAGTAATAGATAGATAGATAGATAGATAGATAGAGAGAGAGAGTGAGAGGGGAGAGAGAGAGATAGAGGGAGAGTAATAGATAGATAGATAGAGAGATAGATAGATAGAGGGAGAGATAGAGAGAGAGATAGAGGGAGAGTAATAGATAGATAGAGAGATAGAGAGAGAGAGAGAGAGAGAGAGAGAGAGAGAGAGAGAGAGAGAGAGAGAGAGAGAGAGAGAGAGAGAGAGAGATAGAGGGAGAGTAATAGATAGATAGATATATAGATAGATAGAGAGAGAGAGAGAGATAGAGGGAGAGTAATAAATAGATAGATAGATAGATAGAGAGAGAGATAGAGACATATGTAGAACGAAAGAGATCTAGAGATCTAGAGAGATGATGAGATAGTTAGATAGCTAGAGAGAGAGCTCTAGAGAGATAGAGATAGCTGTATATGTATATATATATTATATATATAGCTATGTATGTATATATAGCTATGTATATATATATATATATATATATATAGCTGTATATATATATTATATATATAGCTATATATATATATATATATATATATATATATATATATAGAGAGAGAGAGATGGTGAGATAGTTAGAGAGAGATAGAGATAGCTATATATATGTATATATATATATTATATATATAGCTATGTATATATATATATATATATATTAATATATAGCTATGTATATATATATATATATTATATATATATAGCTATGTATATATATAGCTATCTCTCTCTCTCTCTCTCTATATATATATATATATATATATATATATATATATATATATATATATATATATATATATATATATATATATATATATATATATATATATATAGAGAAAGAGAGAGAGATGGTGAAATGGACCACATTCACTGCTATCCACTATTATTCCACTCTTTAATTCTCCACTTGTCCAACATGTTCTAAAGTAGTTATATGGTGAATGTTGTGGAATACTTCTTAATGCTGCTTGTATTGTTTGTATTGTTCAAGTGTAGCAATGCTTGATTATACACACACACACACACACACACACATACATATATATCATTGTCATCATCGCCGTTTAACGTCCACCTTCCAAGCTAGCATATATATATGTGTATATATATGTGTATATATATATACACTGGCTTCTCCTATCACCAACTACACTATTGGGTCTTCACAGATCTATAACAAAATCTGCTCATACGTTGTGTTGAAGTCCTCACATATGTTTACCTGTTTCTAAGATCCTTTTCAACCAGCTTTTCTTACCACTCTACAGAGATTCCATACTAATGTATGTTTGAATCAAGATTACCGTACACACTCCCACATATCCACTAACAGTTCTGATTATCTGAAAACAACTACCTCGAAGTAATAGGTTTGTTATCTCCACTCAGAACATATATCACAGTTGATGTTTCTGTTTTGTTTGGTGGATGATTGAAATGTAATTGATATATATATATATAGGAGAAAGTATGACCCCGACGGCAGAGCTCAAGCCGTTTCAACAGCTATTTCTGGACTCAGAAACGGCTTGAGCTCTGCCGTCGGGGTCATACTTTCTCCTATTACCCACTCTACTACCCTAAGTATTGAGTACTCTGGTGCGTTATGGTCCATCTGGTTCCTTACCACAACTCCTTTGTTATATATATATATATATATATATATATATATATATATATATATATATATATATAGAGAGAGAGAGAGAGAGAGAGTGAGGAGAAACAAACGTAAAATTGTGATATTGATGAGAAAAGATAAAAGATTGAAAGCCAAGGGATTGGTGAGGAAGATAAACAATGAATTGAGAAGAGAGCCAATGAAATAGGATGAGATGGTTAGGTCATGTGTGGAGGAAGGAGGAAAGTGACTGGGCGAGAGGAATAGAGCCAGTGATGGATGTTGGGAAGAGAAATGGAGTGAGATGGTTGGGTCATGTGTGGAAGAAGGAGTAAAGTAGCTAGGTGAGAGGAATAGAACCAGTAATGGATGTTGGGAAGAGAAATGGGGTGAGATGGTTGGGTCATGTGTGGAAGAAGGAGTAAAGTAGCTAGGTGAGAGGAATAGAACCAGTGATGGATGTTGGGAAGAGAAAAGGAGTGAGATGGTTGGGTCATGTGTGGAAGAAGGAGTAAAGTAGCTAGGTGAGAGGAATAGAACCAGTGATGGATGTTGGGAAGAGAAAAGGAGTGAGATGGTTGGGTCATGTGTGGAAGAAGGAGTAAAGTAGCTAGGTGAGAGGAATAGAACCAGTAATGGATGTTGGGAAGAGAAATGGGGTGAGATGGTTGGGTCATGTGTGGAAGAAGGAGTAAAGTAGCTAGGTGAGAGGAATAGAACCAGTAATGGATGTTGGGAAGAGAAATGGGGTGAGATGGTTGGGTCATGTGTGGAAGAAGGAGTAAAGTAGCTAGGTGAGAGGAATAGAACCAGTAATGGATGTTGGGAAGAGAAATGGAGTGAGATGGTTGGGTCATGTGTGGAAGAAGGAGTAAAGTAGCTAGGTGAGAGGAATAGAACCAGTAATGGATGTTGGGAAGAGAAATGGGGTGAGATGGTTGGGTCATGTGTGGAAGAAGGAGTAAAGTAGCTAGGTGAGAGGAATAGAACCAGTAATGGATGTTGGGAAGAGAAATGGGGTGAGATGGTTAGGTCATGTGTGGAAGAAGGAGTAAAGTAGCTAGGTGAGAGGAATAGAACCAGTAATGGATGTTGGGAAGAGAAATGGGGTGAGATGGTTGGGTCATGTGTGGAAGAAGGAGTAAAGTAGCTTGGTGAGAGGAATAGAACCAGTAATGGATGTTGGGAAGAGAAATGGGGTGAGATGGTTGGGTCATGTGTGGAAGAAGGAGTAAAGTAGCTAGGTGAGAGGAATAGAACCAGTAATGGATGTTGGGAAGAGAAATGGGGTGAGATGGTTGGGTCATGTGTGGAAGAAGGAGTAAAGTAGCTTGGTGAGAGGAATAGAACCAGTAATGGATGTTGGGAAGAGAAATGGGGTGAGATGGTTGGGTCATGTGTGGAAGAAGGAGTAAAGTAGCTAGGTGAGAGGAATAGAACCAGTAATGGATGTTGGGAAGAGAAATGGGGTGAGATGGTTAGGTCATGTGTGGAAGAAGGAGTAAAGTAGCTAGGTGAGAGGAATAGAACCAGTAATGGATGTTGGGAAGAGAAATGGGGTGAGATGGTTGGGTCATGTGTGGAAGAAGGAGTAAAGTAGCTTGGTGGGAGGAATAGAACCAGTAATGGATGTTGGGAAGAGAAATGGGGTGAGATGGTTGGGTCATGTGTGGAAGAAGGAGTAAAGTAGCTAGGTGAGAGGAATAGAACCAGTAATGGATGTTGGGAAGAGAAATGGGGTGAGATGGTTGGGTCATGTGTGGAAGAAGGAGTAAAGTAGCTAGGTGAGAGGAATAGAACCAGTAATGGATGTTGGGAAGAGAAATGGGGTGAGATGGTTGGGTCAAGTGTGGAAGAAGGACTAAAGTAGCTGGAGGAGAGGAATAGAGCCAGTGATGGATGTTGGGAAGAGAAATGGAGTGAGATGGTTGGGTCATGTGTGGAAGAAGGAGTAAAATAGCTGGGTGAGAGGAATAGAACCAGTGATGGATGTTGGGAAGAGAAATGGAGTGAGATGGTTGGATCATGTGTGGAAGAAGGAGTAAAGTAGCTGGGTGAGAGGAATAGAACCAGTGATGGATGTTGGGAAGAGAAATGGAGTGAGATGGTTGGGTCATGTGTGGAAGAAGGAGTAAAGTAGCTAGGTGAGAGGAATAGAACCAGTAATGGATGTTGGGAAGAGAAATGGGGTGAGATGGTTGGGTCATGTGTGGAAGAAGGAGTAAAGTAGCTAGGTGAGAGGAATAGAACCAGTAATGGATGTTGGGAAGAGAAATGGGGTGAGATGGTTGGGTCATGTGTGGAAGAAGGAGTAAAGTAGCTAGGTGAGAGGAATAGAACCAGTAATGGATGTTGGGAAGAGAAATGGGGTGAGATGGTTGGGTCATGTGTGGAAGAAGGAGTAAAGTAGCTTGGTGAGAGGAATAGAACCAGTAATGGACGTTGGGAAGAGAAATGGGGTGAGATGGTTGGGTCATGTGTGGAAGAAGGAGTAAAGTAGCTAGGTGAGAGGAATAGAACCAGTAATGGATGTTGGGAAGAGAAATGGGGTGAGATGGTTGGGTCATGTGTGGAAGAAGGAGTAAAGTAGCTAGGTGAGAGGAATAGAACCAGTAATGGATGTTGGGAAGAGAAATGGGGTGAGATGGTTGGGTCAAGTGTGGAAGAAGGACTAAAGTAGCTGGAGGAGAGGAATAGAGCCAGTGATGGATGTTGGGAAGAGAAATGGAGTGAGATGGTTGGGTCATGTGTGGAAGAAGGAGTAAAATAGCTGGGTGAGAGGAATAGAACCAGTGATGGATGTTGGGAAGAGAAATGGTGTGAGATGGTTGGATCATGTGTGGAAGAAGGAGTAAAGTAGCTGGGTGAGAGGAATAGAACCAGTGATGGATGTTGGGAAGAGAAATGGAGTGAGATGGTTGGGTCATGTGTGGAAGAAGGAGTAAAGTAGCTGGGTGAGAGGAATAGAACAAGTGATGGATGTTGGGAAGAGAAATGGAGTGAGATGGTTGGGTCATGTGTTGAAGAAGGAGTAAAGTAGCTGGAGGAGAGGAATAGAGCCAGTGATGGATGTTGGGAAGAGAAATGGAGTGAGATGGTTGGGTCATGTGTGGAAGAAGGAGTAAAGTAGTTGGAGGAGAGGAGTGAGTGGGAATAAATGTAGAAAGAAGCAGAGGAAAGGGAAGACCAACAAAGACATAGCTAAAGATGATGGAGGTGGAAATGAAATCTCTGGGGTTGGTGAGGAAAGGGTGATAGGGCTGTAGACAAGAGGCTTGTCATGAAGAACGGCCTGTAAAACTAATCCCTAGTTTAGCAGAGAAAAGGGTCTTGAAACATTGTATGTTTGTGTTGGTGTTTAGCCTCAGATTAGACCTGATTCAGTATATCGTCTGTGGACATCTTTGAAGACTTAATGTATCTTGGACTACATTACTCAATGTATCATTACTCATTTTTTAAGACAGTAGAGTGGGATTTGAGGGAAGTTTGGCTACTATTTCTGGCAAATAGATTGATCAAAAGGCGCTCATGTTCTTAAAGTCTTTCATTTTTGTTGTTGTTTAGCCCTAGGTCAGCCTTGACCATGAAGATTTATAACTAAAGGTCTTGTTGCTTAGCCCTAGGTCAGCCTTGACCATGAAGATTTATAACTAACGGTCTTGTTGCTTAGCCCTAGGTCAGTCTTGACCATGAAGATTTATAACTAAAGGTCTTGTTGTTCAGCCCTAGGTCAGCCTTGACCATGAAGATTTATAACTAAAGGTCTTGTTGTTTAGCCCTAGGTCAGCCTTGACCATGAAGATTTATAACTAAAGGTCTTGTTGTTCAGCCCTAGGTCAGCCTTGACCATGAAGATTTATAACTAAAGGTCTTGTTGTTTAGCCCTAGGTAGGCTTTGACCATGAAGATTTATAACTAAAGGTCTTGTTGTTCAGCCCTAGGTAGGCTTTGACCATGAAGATTTATAACTAGTCTTGTTGTTTAGCCCTAGGTCAGCCTTGACCATGAAGATTTATAACTAAAGGTCTTGTTGCTTAGCCCTAGGTCAGCCTTGACCATGAAGATTTATAACTAACGGTCTTGTTGCTTAGCCCTAGGTCAGTCTTGACCATGAAGATTTATAACTAGTCTTGTTGTTTAGCCCTAGGTCAGCCTTGACCATGAAGATTTATAACTAAAGGTCTTGTTGTTTAGCCCTAGGTCAGCCTTGACCATGAAGATTTATAACTAAAGGTCTTGTTGTTCAGCCCTAGGTCAGCCTTGACCATGAAGATTTATAACTAAAGGTCTTGTTGTTTAGCCCTAGGTAGGCTTTGACCATGAAGATTTATAACTAAAGGTCTTGTTGTTCAGCCCTAGGTAGGCTTTGACCATGAAGATTTATAACTAGTCTTGTTGTTTAGCCCTAGGTCAGCCTTGACCATGAAGATTTATAACTAAAGGTCTTGTTGTTCAGCCCTAGGTCAGCCTTGACCATGAAGATTTATAACTAAAGGTCTTGTTGTTTAGCCCTAGGTAGGCTTTGACCATGAAGATTTATAACTAAAGGTCTTGTTGTTCAGCCCTAGGTAGGCTTTGACCATGAAGATTTATAACTAGTCTTGTTGTTTAGCCCTAGGTCAGCCTTGACCATGAAGATTTATAACTAAAGGTCTTGTTGTTCAGCCCTAGGTCAGCCTTGACCATGAAGATTTATAACTAAAGGTCTTGTTGTTTAGCCCTAGGTCAGCCTTGACCATGAAGATTTATAACTAAAGGTCTTGTTGTTTAGCCCTAGGTCAGCCTTGACCATGAAGATTTATAACTAAAGGTCTTGTTGTTTAGCCCAGGGTCAGCCTTGACCATGAAGATTTATAACTAAAGGGGTTGTTATTTAGCCCTAGATCAGCCTTGACCATGAAGATTTATAACTAAAGGGGTTGTTGCTTAGCCCTAGGTCAGCCTTGACCATGAAGATTTATAACTAAAGGTCTTGTTGTTCAGCCCTAGGTCAGCCTTGACCATGAAGATTTATAACTAGTCTTGTTGTTTAGCCCTAGGTCAGCCTTGACCATGAAGATTTATAACTAAAGGTCTTGTTGTTTAGCCCTAGGTAGGCTTTGACCATGAAGATTTATAACTAAAGGTCTTGTTGTTTAGCCCTAGGTCAGCCTTGACCATGAAGATTTATAACTAAAGGTCTTGTTGTTCAGCCCTAGGTCAGCCTTGACCATGAAGATTTATAACTAAAGGTCTTGTTGTTCAGCCCTAGGTCAGCCTTGACCATGAAGATTTATAACTAAAGGTCTTGTTGTTCAGCCCTAGGTCAGCCTTGACCATGAAGATTTATAACTAAAGGTCTTGTTGTTCAGCCCTAGGTCAGCCTTGACCATGAAGATTTATAACTAAAGGTCTTGTTGTTTAGCCCTAGGTCAGCCTTGACCATGAAGATTTATAACTAAAGGTCTTGTTGTTTAGCCCTAGGTAGGCTTTGACCATGAAGATTTATAACTAAAGGTCTTGTTGTTCAGCCCTAGGTAGGCTTTGACCATGAAGATTTATAACTAGTCTTGTTGTTTAGCCCTAGGTCAGCCTTGACCATGAAGATTTATAACTAAAGGTCTTGTTGTTCAGCCCTAGGTCAGCCTTGACCATGAAGATTTATAACTAAAGGTCTTGTTGTTTAGCCCTAGGTCAGCCTTGACCATGAAGATTTATAACTAAAGGTCTTGTTGTTTAGCCCTAGGTCAGCCTTGACCATGAAGATTTATAACTAAAGGTCTTGTTGTTTAGCCCTAGGTCAGCCTTGACCATGAAGATTTATAACTAAAGGGGTTGTTATTTAGCCCTAGATCAGCCTTGACCATGAAGATTTATAACTAAAGGGGTTGTTGCTTAGCCCTAGGTCAGCCTTGACCATGAAGATTTATAACTAAAGGTCTTGTTGTTCAGCCCTAGGTCAGCCTTGACCATGAAGATTTATAACTAGTCTTGTTGTTTAGCCCTAGGTCAGCCTTGACCATGAAGATTTATAACTAAAGGTCTTGTTGTTTAGCCCTAGGTAGGCTTTGACCATGAAGATTTATAACTAAAGGTCTTGTTGTTTAGCCCTAGGTCAGCCTTGACCATGAAGATTTATAACTAAAGGTCTTGTTGTTCAGCCCTAGGTCAGCCTTGACCATGAAGATTTATAACTAAAGGTCTTGTTGTTCAGCCCTAGGTCAGCCTTGACCATGAAGATTTATAACTAAAGGTCTTGTTGTTCAGCCCTAGGTCAGCCTTGACCATGAAGATTTATAACTAAAGGTCTTGTTGTTCAGCCCTAGGTCAGCCTTGACCATGAAGATTTATAACTAAAGGTCTTGTTGTTTAGCCCTAGGTAGGCTTTGACCATGAAGATTTATAACTAAAGGTCTTGTTGTTTAGCCCTAGGTCAGCCTTGACCATGAAGATTTATAACTAAAGGTCTTGTTGTTTAGCCCTAGGTCAGTCTTGACCATGAAGATTTATAACTAAAGGTCTTGTTTAGCCCTAGGTCAGCCTTGACCATGAAGATTTATAACTAAAGGGGTTGTTATTTAGCCCTAGATCAGCCTTGACCATGAAGATTTATAACTAACGGTCTTGTTGCTTAGCCCTAGGTCAGCCTTGACCATGAAGATTTATAACTAAAGGTCTTTTTGTTTAGCCCTAGGTCAGCCTTGACCATGAAGATTTATAACTAAAGGTCTTGTTTAGCCCTAGGTCAGCCTTGACCATGAAGATTTATAACTAAAGGGGTTGTTATTTAGCCCTAGATCAGCCTTGACCATGAAGATTTATAACTAACGGTCTTGTTGCTTAGCCCTAGGTCAGCCTTGACCATGAAGATTTATAACTAAAGGTCTTGTTGTTTATCCCTAGGTCAGCCTTGACCATGAAGATTTATAACTAAAGGTCTTGTTTAGCCCTAGGTCAGCCTTGACCATGAAGATTTATAACTAAAGGGGTTGTTATTTAGCCCTAGATCAGCCTTGACCATGAAGATTTATAACTAACGGTCTTGTTGCTTAGCCCTAGGTCAGCCTTGACCATGAAGATTTATAACTAAAGGTCTTGTTTAGCCCTAGGTCAGCCTTGACCATGAAGATTTATAACTAAAGGTCTTGTTGTTTAGCCCTAGGTCAGCCTTGACCATGAAGATTTATAACTAAAGGGATTGTTATTTAGCCCTAGGTCAGCCTTGATCATGAAGATTTGAACCAAAGGTGTTTCATCCTTGACCATCTCACATTTTTCTATGTTCCAGAACTCCATTGTTCAATGTGTCCTTCCTATTTTCAAGCTGGTAGGAAATTTAGCTGCTATTTCTAGCAAGTTGTGTGCCTATGTTCAGTCTTCCAGATTATTGATGTTGTTGAGTTCCAAGTTAGCAACTAATTAACTGCTACCACACAACTCCTCCTCCTCTTCCTCCTCATTATCATCATCACCCCACCACCACCATCATCATCACCCTCCCCCTCCCATCACCACTACCATTATATCATTATCACCCCCACCACCACTATATTATCATCATCACCCCCACCATCATCATCACCCTCACCCTCCCATCACCACTACCATTATATCATCATCACCCCCACCACCACCTATCATCACCCCCACCACCACTATCATCATCATCATCATCAGCATCATCATCATCACCAGATCAATCACTCAACATCTTCATATATAATAAATGCTGTCATTTTTTTACCTCCAGTTCTGATGAGATCATAATTACTGAAACAATTATCCCAATTGTGGGGTCAACACCGCCCCTTCTCTCTCCTTCCCCCTTCTCCCCTACTGTCATCCCAATTGTGGGGTCAACACCTCCCCTTCTATCTCCTACCCCCTTCTCCCCTACTGTCATCCCAATTGTGGTGTCAACACCTCCCCTTCTCTCTCCTACCCCCTTCACCCCCTACTGTCATCCCAATTGTGGGGTCAACACCTCCCCTTCTCTCCCCTTCCCCCTTCACCCCCTACTGTCATCCCAATTGTGGGGTCAACACCTCCCCTTCTCTCTCCTTCCCCCTTCTCCCCTACTGTCATCCCAATTGTGGTGTCAACACCTCCCCTTCTCTCTCCTACCCCTTCACCCCCTACTGTCATCCCAATTGTGGGGTCAACAGCTCCCCTTCTCTCTCCTTACCCCTTCTCCCCTACTGTCATCCCAATTGTGGGGTCAACACCTCCCCTTCTCTCTCTCTACTTCCCCTTCACCCCCTACTGTCATCCCAATTGTGGGGTCAACACCTCCCCTTCTATCTCTCTCCTTCCCCCCTACTGTCATCCCAATTGTGGTGTCAGCACCTCCCCTTCTCTCTCCTTCCCCTTCTCCCCTACTGTCATCCCAATTGTGGGGTCAACACCTCCCCTTCTCTCTCTCTACTTCCCCTTCACCCCCTACTGTCATCCCAATTGTGGGGTCAATACCTCCCCTTCTCTCTCCTTCCCCCTTCTCCCCTACTGTCATCCCAATTGTGGGGTCAACACCTCCCCTTCTCTCTCCTTCCCCCTTCTCCCCTACTGTCATCCCAATTGTGGTGTCAACACCTCCCCTTCTCTCTACTTCCCCTTCACCCCCTACTGTCATCCCAATTGTGGGGTCAACACCTCCCCTTCTATCTCCTACCCCCTTCACCCCCTATTGTCATCCCAATTGTGGGGTCAACACCTCCCCTTCTCTCTCTCTCCTTCCCCCCTACTGTCATCCCAATTGTGGTGTCAGCACCTCCCCTTCTCTCTCCTTCCCCTTCTCCCCTACTGTCATCCCAATTGTGGGGTCAACACCTCCCCTTCTCTCTCTCTACTTCCCCTTCACCCCCTACTGTCATCCCAATTGTGGGGTCAACACCTCCCCTTCTATCTCCTACCCCCTTCACCCCCTATTGTCATCCCAATTGTGGGGTCAACACCTCCCCTTCTATCTCCTACCCCCTTCACCCCCTATTGTCATCCCAATTGTGGGGTCAACACCTCCCCTTCTCTCTCTCTCCTTCCCCCCTACTGTCATCCCAATTGTGGTGTCAGCACCTCCCCTTCTCTCTCCTTCCCCTTCTCCCCTACTGTCATCCCAATTGTGGGGTCAACACCTCCCCTTCTCTCTCCTACCCCCTTCTCTCTCCTACCCTCTTCTCTCCCTACGGTCCACTTCTCCCTATCCCCCCCATTCTCTACCCCCCCCCACTGTCCACCAGTAAAGCCAGTTTAATTAAACCCTTCTATTGTCTCCAATAAACCTGACCGTGGTCAGTCCACTCTATTTTGTGTCTGACAATTGAAACTATTATTACAGGATTGGCAGCCATGCTTTGATGCATAGAGTTACGGCCCTTTATGGTCTGAGTTCAAATCCCGTCGAGGTTAACTTTGCCTTTCATCCTTACGGGGTCGATAAAATAAAGTACCAGTAATACACTGGGATAATTGCTGGCCTTGTGCCAAAAGTAGAAACAATTATTACATTATTTTAAAAACTTTACAGTATCACACACAGTATCACACACAGTATCACACACACTATCACACACACTATCACACACACATACACAGTATCACACACAGTATCACACACACATACACAGTATCACACAGTATCACACACAGTATCACACACACATACACAGTATCACACACAGTATCACACACATACCTAGTATCACACATACACACACACTATCAACACACATGCATAGTATCACACACATACATAGTATCACACACATACGCAGTATCACATGTACATACACAGTATCACACACACACACACACTATCACACACACATACATAGTACCACACACACACACACAGTATCACACACACAATATAACCCACATACACAATATCACACATGAACAACAGCAATAGCAGTTATAAAAATATTTAACACAAAAAACATTTTGAAAAATAAATACAGGAAGCATGAAATTTTTAGTTTTCTCTATATTTTCTCATAATTTCTCATTTGTATCATAAATTATATTATATTATATTATACTATATTATATATTATTATTATTATTATTTATATTATTATTTATTTTTGTGTTTTTTTTTGTTGCGTAAATAGTGAAAAGGCGAAAAAAAAAACAAACTAAAAAACAACAAAAAACAAAAAAAATAACAAAAAAATAAAAAAATGATAAAAAAATAATAAAAGCCCCCAAATAAAAAAAAACACAAGAAAAATAACCAAAAGCCATAATAATAATAAACAAAAAATAAAACAATATATTTTATGATTAGTACTGGTACACAAGGGAAATTACTCTACATAACTAAGCACTTGGAAATTATTTTCATCACAATGAATAAAAGTGCAGTGTAGAAAGAGCATAATGAGTTATGAGTGAATAAAACATACTTTTTTCTTCGGTTTCCTTTTGTTTCTTTAATATCAAATTGGTTTCATTAGATAAATTGCTTTCAGACTGCAAAAGTCAAAAGTCAAATACATTACAATTTGATATTATTTTTATATATAGAATAGCAGCATCAACTACATCGTACAAACTTACATGTATTGTAATCTCACAAGGATCATAAAGTCCATCACTTCATTTCAATTCCCCTCCCACCACCCTCCCGATGAAAGAGACAGGAGGACGGGAAATGGGAGAGTTCTATATTTCAGTCATACTATTGATAGCCGAGAAAAAAAGGTATAAATGTCACACCTTGTCATTCTCCCCCACCCACACCCTTCTCCCTCTCCACCCTCAACTCTGTAAAAATCCAAGATATTCTTTTAATGGAGAAATGCTCAGGTTATGCCATAACCAATGAGAGTTTATTTATGAGAAACATGGCTATTCCTAGTTGAACATTATTATTGGCGGATTGGCAGTATCGGTAGAGGGTCGGACGCCATGCTTTCCAGCACAGTTACGTCCCTTTACGATCTGAGTTCAAATCCCGCCGAGGTTGACTTTGCCTTTCATCCTTACGGGGTCGATAAAATAAAGTACCAGTAATATACTGGATAATTGCTGGCCTTGTGCCAAAAGTAGAAACAATTATTATTTTTACTAGGGTTATTAATATAATTATTAACATTATAATTACTAGCAGAAAAACCACCCTTCGGGTGGTTTTCTGCTAGCATGTGTAGTGTGTATATTGATATTATACACAAGTATATATACATGTAGATATGATACATCAAATAAAATCGTAATTGACAATATACACAGAGATTGAACGAAGACTGTTACACTGTCTTATGTAATCAGTAACGTAATCCATGATACATTAAAAAAAGACAATATTATATATAAACTGCATTAGGAGAAAATTAGTGACAGAAATATATGAATATTTATTTAAGCGACCGCTAACCGGAAGTGCTGACATTTGAACATTTTAAAAAAGTGAATCTTTAAATAAGTAATAAAATATATTTAATGATCAGCCATGAAATTTAGTAGATAAATTATGTAATATTCATTCATTATTCATTCAAAGTAATCCAACTTATTTTACTAATGGGATAAAAAATTATAAACCGTACGCAGTCCCATGCTCCTTACTTTATTATAGTTTAGATTATTATTGGCAGAATCGATAGAGCGTCGGACAAAATGCTTTGCACTATTTAGAAGTAAGTGGCCCTTATGTTCTGAGTTCAAATCCTGCTGAGGTTAGTTTTGTCTTTCATACTTACAGGGTCAATAAAATAAAGTACCAGTAATGAATAGGGGTCGATTTAATCGACGTTCCGCTACCCCAAAATTGCTGGCCTTGTGCTTAAAGTAGAAACCATTGTTATTACTATTAATAAGAAAGAAACCATTATCATTATTATTATTATTAAAATAAATAAATAATAAATAATAAAAAAATAAAGAAATTATTATTATTATTATATAGAAGGCCGGTGGTTGGGCAGTATCGGACATGCTTTGTCACGTAGAGTTACATCCCTTTATTGTCTGAGTTCAAATCCTGCTGAGGTTAATTTTGTCTTTCCTGATGGAGTTGATTAAATAAAGTACCAGTAATACACTGGGTTGATTTAATTGACTTTCTCCTTCTTTAAAATTATTGATCTTGTGCCTAAATCAGAAACCATTATTATTTGGTAGTATCGGCAGAGGGTCGGACGCCATGCTTTCCAGCATAGTTACGTCCCTTTACGATCTGAGTTCAAATCCCGCCGAGGTTGACTTTGCCTTTCATCCTTACGGGGTCGATAAAATAAAGTACCAGTAATGCACTGGGTAATTGCTGGCCTTGTGCCTAAATCAGAAACCATTATTATTATTAAGATGGTGGAGGGCAGTGGTTTAGCACCGTGGTTTCCAAAATGGGTTCTGCAATTGATTGAGAGTCTGGGGTTCCATGAAAAAGGTTGAGGAATATATTCATATTACAACCATATAACAGTATTAGACTTTGGGGTTTTGCCAAAAGTTTCTGAACCAAAAAGGGTTCTGCGTTTGAAAAAGTTTGTAAAACCCTGGCTTAGCAATATTTATAGGGCATTGGACAAAATGCTTTTGGGGATTTTACTAACAATTTCCTCGTTCCAAGTTCAAATCCCACCAAGGTCATTTATACCTTTCCTCCTTCTGAGGTTGATAAAATAAAGTACCAGTAATGCACTGGGTTCGTTATAGTCAACTTTCTCCTTCTCTCAAATTGCTGACCTTGTGCCAATGTTAGAAAGAATTATTAGGGCAGTGGATTAGTGGAATTGTAAAAGTGTTGGACAAAACCTCTCGTGGTATTAAGTTACATCTCTTTATGTCCAGATCCTGCTGGGGGTTGATAAAGGGTGGTGCATAGGCAGTATCGGTTGGGCATTGGACAATATGTTTTGCGGTATCGAGTTACGGCCCTTTACGTTCTGAGTTCAAATCCCACTGGGGTTAGCTTTACCTTTCATCCTTAGAGGGTTAATAAATAAAGCACCAGCAATACACTGGGGTTGATTTAATGGCCTTGTCCCTATAGTAGAAATCATTATTATGGTGGATTGGCAGTATCGGCAGAGGCTCGGACGCCATGCTTTCCAGCATAGTTACGTCCCTTTACGATCTGAGTTCAAATCCCGCCAAGGTTCACCTTTGCCTTTCATCCTTACGGGGTCGATAAAATAAAGTACCAGTAATGCACTGGGTAATTGCTGGCCTTGTGCCTAAAGTAGAAACAATTATTATACTATTCTTATTACTGATAACACGAGCAGTGGATTGGTAGACTCATTAGAACAGACAACGGTTTAGCAGTATTTGTTCTGACTCTTTACATTCTCAGTTCAAATTTAGATTTGTTCCATCTTGCAAAATTTCTCTCTGAGCCCCTACCTATATCTAACCTGCATCCACATAAATTTAACCCTTTAGCATTTAAACTGGCCATATCCGGCCAGAATTCTCTCATCTCTTTCTGTTCAAACTGACTGTAACTGCTACTCATACTGATGTTAAGGTATTTTTCTCAAAATAAATAATATCAAAATCTCATAGATTCGATATTATGTGAGATAATTATGTGAGGTAAAACCATTTCTGTGAAAATATAACAGTAAATATAGAGTAATGTAACAGAATTATAGAGACACAATCAGAGGCCATGTATATTCCTAATAACTATATAGATTTAGACAGTCCCCACCAGCGCTGGACATTCACCTGAGGTCTGAAGATATATGAAATTTGAGGCTCTTGTTTAAAAAGATTCAGGTAAAGATTTTAAAAATAATTACACATGTTTATTATTTATTGTGGATTGGCAGTATCGGTAGAGGGTCAGACGTCATGCTTTCCAGCATAGTTACGTCCCTTTACGATCTGAGTTCAAATCCCGCCGAGGTTGACTTTGCCTTTCATCCTTACGGGGTCGATAAAATAAAGTACCAGTAATGCACTGGGTAATTGTTGGCCTTGTGCCTAAAGTAGAAACAATTATTTATTAATGACTACAACATTAAGATAGTTAAATGTTCTTTTTAACTAATTAATTAATTTATTCCATTTGCTGCATAGAAAAATAAAAACATATATTTAAAAATGAGGTCCCCGCTATCCACCACAAAATTATAAAAACACAATTGGAGGATTGTAGCTATATATATATATATATATATATATATATATATACTAGCAGCAGTACTCAGCATTGCCTGGGTAGGTAAAATAACATCTGCTTTGATGAAAAGGTGTTGATCTTAGCGACTGCTTCTCGATGACTTATCTATGGCCACACACAGGCCATGCGGGGGAGGAGGTAATGACCTCTAACATTAAGCCAAATTTCCTCACGCTACTTGATTGGAAACCGATGAATTCTCAAATACACATCAGTGGCCATTGTTTTGCTTTTGACCATCTATAAGATGTGCAATGATAGGTTCTATCGTAGTATAAAAGTTGAACCAAATAAATTGATTTATGTGTGAGGTGGAGCCGAAGTTTCAAATTTGAACGAAATCGGTTGAAAAATGTGGGAGCTAGAGTCGAAAAGGCGGAAATTTGAGCGAAAAGGTGGTATTTTCGAATATTTAAGCGGCTGCCACGCCGTCCCTGAACAACAAATGCCATTACAGGATGTGCAATGATAAATTCTATTTTGCTTTAAAATTTGAACGAAATCGGTGGTAAAATGTGGGAGCTAGAGCCAAAAATCTTATTTTTCGATACCTAAAAAAAGGTGACCCCTCCTATCGATTTTTATCTGCAGAATGACCCCGGAATAAAAAAACGATACGCTGATATATAGAAAACACTCCCCGATGACTAATCTATGAGCCTGTAAAGTTTCATGAAAGTCGGTCGTAAGATGTAGGCCCCTATAGGTAATACACAGACACACAAACACACATACTTAATTTTATATATATACAGATATATATATATACACACATACATATAAAGAAATTTGTTTCCAAATATAAAATCTGGAAAGGTGTAGGTGAAACAGCTAAAAATATGGAATATTTACAAGTGGAGTAAATTATTCATTAGAATATGTTACCAAACACTTATATCATATTTTGATTTACAATTGTTTCATTCTCGTGGGACTCATCAGAATCAATCATTTTATAAGTAAATACCTCAACAAGTTCATCTTTTTGATTGCACAAAAATAGTCCATAGATTTTTGTTTACATTTTACAAAACTGTATAGTCACTAACAAGAGATATTGGTTATTATGTGCAGCATGAAATTAAGTCTTACTAGCATTAAAACCAGGATGAAACAATTATAAATCAAATTATGATGTAAATAAGTATTTGGTAACATATCTTAAAGAATATATATATGTAAGGAACACTTTTAGTTATTTATGCCTTTGAGAAGCCCATCCAGGCGAAACGTACGTAGGTGCTGTTTTAAATAAACATGTATTAACGGTCTGTTCTCTGATTTCTTACTTTTCCACACACACATGTGTATATATATATATATATATATATATATATATATACACACACACATATATATATATAGGAAAATGTTCAAGACCCCGACGGCAGAGCTCGAGCCGTTTCGACGGCTATTTCTGGATTCAGAAATAGCCGTCAAAATGGCTCGAGCTCTGCCGTCGGGGGTCTTGAACATTTTCCTATTACCCATTCTACTACCCTAAGTATTGAGTACTCTGGTGTGTTATGGTCCACCTGGTTCCTTACCACACTTCCTTCGTTATATATATATATATAGATATACACATATATATTTTTCTTTTCACGTTCAGAGTTGCTGAAGCATGGAACAGACTACCTACATCAGTTGCTAGCTGTTGAGACACTGCATCCTTCAAAACTTTCATTCTTCCCAAAATTTGCCAACACTACACCTGATACTCCTCTCCATATACACGCACACATACATCTGTGTGTAAATCATGACTTATACACTGCTCACTTTCCTGACATTTGTACATTATTCTATATGCTATACATACACCTTTGGCATTCGTTTTTTTTCCTTAGTGATTTCTCTTCTTTTTGTTTTTAATTCATTTTTTCCATCTTGCATGTGTTTATTTTGGCAAAATTGGTGAAATGACCATACCCAAAATATAACAATATCTGTTTCAACACATGATTTCACATCAAGAATCGTGCAAAACAAGTACATAATCATATAATAATTTTCTATAATCACCAAACATCTTTGCCATGTAGCTGTATTGTGGAAATATCCAAAGCGGTGGAGTTTCTAATATGGTTCTCTAATTTGCCACACAATTTAACCCTTTAGCATTTAAACCAGCCGTACCCGTCCAGAATTCTCTCACCTCTTTCTGTTCAAACCAGCTGTAACCAGTCACTCATACTGATGTTAAGGTATTTTTCTCAAAATAAAGAATATCAAAATTTCATAGATTTGAAATTATGTGAGATAATCATGTGAGGTAAAGCCTTTACCATGAAAATATAATAATAAATATAGAGTAATGTAAATGCTAAAGGGTTAATATATGTGAATGTGGACTTTGTAGTGGAAAATACATGCTTAGTAATTTTCTTGGTGTACGTGGCTTGAGATTGCTATTGTTGTTTTAGTTTCCTTTCTTATAACACTCTTTTTGTGTGCGTGTCACGGATATTTCAATTTTCTGTTTCGTTCACGTGCCCAATATTTTTTGTTTGAAGATTGTGAAAGAGATTGAAAGGGAAGTTGTTGTAATGTGTTTTTTTTTTGTTTCTCAACATAGTGTGGTCAGAGCAAAAACAGTCAAAACCTAGGTTTATCAGCTTAACAAACTGTAATGATAATAACGAAAATTAAAATTATTGTGTACAGTGCTCAGGTGCCCTACATCTCATCAAAAGTGCATGTATAGTACATAGAATAATGTACAAATGTCAGGAAAGTGAACAGTGTATGAGTCATGATATACACACGCATGCATGCGTACGTGTGTATGGAGGGGGAATATCAGGTGTAGTGTTGTTAATTTTGGGAAGCATTGTTTTGTTTGGGAGAAAGAGGTACATAAATGGGAGAAAGGGGTACATAAATGGGAGAAAGGGGTACACAAATGGGAGAAGAGGACACACACTGTAGTGTATGACTAAGGTACTAATAGCCTGGGTTTGTCTGTGAGTATTAAATCATTTTATTTGGGAGAAAAGGGTACATAACTAGAAGAGGGTACATACTGTAGAGTAAGATTAAGGCACTAAATATCCCGGTGTTGCTGTGGGTATTATTTTACTTGGAAGAAGGAGGCACATATTGTAAGGCTAGACTAGAGCCCTTAATATTCCAATGTTTGCTATATTATTTTATCTGGGAGAATAGGGTACATAATTGGAAGACAAGAGGGCACACATTGTAAAGCTATATTAGGGTCCTAAATACTCTGGTGTTGGATCTGAGTATACATTATTTAATTTTAGAGAATGGGGCCCATAAATGTCAAGTGTTGGGTAGTGGGGC
>OZ024749.1:9626400-9631400 GCA_964016885.1 Eledone cirrhosa | reverse complement strand
CAGTTAACAACTCTCGACAATCCAAACTTTACCTTAAATAGTTTCAAAACAAGATTTAATTCCCATCCTCAATGATTTAGAAAACCTCAATTAAAACATATGACATCATTAGCTAGTTTTATCTGGGAATCAAAAACTAAGAACATACCATATACATTGAATTGGGAAATATTAGGTAGATCTTCCACATATAAACCTAACAATAGAATATATAGATTATGCCTCCTTCAATCTCAGCTCATCATTAAATCCAAAGCTAGCGGTTTAAATATTAAATAGGAAATCAGAAATCTTTTCCACTTGCCCCTATAAAAACCTACAATTTTTTAACTATTACAAACCCAATAATGAATAATTAACAACCTTATAGTTCAACTAGTGCTTAATTCTATACCGTATCCATCAAATCCCGCCGAGGTTAACTTTGCCTTTCATCCTTACGGGGTCGATAAAATAAAGTACCAGTAATGTACTGGGTAATTACTGGCCTTGTGCCAAAAGTAGAAACAATTAATCTGTAATATTTATATAGATTATATGATATATTTGTTTAATTAATACAATATACTATCTTATCTAACCTCCTCTTTTCTCACCATAATAATAATAAATACTTCAATATAATCACTGAGAATGTCTTATTCTATTCATTGCCATAATTTTGATAATTTTATAGGATTAGATAAGCATATAACATAAACATAACTTTAATCATGTATGTATACTTCAACTTGTACTTAATCTTATGTTAAATTCATAATAATGTAATAATCTGTCAGTTGTCTTCCACATTTATATATAGTATATGGTACAGATACATTATTAACAATATATATTAATTTATTTAATATAATTTATTAACTTATCTCATCTAACCTCCTTGAGGTTTGATGTTAATAACTTATATTTCACTATTTCATTATAATGTATTTTTTTTCTTTTTAAAATGAAAGATATTTTATTCACAGTTATATAAAAATTTCTTCCCACATCCTGGATGCTGTGGTTAGGGTGAGAGCCACAGCTTCTTTAGCCAAATGGAACAAAATCCTAAAATACCGTGATCTGTCGGTCACTACATTTTCCAGCTTGTGGCTTTCAAGACGTTTGGTGGAGTCGGGCTATTCACTGGGAGGTTCCTATCTTCACTGGTGGCTCACCTAACAGAGGTAACTGGTGATGCTTGTGAGGGTGCTTCGTTGTTCCAGCACCACAGCCTTGAACTAATGACCTTATGATAGTGAAAGCGCATGACTTTGTGGTTAGGGTATATCTCTATCTCTCTCTCTTTGTATGTATAAATATATATATATATATAACAGAGATTTAGATTGATATACAATAATTTTGATCTTGTACCATATCAGCTCAATGAAATTAAGTGTAAAAAACCCTTTAATCAGAGCAAACTTTCAAATGATATTGTTATAGAAACAACAATATTCCCATATTTTGTAACATATAACATAGAACTAGGCTGGAGAAATAGAGATATAGTAAGCTGACATTTAATAAATAAACAGAATATTATATTACAATTACAAAATCTATAATATATACCTCCGTTAGGATATAGGTTCTTTAGAATAACATTTTTCGCAGCAATTCCTAGTCTGATTGTAGCATGACACTAACGCTGACTTTTCTTCTTTCTTTCTGTCTTTTTTTCTCTTTGACCGGGAGGTTAGTAGCACATTATAAGCTTTCGGCCCCTCACCAGATAGCCTTAAGTAGACCGAATAGCCAGCACTTGAGGGCGACCGGCTAAAGTGGAAAATGCTAGATGGTCGGTCGTCCTCGGGTCTATGATTTTCAGCCCCATGGATTTTAACTGTTACATTCACTTGTTATATTTCGAATACCTGATGTTATCACCGGATTCATACGGAACCCGGTCATTGAAATTATCATAGTATAATAAACCTTTGAACTATTTACACAAGTCCAGCCTCCTGTTATTTTATTATAATATTTAACTCCGTACTCGCACCACCAACTACACAAACGAAGACAGTTGAGCTGCTTTACGTTGAGTACTCTCCATATTATTACATCAAGATTGACCATACGGAATGACCAGCTCTATCCAGGGGTGAACCTTCAAACCTAAATAAATATATATATATATATATATAAATAACAAAGGAAATGTGATAAGGAACCAGATGGACCATAACGCACCAGAGTACTCAATACTTAGGGTAGTAGAGTGGGAAATAGCTCTGCCGTCGGGGTCATACTTTTTCCTTTTTTCCTATATATATAAATAGCTATATATAAGTTTCTTAAAAGTCTGTCTCAGTGAAAGTAGAACTAAGTTTTCAATTGATGGTGTGAATGTGAAGAGAATATTCTAATAGACTCATCCTTTTAAATCAAACATAGAAGAAAGTTTACTTAACATGTAGAAATCCCCAATTGAAAATATAAATAACTACCACCCATACATCACTTTGTTCATGTCAGAAGCAAGCGTCTGTCCATTCTACATATATACTCTCATATACACCTGCGTGTGTGTATGTGTGTACATGTATAAATATAACCATATCAATATATCTATTTATGTATATATATATATATTTAAATATATATATATATATAAATATGTATGTATGTATATATGTATATATGTATGTATATTTGAATGTATGTGTGTCTATATATAAATATGTATATACGTATATAATATGCATGTATATTTGAATGTATATGTGTCTATATATATATATATATGTATATATGTATATATGTATGTATATTTGAATGTATGTGTGTCTATATATAAATATATATATATGTATATAATATGTATGTATATTTGAATGTATATGTGTCTATATATATATGTATATATTCATGTATATTTGAATGTATGTGTGTCTATATATAAATATGTATATATGTATATATGTATGTGTGTGTGTATTTATTTTAATTATTAGAGTGTTGTGAAGCAACACACACTTTCATGTTTTCTTTTCAATCTTCTTCTTCTTCTTCTTCTTCTTCTTCTTCCCCTCCTCCTTCACCCCACCCTTCCACCTCCACCATTTTAGTTGTATGTTCAACAATATCTACAGTAATGGATTGTTACGTTGGTGTTGTGTGGTGTGGTGTAGTGTGGTGTTGTGTAGTGTAGTCTGGTGTGGTGTTGTGTAGTGTGGTGTAGTGTGTGTGGTGTGGTGTTGTGTAGTGTGGTGTTATGTAATGTGGTGTGGTGTGGTGTTGTGTAGTGTGGTGTGGTGTGGCGTTGTGTAGTGTGGTGTGGTGTTGTGTAGTGTGGTGTTGTGTAGTGTGGAGTGGTGTAGTATAGTGAAGTGTGTGTGGTGTGGTGTGGTGTTGTGTAGCGTGGTGTTGTGTAGTGTGGTGTAGTGTGGTGTTGTGTAGTGTGGTGTTGTGTAGTGTGGTGTTGTGTAGTGTGGAGTGGTTTTGTGCAGTGTGGAGTGGTGTAGTATAGTGTAGTGTGTGTGTGGTGTGGTGTTGTGTGGTGTAGTGTGGTGTTGTGTAGTGTGGTGTTGTGTAGTGTGGTGTTGTGTAGTGTGGAGTGGTGTAGTGTAGTGTGTGTGGTGTGGTGTGGTGTAGTGTGGTGTTGTGTAGTGTGGTGTTGTGTAGTGTGGAGTGGTGTAGTATAGTGTAGTGTGTGTGGTGTGGTGTGGTGTTGTGTAGAGTGGTGTAGTGTGTGTGGTGTGGTGTGGTGTGGTGTGGTGTAGTGTGGTGTTGTGTAGTGTGGTGTTGTGTGGTGTTGTGTAGTGTGGTGTTGTGTAGTGTGGTGTTGTGTGGTGTTGTGTAGTGTGGTGTTGTGTAGTGTGGTGTTGTGTAGTGTGGTGTTGTGTGGTGTTGTGTAGTGTGGTGTAGTGTGGTGTTGTGTAGTGTGGTGTTGTGTGGTGTTGTGTAGTGTGGTGTTGTGTAGTGTGGTGTTGTGTAGTGTGGAGTTGTGTAATGTGGAGTTGTGTAGTGTTGTGTAGTGTGGTGTTGTGTGGTGTTGTGTGGTGTTGTGTAGTGTGGTGTTGTGTAGTGTGGAGTGGTGTAGTATAGTGTAGTGTGTGTGGTGTGGTGTTGTGTAGTGTTGTGTAGTGTGGTGTTGTGTAGTGTGGTGTTGTGTAGTGTGGTGTTGTGTAGTGTGGTGTTGTGTGGTGTTGTGTAGTGTGGTGTTGTGTGGTGTTGTGTAGTGTGGTGTTGTGTAGTGTGGTGTTGTGTAGTGTGGTGTTGTGTAGTGTTGTGTAGTGTGGTGTTGTGTAGTGTGGTGTTGTGTGGTGTTGTGTAGTGTGGTGTTGTGTAGTGTAGTGTGGTGTTGTGTGGTGTTGTGTAGTGTGGTGTTGTGTAGTGTGGTGTTGTGTAGTGTGGTGTTGTGTAGTGTGGTGTTGTGTGGTGTTGTGTAGTGTGGTGTTGTGTAGTGTGGAGTGGTGTAGTATAGTGTAGTGTGTGTGGTGTGGTGTTGTGTAGTGTTGTGTAGTGTGGTGTGGTGTTGTGTAGTGTTGTGTAGTGTGGTGTGGTGTTGTGTAGTGTTGTGTAGTGTGGTGTTGTGTAGTGTGGAGTGGTGTGGTGTTGTGTAGTTTGGTGTTGTGTAGTGTGGAGTGGTGTAGTGTGTGTGGTGTGGTGTGGTGTGGTGTGGTGTGGTGTTGTGTAGTGTGGTGTTGTGTAGTGTGGTGTTGTGTAGTGTGGTGTGGTGTAGTCTGGTGTTGTGTAGTGTAATGTGGTGTGGTGTTGTGTAGTATGGTGTAGTGTGTGTGGTGTGGTGTTGTGTAGTGTGGTGTGGTGTTGTGTAGTGTGGAGTGGTGTAGTATAGTGTAGTGTGTGTGGTGTGGTGTGGTGTTGTGTAGTGTGGAGTGGTGTAGTATAGTGTAGTGTGTGTGGTGTGGTGTGGTGTTGTGTAGTGTGGTGTTGTGTAGTGTGGTGTTGTGTAGTGTGGAGTGGTGTAGTATAGTGTAGTGTGTGTGGTGTGGTGTGGTGTTGTGTAGTGTGGTGTTGTGTAGTGTAATGTGGTGTGGTGTTGTGTA
>OZ024749.1:9531400-9621400 GCA_964016885.1 Eledone cirrhosa | reverse complement strand
GGCGAGGCTGATACACTGGAACAGCCAAGCACCTTCATGAGCATCACCAGTTACCTCGGTTAGACTAGCTGTGAAGACAAGAACCCTTCAGTTAGTGGTCCAATTCCCCTAAACGTCTCGATCGCGACAAGCTGGAAAAGGTAGTTAACCGACAGATCTTGGTATTTCAGCAATTTAATCTGTGTATCATTAAACCTAATCAGAGATTGGTGGAATTGGTAGAGCATTGAATGAAATACCATAGCAGTTCTGGCTCTTTACATTCTGAGCTCAAATCTTGCTGTGGTCAACTTTGCTTTTCATTCTTCCGTGGTCAATTACATAAAGAACCAGTCAAGTACTAAGGTTGATTTAACCATTTAGTATTTACATTACTCTATATTTACTACTGTATTTTCACGGTAAACATTTTATCTCACATGATTAATCCACATAATATTGAATCTACAAGATTTTGTTATTATTTATTTTGAGAACAATACCTTAACATAAGTATGAGCAACTGGTTACAGCCACTTTGAACAGAAACAGGTGAGAGAATTCTGGCCAGATATGGCTGGTTTAAATGTTTAAAGGGTTAATCAACTTTACCCTTCCCCCAAATTTGCTGGGCTTGTGCCTAAATTAGAAATGAATATAAGAAAAAGAGCTAATCATACGATTAGACCAAAGAAACTATGCTTCTATTGGTCTTTCCATTAGTGGTACTATCTGCTGATCACAATTCCTTGCAAAAGAAAGGAGCTGATCAACATATCAGACCAAGTAAACTATATTTTCATTGGTCTTTCAATTGACAACACTATCCTGCCAGAAAAGGAGTCGATCATCAAAACAATGGAAACTATATTTATTGGTTTTTCCATTGGTGATACTATCACCCAGTCTCAACTCCTGCCAGAAGGAAGGAAACAAACATCAGATCAAACCAAGGAAACTGTTTCCATTGGTGATACTATCACCCAGTCTCAACTCCTGCCAGAAGGAACCAATCATCAGATCAAATCAAGGAAACTGTGTTTCCATTGGTGATACTATCTGTCAGTCTCAACTCCTGCCAGAAGGAACCAATCATCAGATCAAACCAAGGATACTGTGTTTCCATTGGTGATACTATCTGTCAGTCTCAACTCCTGCCAGAAGGAATGAACCAATCATCAGATCAAATCAAGGAAACTATTTCCATTGGTGATACTATCTGTCAGTCTCAACTCCTGCCAGAAGGAGGCTGAATTTGAACTCAGAACAAACAGAGCCAGACCAGATCAGATATCACAAAACATCCCGTCTAACTCTTTAAGAATTCCATCAATCCACTATCCCTGAACAGGGATTTTATTTATGGTCCCTGAAAAGATGATAGGCCAAGGTGGCCCTGACAGGATTTGAACTTACAATGCAAACAGCTGGTACAAATACCGAAGGTTTTAACCCCATGCTCAAATGACTCAACTAAAATGTGATATTAAATTTTCCAAATTATTTTTTATGTTAACTAACTACATGTAGTTAGAACATCTCAAGAAAGAATCGCTGGACAGATTTTACAGGCAAAGCCAACTGGAAAGAGATGCAGGGGTAGACCCCGTGCAAGATGGTTGGATAACATCTATGAACTTGGCTGGTCATGTTTAGGGATCCAATTGGATCAATTGCAGACGGTTGCTTCAGACAGGACCCAGTAGAAGGAATGTTTGAGGACTCTGGGCCCAAAATAAGTGGGCAAAGAAGAACTGACTAGATTCCTGGCATTTTTGTAATCAGTGGTACATTAAATGTTGGGCCCTCTGGTTTTGTTGTTGATTAATTTCAGATCAGCTTTGAATATTGGTAGTTGTAGTGGTGGTAATGGTGGGGGTAGTGATGGTGATGGTGGTAGTGGTAGATGTGGTGATGGTGGTAGTAGTGGAGGTACTGGTGATGGTAGTGACAGTGGTGGGAGTGGTAGTGGTGGTGATGGTGGTGGGGTAGTTGTGGTGATGGTAATGGTAGTGATGGTAATGGTGGGGTTAGTGGTGGTAGTGATGGTAATGGTGTGGTGATGGTGGTGGTGGGGTATTGATGGTAATGGTGTGGTGATGGTGGGGTAGTGGTGGTAATGGTGTGGTGATGGTGGTGGTGGGGTAGTGGTGGTAATGGTGGTGGTAATGGTGGTGGTAATGGTAATGGTGGTGGGGTAGTGGTGGTGATGGTGGTGGTGGTAGTTGTGGTGGTGGTGGTAGTTGTGATGGTGGTGGTAGTAGTGGAGGTACTGGTGATGGTAGTGACAGTTGTGGGAGTGGTAGTGGTGGGGATGGTGGTGACAGGGGTGGGAGTGGTGATGGCGATGGATGTGAAAGTAAAGTGGTGTAGACGGTGATGGTAATGGTGGTGGTGGAAGTGGCAGGGGTAGTGGTGATAGTGGTGACAGTAGTGGAAATTGTAGTGGTGATGGTGATAGATGCGAAAGTAGGGTGATGATGATGATGGTAATGGCGTGGGGAGGGGGACATAGAGCACATCATGGTGGTGGTGGTAATGATAGTGATGGTTGTGATTGAGGTGATAGTAGTGATGGCTGTGAAGGTAGGGTGGTGGTGGTAGTAGTAGTGGTGGTGGTAGCAGTGATGTCTGTGAAGGTAGGGTGGTGGTAGTAGTGGTGGTAGTGGTGGTGGTAGTGGTGGTAGTAGTAGTGGTAGTAGTGATGTCTGTGAAAGTAGGGTGGTGGTGATAGTAGTAGTGGTGGTAGTAGTAGTGATATCTGTGAAGGTAGGGTGGTGGTAGTAGTGGTGGTAGTAGTAGTAGTAGTAGTGATGTCTGTGAAGGTAGGGTGGTGGTGGTAGTGGTGGTAGTAGTAGTGATGCCTGTGAAGGTAGGGTGGTGGTGGTAGTGGTGGTAGTAGTGGTGGTAGTAGTGGTAGTGCTGGTGTAGTGGTGGTAGTTGTGGTAGTGGTAGTAGTGATGTCTCTGAAGGTAAGGTGGTGGTGGTAGTGGTGGTGGTAGTGGTGGTAGTAGTGGTAGTGGTGGCGGTAGTGGTGGTAGTGATGTCAGTGAAGCTGTGGTGGTGGTGATAGTTTTGGTGGTGGTGGTGGTAGTCGTGGTAGTAGTGGTGGTAGTGGTAGTAGTGATCTCTCTGAAGGTAGGGTGGTGGTGGTAGAAGTGATGTCTCTGCTGAAGGTAGGGTGCTGGTGGTGGTGGTTGTGGTGGTAGTGGTAGTAGTGATGTCTCTGAAGGTAGGGTGGTGGTGGTAGTGGTGGTAGTAGTGGTAGTGGTGGTAGTAGTGGTAGTAGTGGTATTGGTGGTAGTGATGGTAGTGGTAGTAGGGATGTCACTGAAGGTAGAGTGGTGGTGGTAGTGGTAGTAGGGATGTCACTGAAGGTAGAGTGGTGGTGGTAGTGGTAGTAGGGATGTCACTGAAGGTAGGGTGCCAAACTAAATGTATCTGCAGCACAGTAAAATAGTTTTAGTCCTTTTGCTGTTCTCCACTGAAATCCTATTACAGTTCAATTTCCCTTTCACTCCTGTAGGATTGATAAAGTAAATAACATCACTTTGATAAAGTAAATAACAGATATTGGTTCCATTCTATCAGCTCTAGCTCTTCCTTTACAACAACAACAACAACAACAGCAACAACACTGCCCATATACTTCAAGACAAAAATCAATATTTCTCTGAATACTCACATAGAATACTTTGGCATTTCTCAGTTTCTGAGCAATATCTGATAACTGTTTCTCCAGTTCTTTTCTAAAAGTAGAATTGGTAAAATAATAATGATAAACATAATAAACAATAATAATAATAATTATTTCTACATTTGGTACAAGGCCAGCAATGACCCAGTACATTACTGGTACTTTATTTTATCGACCCCGTAAGGATGAAAGGCAAAGTTAACCTCGGCAGGATTTGAACTCAGACTGTAAAGGGATGTAACTATGCTAGAAAGCATGGCGTCCAACCCTCTACCAATACTGCCAATTCCCCAAATAATAATAATAATCAAGGTGGCAGATAACATCAGAGAGTTGTTGAGCAAAAGTATGAAGTCCTGGAAAATAGAGTTAACATCAGCTGGAGAATCCTTGGGAGGCATGAAGATCAAGAGAGGTATCTTCCAGGGAGATAGTCTGTCCCCTCTGTTGTTTGTCCTTGCCCTGATGCCCCTGACCATTATACTGCGAAAAGTGAGAGCAGGATACAAGTTAGGAAAGGGAGAGCTTACCATCAATCACCTCCTCTTCATGGACGATCTTAAGCTCTTCGGGAAGAGTGAGAAGGAGTTGGATGTGCTTGTTGACACTGTCCGTATTTTCAGCAATGATATATGTATGCAATTTGGTATTAGTAAGTGTGGAGTCCTTGTGATGAAGAGGGGTAAATTGAGCAGACGCAACGGAATCCAGGTACCCACAGGTGAGATGATAAAGAAATTGACACTGAAGAAGGATACAAGTATTTGGGTGTTCTGGAGGCTGATGACATCAAGAACAAAAAAATGAAGGAATTGATAAGATCTGAATACATTCGGAGAGTAAGGAGCGTATTAAAGTCACATCTGAACAGTAGGAATGCCATAAGTGCAGTAAATTCCCGAGCTGTGTCTATTATTAGGTACAGTGCGGGAATTCTGAGATGGAATGTTGCTGAACAAAAAAAGAAATGGATAGGAAGACTAGGAAGCTATTGACTATCTACAACATGTTCCACAAGAGGAGTGATGTCGATAGACTCTACTTAAGGAGATCTGAAGGTGGAAGAGGTCTTATCAGCATAGAGGACTGTGTTCAGATGGAGAAAAACAACCTACACAAATACGTGACTGATAATAAGGAGCCAATGCTCAGAATTGTACTGAAGGAGAGGACAATAGACCAGAGGATGTCCAAGGAGGAAATAACAACAAGGAGAAAGAGCAGCCTTCATGAAAAATCCCTTCATAGTACCTTCTTTGAGAAAACTGAATTCAGAGATCCACAGACATGGAACTGGTTGAAAAGAGGAGACCTTAAAAAGGCTACAGAAGGAATGCTAATGGTTGCGCAAGAGCAGGCCCTCAAAACGAAGTGGCTGAAACACCATATTTACAAGGAGGAGGCTAGCCCACTGTGCAGGATCTGTGGAGAGAGAGAGGAGACTGTGGCTCACATTGTATCCGAGTGTAAACACCTAGCCCAGACTCACTATAAAGGCTGGAGACATGATGTGATGTGCAGGGTGATCCACTGGCACCTATGCAAAGTAAACAATTTACCACATTCTGAGAAGTGGTATGAGCATAAGCCAGAGTCGGTGATAGAAAACGATCAGGTGAAGGTGCTGTGGGATTTTAGGATACAGACGGACAAGAAACTGGAACACAATAGACCTGACCTGGTGGTTTTGGACAAGGAAAAAAGATTGTGCCTGATTGTGGATGTGGCCTGCCCATTCGACACGAGAGTGCAAGAGAAGGAGAGGGAGAAAATTAACTGATACCATGACTTAAAGTGGGAGGTAAAAAGGATTTGGAACCGCCATGAAGTCAAAGTGGTCCCGATTGTCATAGGCGCACTAGGTACTATCTCAAAAAGTTTCCAGGGATGGTTAAAGAAAATTGGTCCCGCCCCGCTTTTTGGAACGCTTCAAATGGCATGCTTGCTGGGAACAGCAAGAACCCTCCGATACGTCCTGAATATCTGAGGTTGCAGGTAGTGGCTTGATATTCATTTCAACAAACTTTCCAGTTAACTAACATCAATGACTGAGACTCAAAAAACAATAATAATAATAATGCTTTCTTTATTAACCACAAGGGTTTACACAAAGTAAGACATTAAGGACAATACAGGACAATACAGGACAATATAGGACAATACAGGACAATACAGGACGGTACAAATGGGCATTTCTGCGTTAATGTTTCTACTTTTGGTACAAGGCCAGCAATTACCCCAGTGCATTACTGGTACTTTAATTTAAAGACCCCGTAAGGATGAAAGGCAAAGCTTGATGATGATGATGATGATGATAATGATGAAAATGATGATGATGCCAATGATGATGATGATAATGATGAAAATGATGATGGTGAGGATGTTAATAAAATAATAATATAAAAAGAGCAAAAGGAAAGGAAAAAATGTTTGAAGATTTGGAAGAAATTTGTTAAGAAACAAACATTTTATATTGGGCATTTTATCTGATGAAAATTAACAAAACTAATAATAATAATATAATAATAATAATGATAATAATCAGTCATTTTAGAAATATGTTGAAAACAATTGCAATTGAGTGTCTGCTGAAAGGATATATGCGAAATTTCACAAGTATTGGATGTATCTTTGTAATGTTGGTATTTATTATAACTTATCTGGAACTGTCTTATAATAGAGGTAAATTTTCCACCCAAAATAGCTACAACAGTGAAGATAAGTATATTTCTATAAGTGAACTGTAACATTTGACAAATGTTCAAAGTATATCTCTTCCCTCCTTCTCAGACCTCTTATGTCTATATGACATTGAAATATGTGGAGTGAAAACAGAATGAGTTAAATATGGACTGTTAGATGAAAAAATATTAAGTCTAAAGAGACAGATTCAGTGCAAGTTACTAGGAGGTATGAAAGATATTGCTTGTTTGAAAATAAAGAGATATAACTTTGCTACAATGGTTAGACGATATAATTGACTGATGTGTGTGTGTGTGTCACTAAATTGGGATAATACTTAAGTATATCCTAATGTTTGTTGAGTGAGATGGAGTTGGCGGAGTATCGCTTAAGGCTTTCTCTGTTTATGTATTGTATATATATATATATATATATAGATAGATATAGATAGATATAGATAGATAGGCACATGGCATATTAGTTAGAGCATTGGCCTTGCAATCGAAAGGTTGTGAGTTCAATTCTCAGACCGGGTGATGTGTTGTTTCCTTGAGCAAGACACTTTATTTCACATTGCTCCAGTTTACTCAGCTGTAGAAATGAGATGATAGGGACTGGGGTCCCTATCATTCCACTGCAAAGTTGTCGTGGAAGTGCCAAGGCAAAAAAGCACCCAGCACTCACTGTAAATGAGGTTGGTGTTAGGAAGGGCATCCAGCTGTAGAAATCAAGCCAGAATCAGTTCCTGTCCCACCCTTGCAAGCAGCAGGGAAAAGCGGACGTAAAATGATAATGATGATGATGATATATGCAGGTTAATGGTAAAACAAGGCACAAAGTATCGTCTTCCTGTCTTCCTTCAGTTGCAACGTTTTTCGAAATATTTAATATTTACTTCTGCGTTCACAGATTGATATTTTTAGTTTCAGAAGATCCCGTTAAGGGTGAAAGCAACGATTCTTTGCTTAAACTTTAATCTGTTATTTTAATAAATATTTGCTCTACGGTTCTTATATATTTGATATATATATTTATCCTTATCGAGCCCTCTTTGGATTTTAGTCTTCAAATTTATTATTATTACTATATATTACACATATATATCATCATCATCATCATTTTACGTCCACTTTTCCCTGCTTGCAAGGGAGGGACGGGTCCTATTCAGCACAGCATCCCTCCACTTGTCACGATCCTATACACACACACATATATATATACATATATATATATATATATATATACACACACATGTGAAGCTAGATGTCAGGTGTACTTAGCACGCAGGGAGGCTGAGAGTAGGAGGTTTGCCAATGTTCTGTGATGGGAAGATCAGAGACGGGCGGTGTTCTGCATTGCAATGCAGTGTGTCAGTGTAAATCAGGATGCGTTGGAGATAAGTGTGTCCGGAATGATTCCGGTGTATTTAGTGTCATGAATGATCAAAAAAAGGAGGCCTGGAAATGTCATTATAAGAGACTGATGAATGTGGAGAACGAATGGGAGAGAGAGAAATTACCCCCAGTAGACCTGACAGAGGGACCAGCTATTGAGATTGAAGAATATAGGATCCAAGAGACAATTAAGGAAATGAAAAATGGTAAGGTCACTGGACTGTCGGGGATAGTTGCTGAGATGCTGAAGGCATCATGGGACGTAGGCACTAAACTGGTTGCACGCATCATCAATCAAGCTATATATGGCGGTGTCATACCCAAAGACTGGTGCAGCAGTATTCTCATAAATTACTGGCATAAATTCTATAAAGGAACTGGCATAGATTCTATAAAATGTACACAATGCTCGTATAGGACTATCTGGCAGATTTTCTACGGCTGGATGCCCTTCCTAACACCAACCACGTTTACAGTGTGGACTGGGATATTTTTACCGTGTTACCTACATGGCCACATTACAGCGGGGGTGTATATTTGATTAAGAGGTGCCTACTGACTGTAGGTTTCGCTTTGTATTTAGGCAAGGTGGGTTTTCTGTATTACTGCGTAGCGCCAAAGATCTAGGTCCAGTGACATTGTCTTAGAGAGGTGTAAGTGTGTAAGGTCGGAATTTATCAAATCGTCCCAGGTTTTTCTGGGTCTGCCTACTCCGTAATTCCTGTCAATTTTGATCGCCCTGCACTTTTTTATACAGCTGTCATCTTTCATGTGCATCATGTGACCATACTAACGTAGTCTTCTCTTGAGTAAACAGCATCTGATCCCTCTTATACCTAATTTCTCACTTAGTTCATTTATGCTTTGCCGTTCACGTATATTACTATTACACATCCAGCAAAGCATGCATGTTTCGTTCCTCTCCAGTCTGCGCAGGTCCTCTGCACACAATTTCCAGGTCTCACTGCCATGTAACGTAGCTGTTTGTATGCAGGCATCATACAGTCTGCCTTTCATATCATCATCATCATCATTTAACGTCCATCTTCCACGCTTACATGGGTCTGGACGGGAGTTTTCCCACTTGAGGCAAGATTGGTTGTCTTGCTCGTATAGGACTGTCTGGTGGATTTTCTATGGCTGGATGCCCTTCTTAACACCAACCACGTTTACAGTGTGGACTGGGAGGTTTTTACCGTGTTACCTACAATATATATATATATAGAAATATATCATCATCATCATCATTTTACGTCCGCTTTTCCCTGCTTGCAAGGGTGAGACGGGTCCTATTCAGCACAACATTTCTCCACTTGCCACGGTCCTTTGGCATCTGCACCGTGAGCTTCAGCGATCTGAGGTCCACTCTCACCACTTCCGCCCATGTTTTTCATGGTCTTATATATACCCTCACATATATATATATATATATATATATATATATATATATATACACATGTATATATATATACACACATATATATATATATATATATATACACAGATATATATATATGTGTGTGTATATATATATACACAGATGTGAAGGCGTGTGGCTGAGTGGTTAGAGAATTGGATTCGCAATCGTAAGGTTGTGAGTTCGATTCCTGGACCAGGCGATGCGTTATGTCCTTGAGCAAGACACTTTATTTCACGTTGCTCCTTCTACCTGGAGTTGCGACCGATAGATGGTATTAGCAATTGGAAAGACCAACGGAAACATTGTTACCGCGGTCCGATTTGACGAAAGTCGATCGTTTAAGATAAGATAAGAAGATATACACAGATATACACACACACATATATATATATATCTATCTACACATTTCATCATCATCATCATCATCGTTTAACGTCCATCTTCCATGCTAGCATGGGTCTGGACGGGAATTGTTCCACTTGAGGCAAGATTGGTTGTCTTGCTCGTAACTGTCTGGCGGGTTTTCTATGGCTGGATGCCCTTCCTAACACCAACCACATTTACAGTGTGGAGTGGGAGGTTTTTATCGTGTTACATACACGGCCACATTACAGCGTGGACTGTGTGTTTTTTTGTCGCGACACCTACACGACCTCATTTATTTAGGACTGGATGTTGTGGTACCAACATAGCTTTACATCGAAAGGGGTGGTGTAGATGGCGGTGGGGGTGGGGGTAGTGGGACGGGGGTGTATTTTGGTTAAGAGGTGCCTACTGACTGTAGGTTTCACTTTGTACTTAGGCAAGGCGGGTCTTCTGTATTACTGCATAGCGCCAAAGATCTCGGTCCAGTGACATTGTCCTGGAGAGGTGTAAGTGTGTGAGGTCGGAATTTATCAAGTCATCCCAGGTTTTTCTGGGTCTGCCTACTCCGTGGCTACCGTCTATTTTGATCGCATTGCACTTTTTTATACAGCTGTCATCTTTCATGCGCATCACGTGACCATACCAACGTAGTCTTCTCTTGAGCAAACAGCATCTGATCCCTCTTATTCCTAATTTCTCACTTAGTTCATTTATGCTTTGCCGTTCGCATATATTACTATTACACATCCAATGTAGCATGCTAGCTTCGTTCCTCTCCAGTCTGCATAGATCCTCTGCACACAAGGTCCAAGTCTCACTGCCATGTAACATTGCTGTTCGTATGCAGGCATCATACAGCCTGCCTTTCATTTTCAGAGAGAACCCTTTAGCGGCCAATAGTGGTATAAGCTCTCTGAACTTTTTCCATCCAGTTCTGACTCTAGCTACTGTACTTTCAGAACACCCTCCACCACTGCTGATTTTGTCACCCAGGTAACGGAAGGTGTCCACTATTTCTATAGAACCATCTGTGCAATGGAATGAACTAGTATTGTGGGCATTTGCTGCTACGTATTGCACCAGAGCACCGGCCACATAAAATGGATTTATATTGTATAAAAGATCTCGCAAAACAAATACAATATAAATGTGTAGATATATATATATATATATATATATATATATGTGTATATATGTGTGTGTATATATATATATATATGTGTCCAACTCTTGCAAGCAGGGAAAAGCAGACATAAAATGATGATGATGATGATGTGTATATATATATACATGTATATATATATATATATATATATATATATATATATATATATATATATATATATATATACATGTATATATATATATATATATATATATACATGTATATATATATATATATATATATATATATATATATATATATATATATATATATACACATATACACACATATATACACACACATATACACACACACACACATATATATATACACACACATATACACACACACACGTATACACACACACACACACATATATATACACACACACACACACACACATATATATATATATATATCTACACATTTATATTATATTTGTTTTGCAAGATTTGTGATGAGAAATCCTGTGTAGAAAGAGAGACTGTTATATTGGAAGGTGGTGTAGTGTGGTGACTGGCAGTGGTGCTGGATATGATATTTATGGACAGCAGGCAGGAAATAATGTTGATGATGATGTTTCTGTTGCTGCTGTTGATGATGATGATGACGATGATGATGATAGTGATGATGACGATAGTGATGATGACGATGATGATGATAGTGATGATGATGATAGTGATGATGACAATGATGATGATAGTGATGATGATGATGATAGCGATGATGATGATAGCGATGATGATGATAGTGATGATGATGATGATAGCGTTGATGATAGTGATGATGATGATGATAGTGATGATGATGATGATAGTGATGATGATGATAGTGATGATGATGATAGCGTTGATGATGATGATGATGATGATGATGATGATGATAGTGATGATGATGATAGTGATGATGATGATAGCGTTGATGATGATGATGATGATGATAGTGATGATGATGATAGTGATGATGATGATGATAGTGATGATGATAGCGTTGATGATAGTGATGATGATAGCGTTGATGATAGTGATGATGTTGATGATGATGATAGTGATGATGGTAATGGCGATAGAAATGATGATAATGATGGTGATGAAGATGATAACAATGATGATGATAAAACACATACCATTTGCCTATGATATATACATATCTAACTTGTAACAATATCTTTGCTACCATGGTGACAATTCTCTCTTCAATTAATTTCAACTGCTAAAACTAACTCTTCTGTAAAAAAAAACCCCAAAAGCCCCCCCCCCCCCCCCCCAAGCCCCCCCCCCCCCCCCCAAAAAAGTTTCAGTATTTTGTAAAAATATCTTTTATTCTATTTTTCATTGTAGAGAATTGTATTTTATTCTTATCTATTTACTTACTTATTTATTCATCATCATCATCATCTTCATCATTATCATAGTTATTACTATTATTGTTGTTATTATTATTAAAATACTTTGTGTTTAATAAAGAAATCATTATTATTATTATTATTATTATCATTGTCATCATCATCATTATTATTATTGTTGTTGTTGTTGCTGTCATTGTCATCTTCATCATTATTATCATTATTATTGTTGTTGTTGTTGCTGTCATTGTCATCTTCATCATTATTATCATTATTATTGTTGTTGTTGTTGCTGTCATTGTCATCCCCATCATTATTATTGTTGTGTGAAAGAAGAAGTCATGAAAATCACACGTCTATATAATCAGTACACTGTAATTAGAAAGCAAGCTAAAATGTACTTGAATTTCTTGAAAAGAGCCATTTGTCTGTTGCTTATACATTTGTTGAACATTTACTAAACATATGTAAAGATATCTCAGCCTGTGAGTTTGATGAAGCTAGTTAAGATAACAGACTATCGACAAAGAAAAGGAAAAGAAAAGAAAAAAAAAAAGAAAACTGAAAAAAATTAGATCCAAACTTTTAACAACTTTAGATTGTGTAGTTATCTACTGAAGACTGTACAATGTCTATTGTATGTTGCAACATAAGGATGGTGGTGTTGATTATGTGTTCCACCTCCCTTAGATTGTTCTAGAGAAAAAAAAAACAAAAAAACCCCAAATCCCACATGCTTCTCCTTCTCTGTCCCCTACAACCCTCAGCCTCTCACTTACCTTCATAATTCAGAAGGAAGATATTCATTCATCTATCAAACCTAATGTAACCTCTTGCTTTTTCTCTCCAGCCATGCCCCCCCCATACCACTCAGGTCAAACAACTTGTTCTCCTCTAGACTACATTTTTTTCTTTTCTCTTTTGCCATATTCCCATGTAACCTGCACCCCCAACCCCCACTCTACACACCTACACACCACCATTACCACATAGACCAATTAGTACACTGCAGCACAAACATGTAACTGTTAACTCAATCTCTATGGCAATAAACAGTTGTTATGGGTCTGATGTTGTTCTGTATGGCAATTGGATTACTAAGTTGGAGCATTCCTAGCAATGAATATACACCCACCAGCCTCCTCTCGACAACCAGGCAAATGTTCTTCTTTATTTCAGATATTGAAAACCAACACCAACTCATCTTTCTCACTCCCTACCAAGTTTACCCCCCCCCCTCACTCTTCTGCCGAACACCATAACTTCAGACCTGGCACTATCAATGTAGGCACGATGAAAGAAAGATGTGGAGAGCTTGTACAGATATTTCGTACACTAACTAACTAACTATATATATATATATAAAATACGTAGTTAAGAAAGCCACAACAATGCAGAGGGAAATCTCGAGGTAGGAAGTGAATGATAGATAGGAGAAACAGGTGAAAGTGAAAATTGAGAGAGACAAAGATGAAAACAAAACAAAGGTAGAAGGGTTACCGTAGTGGAGATTTAATCCCAATATTTCGGGCTCACGCCCATCAATGGGGGAAAGTTCCAAAAGGGGGGGAACAGGCCAAGCGGAGAAAGTTGTGATGTCGTTAAGACAGGAATGCCGTTATGGGGAGAAAATTATTTAAAATTTAAACGAGGGAAAGAATGCGCGTGCGCGTGATAGGCTGTGGCAAAAGCTACTGACCAAATGGGTTAAATCAAGAGGGTGCGCTAGCATGTGAAAGCCGTAAAATATGTGTGTGTAAATATATATGTGTGTGTAACTGTGTGTGTATAAGTGTAAGTGTGTATATGTGTGAGTGTGTGTGTGTGAAAGATAGTGGGCTGTAGAAGCTGGAAATCAAAGGGTGTGAAAGGTGGTAGGTTGTAAAACATGTGTGCGTGTATAAATATAGATGTGTGTGTGTAAGCGTATGGGTATACATGTGTGTGTAACTGTGTGTGTATATGTGTGAGTGCGTGTGTGTGTGAAAGATAGTGGGCTGTAGAAGCTGGAAATCAAAGGGTGTGAAAGGTGGTAGGTTGTAAAAACATGTGTGCGTGTATAAATATAGATGTGTGTGTGTATGCGTATGGGTATGCATATACGTGCGTGTGTGTGAAGATAGCAGGCCGTAGGCTGTGAATGGTCACTATGGTTAAGTTAGCCATGTCAGCTCATTTCTCTCAGCCCGGTTGTTAAGTGGGGGTCTGAGGTTCTTAATAACAAGTGCTTCCTTTATCCTTAAGGATCCGATGCTGCGTTCAGTCACTAGGACTGTGACCAAGGGTATACCCTGTGGGTTTCCGCATTTAAGGATGTGTTTACGGAAGGAAGATGCGTTGGTGTTGATATGTTCCTTGATACGAACATGTAGGGGTCGGATGGTGCTACTTATGTAAAACTTGTTACATTTATCGCATTGAATCTTATATACGACATAGGTGCGTAGGCAATCTGCCCCCCGTATCGGGCAGTTGCTGAGGGAACACGTCCCATCTGACTCGTCGGGTTTGTTGGAGAGGCATCTTCGCAGTGAAGGTCCTGTGTGGGCCAAATGTATGTCAAGTCCCTCCGTCCGTATGGCCCTGCGGATGGCGTTCGTGGTATAATCACTCAGGTGGGGGATTTTAAAGAAGCACCTGCATTTATTTAAGTTTCTAGTGGGTGTCTGTCTATTGGGTCTGGGGTCTCTAATTCCGTTAATCAGTCGCTTGGGATAACCATTAGATCTGAGTAGATTACGGAATTGCGTGGTATGGGTGAGACCACCCATCGGGTCGCTGCATCTGTTAGTGATCCGTGTCAGTTCATTTAGGACATAGCCTCTCTTAGTGTTGTTGGGGAGGGCTGAGTTATAATGCACAAATAAGTCCTTGCACGCTGCTTTGCGGTAGAAGGTGGTGTTTATGTCTCCTTCTTCCGAGATATTGATACGGAAGTCGAGGAGGGCGAGTGACCCGTCTTCTCCTGGGTGTTCGATGGTGAAATCGACGTGATGGTCAGTATCGTTGAAAATTTGGTGAATTTCATTAGCCATCTCCCGGGAAGAAGTAAGTATCAGGATGTCATCAACGTATCTGGAGTAGAAGGCGACGGCGTTGGGTTGGCAGGTAATCTAACTTACTCGGTCCTCAATGTTGCCATTGACTGACCGACGCTCAAAAATAATACAGATACAATATAGACACAAACACATATATATAGTTTATCATAAATCTTTCGTTGCACATCTGCAACATCGTCAGTGGTGTTATATTTTCCTCCTGTTGTATTGTATGTCTACGCCATTTTTATTCAGTCTGTCTATATATTTATTTATTTATTTATTTCATTTTACTTATTTATACTTCTCTTAGGTCAGTGTTGTTTGTTTGGGTGTTGTTATTCCATTCATTCTTTCTGTTTAGCCTTGGTCTTCTAATTTCTATTTCACTGGCCTCTCTGATTTGCCTATCTGCTGGGTCATTTCTATGTTTAGATATTGTTCTAATTTCTATGTTGTGTATGTTACCGTCATGTTGTTGTCTAGCTTGTTCGTATAGTACTGACCCGTTTTTTCATCCTTTTAGTTCCCCCCAGTGTTGGTCTATCCTTTCACCTATGCTACGAGCTGTCTCACCTATGTATCTTGTTCTCATGTTTCTGCAAGTACCCTCTGTACATCTTATGCTATAGACTACGTTTCTAGTTTTACAGTTTATCCTGGGGTTCACCTTACATATGATACATTTCTTATTGGTACAGTGGGTTTTCTTAAAAGGGTAGGTTTTGCTGATCAGGGATTTTATGGTGGTTCCTGGCTTTTCTACCACCTTTATTTTTAAGTGGGTCTTTCTCAGGGCCTTTCTACACTGGTTAGCTAATTTCCCTCCAGGGGTGGCGTCCACAAACATGACACTCTGGTATCTCTGGTTGTCGTACCATGAGGTGGCTTTCCCTATCTTATGTCTAGCCCTATCTAAGCTATTCCATGATTTGCTCCTGTATAATGGGCAAATTCCTTTCATGTCCAGTTCTATGAGGGTCTTATACTTTTCCATGGCTCCTTCGTATACTCTGACTCTGTCTCTTTGGTTGTAGCCAGAGAACTGCATGCGGTTGATGAAGTGTTGGATGTGTCTTTCCATTTCTGTTGGGTCGCACATGCGGGACACATTCTTCATCACTCGTACCAAATCTGCGATCAGAATATTAAACTTAGCACTACTGGACATTGCTGAGTTTTTGAGTATCAGGTATTTGGAGGCCATGGGTTTAGCATAGTGTGAGTGGAGAATTTGGGCTCTCTCGTCTATATTGTTAATCCAGAGTTCTGTGTCTAATACAGGTAGTCTATTGTTAGGGTGTTTGGAAGGGAAGTCGATAGTTACAGTTATACTCTGGTGTATGGAATTAGCTATCTGCTGGATACTTTCCATCATGCTATGTTCTAAATCAAACTTGTTAGTGCTCTCTAGTGGGGATGTTCTTATAACTATATTGATATCGTCTATGTAACGAGAGTACATGATGAGGTCTATGGAGCTCTCATTAAGGAGATCTTTAAGTCTCCTTTCCCACCATACCATGAAAAGGTTGGCAACATCACCAGCTATGCTGACGCCGATGGCTGCTCCCTCATTTTGGGTGTAGATCTTCTCGTTGAACTTAAATATGTGGCCCTTTAGGGTAGTTTTGATACTAGCCCCTATTGCATGTGCGACCATTTTTCTTACCTGATCATTGTTTTGGGGGGTCCGTATAGCTTTGGTCCACCCAATCCACCTTCCCATGGGAGTCTTTTTTGCCATTGAGGTTATGGTGGGGGGTCTACCTCTTATAGGTCTACTAGGGCAGAAACATCTAAGGTCATGGCTGTCTAGGTAGTCAGTGTCGTAGGTAAGTCTAAGTAGGAGGCCCAGTTCGTCTGTGTCGACGTCGCAGAACTCCACCTTACTCTCAATGATCATCTCCACACATCTTTTCACAGCAAAATCAATGTTAATGGATGGGTACAGTGACACCACATCCATGCTGCCTATTATGCAGTTGGATAGGCTCCTGTTTTTGTTGCACTCACTGATTCTGCTGAGGAGGTCCTCTGTACTGTCACATACATCTGGGGACATCTTGATTATGGGGCGTATAACCATTGAGAGGAAGTAGGAGATCCTGTAGTTGCTAGCTATATTAGCTCCACATACAGGTCTTGTTGGTGGTCCTGTTGTCGGGTCGTCGACTGTCTTGTGGTCTTTGCGGAGCCCATACAAGGGTGGTATGCCATTGTTAGACGCCTGGAAGTTGTTGGCAGTGCGTCTGCTTGGCTTTAGGATGTCAGTCCACAACATCGTGTGAGCGTTGAGGATTTTCTCTCTCCCATCGTGTGTTTGTTGTGCAATTTCATGAGCATCATCCGACGTGAAACGAAATACGCTCGAAACGAATGCAATAGGCATTTCAATAAGAAATTAGAATGGATGAATAAGAAAAAACTACAAGAAAGGAAAATCGAATATTCTCAAAAATACCCAGATAACATCGACAATATCCGTATGAATGATGTAAAACTTCATCAACCGCATGCAGTTCTCTGGCTACAACCAAAGAGACGGAGTCAGAGTATACGAAGGAGCCATGGAAAAGTATAAGACCCTCATAGAACTGGACATGAAAGGAATTTGCCCATTATACAGGAGCAAATCATGGAATAGCTTAGATAGGGCTAGGCATAAGATAGGGAAAGCCACCTCATGGTACGACAACCAGAGATACCAGAGTGTCATGTTTGTGGACGCCACCCCTGGAGGGAAATTAGCTAACCAGTGTAGAAAGGCCCTGAGAAAGACCCACTTAAAAATAAAGGTGGTAGAAAAGCCAGGAACCACCATAAAATCCCTGATCAGCAAAACCTACCCTTTCAAGAAAACCCACTGTACCAATAGGAAATGTATCATATGTAAGGTGAACCCCCGGATAAACTGTAAAACTAGAAATGTAGTCTATAGCATAAGATGTACAGAGGGTACTTGCAGAAACATGAGAACAAGATACATAGGTGAGACAGCTCGTAGCATAGGTGAAAGGATAGACCAACACTGGGGGGAACTAAAAGGACGAAAAAACGGGTCAGTACTATACGAACATGCTAGACAACAACATGACGGTAACATACACAACATAGAAATTAGAACAATATCTAAACATAGAAATGACCCAGCAGATAGGCAAATCAGAGAGGCCAGTGAAATAGAAATTAGAAGACCAAGGCTAAAAGAATGAATGGAATAACAACAACACCCAAACAAACAACACTGACCTTATAGAAGTATAAATAAGTAAAATAAAATAAATAAATAAATAAATACATACACAATAACAACAAGCACATAAACACACACTAGTCACCCATCACACAGCAAACAAAACACTATACACACACGCAAACGCATGCGCAAAGAAGACAAAATAAAATAAACAAACAAGCAAATAAATAAATAAATATATAGACAGACTGAATAAAAATGGCGTAGACATACAATACAACAGGAGGAAAATATAACACCTCTGACGATGTTGCAGATGTGCAACGAAAGATTTATGATAAACTATATATATGTGTTTGTGTCTATATTGTGTCTGTATTATTTTTGAGCGTCGGTCAGTCAATGGCAACATTGAGGACCGAGTAAGTTAGATTACCGATATAAAAGACACAGAAGCGAGAAGCGAAAACCAACCAAACAGTGAGTGTGGTCTGTTATTAATTCTGGCAATGTTACACAAATATGACCCTCCCCAAGTGTAACAATATTTGTTTCGACACACGATTTCATATAAAAAACCTCGCAAAACTAATTCATCGCCGCTATATATACATATATATATACATATATATATATATATATATATATACATATATATATATATATAAATATATATATACATATATATATATACATTTATATATACATATATACATATATATATACATATATATATACATATATATATACATATATATATATATCTCTCGGGGAGAAGTGTGTCCTAAATGATGATGGTGTACTTGCCATCACTGATGCTGATAAGAAGGTAGCTTGGAAGTGTCACTACGAAAGGCTACTAAATGAGGAGAATAATTGGGAGAAAGACAGTCTCCCCCACATTGACCCAATAGAGGGACCAGCAGTGCTAGTTGAAGGTAGTATAATAAGTAAGGCGATCAAAGACATGAAGACGGGCAAGGCGGCCGGGCCTTCGGAAATAGTTGCCGAAATGCTGAAAGCATCTGGAACGGTGGGACATACTATGGTCACCCGGATAGTAAACCAAGTCATACATAATGGGGTCGTTCTGAAGGACTGGCGCAGCAGCATCATCATTAAGTGTTACAAGGGTAAAGGTGATGCCCTAGATAGGGGAAACTATAGAGGCATTAAATTAATTGACCAGGTCATGAAGGTCACAGAAAAAGTAATAGCGCAACTAATCAGAGAGCGAATTGATCTAGATGAAATGCAGTTCGGGTTTGTGTCAGGAAAAAGTACAACAGACGCTCTTTTCATTGTACGACAACTACAGGAGAAGTACCTAGCTAAAAGTAAACCCCTATACTTAGCTTTTGTTGACTTGGAGAAAGCCTTTGACAGAGTACCCTGCTCGATTATCTGGTGGGCCCTTAGAAAACTAGGTGTTGATGAATGGCTTGTGAGAGCTATACAAGCCATGTATAAAGAAACAGTCAGCAAGGTTAGAATTAACAACGAATATAGTGAAGAGTTTAGCGTAAAAGTTGGTGTTCATCAGGGCTCCGTCCTTAGCCCCCTACTATTTATTATTGCCCTTCAGGCTATAACAGAGGAGTTCAAGACCGGCTGCCCATGGGAACTCCTATATGCAGATGATCTAACGCTCATAGCTGAATCAATGGCCGAACTAGAGAAGAAATTCCAAACATGGAAGCATGGCCTAGAATCAAAAGGCCTTAAAGTTAACATGTCTAAGACTAAAGTTCTAGTTTGTAGGAAGGAAAATAGGGCACCGGTCCCATCTGGGAAATGGCCATGCTCAGTGTGTAGGAAAGGAGTAGGTAGAAACTCCATTTTATGTCCCAAATGCAAAGTATGGGTACATAAAAGATGTAGTGGGATCACAGGTAAGCTAACTAAGAATATAGATTTTATATGTGGCCGGTGCTCTGGTGCAATAAGTAGCAGCAAATGCCCACAGAATACTAACTCATTCCATTGCACAGAGGGTTCTATAGAAATAGTGGACAGCTTTCATTACCTGCGTGATAAAATCAGCAGTGGGGGAGGGTGCTCTGAAAGTACAGTAGCTAGAGTCAGAACGGGATGGAAAAAGTTCAGAGAGCTTATACCACTACTGGCCGCTAAAGGGTTCTCTCTAAAAATGAAAGGCAGGCTGTATGATGCCTGCATACGAACAGCAATATTACATGGCAGTGAGACCTGGGCATTGTGTGCAGAGGATATACGCAGACTGGAGAGAAACGAAGCTTGCATGCTCCGCTGGATGTGTAATAGTAATATACGTGAACGGCAAAGCATAAACGTACTAAGGGAGAAATTATAAATAAGAGGGATCAGATGTTGTTTACTCGAGAGAAGACTACGTTGGTATGGTCACGTGATGCGCATGAAAGACGACAGCTGTATAAAAAAGTGCAGGGCAATAAAAATAGACAGTAGCCACGAAATAGGCAGACCCAGAAAAACCTGGGACGACTTGATAAATTCCGACCTCACACCTTTACACCTCTCCAAGACAATGTCACTGGACCGAGAGCTTTGGCGCTACACAGTAATAGAGAAGACCCGCCTTACCTAAGTACAAAGTGAAACCTACTACAGTCAGTAGGCACCTCTAACAAAACACACCCCGTCCCACTACCCCCACCCCATCCACACCACCCCTTTCAATGTAAAGTTATGTTGGTGTCACAACATCCAGCCTGAAACAAATGAGGTCGTGTAGGTGTCACGACAAAAAAACACACAGTCCACGCTGTAATGTGGCCGTGTAGGTAACACGGTAAAAACCTCCCAGTTCCACACTGTAAATATGGTTGTTGATAGGAAGGGCATCCAGCCGTAGAAAACCAGTCAGACAGTCCTATGCGAGCAAGACAACCACTCTTGTCTCAAGTGGGAAAACTCCCGTCCAAACCCATGCAAGCGTGGAATATGGACATTAAACGATGATGATGATGATGATATATATATATACACACAAAGTGTTAATAGGGAATGGGAATTTGTAATGTTCATACTTTTTCTGACACCAATAACAATAACAACTGCAGAAGGGTTATGCTATTAACTTACATGTTATTTAAATGGTTGGTTTTTTGTTCCTCAAATATCTTTAATGTGTTTTTGATGCCATCTCTTTGCTGCTGGATGTGACCTTCCAAACTGAAAATAATAATATCCTGTTGAGATATCTGTCAGACATTTAACATGTAGACATTCTGAAACACGAAGGAGCCTCATAGACAGGTTAACAAGGGAGCCAGATCATGCTCATTTAATTTGTTAGAAATAGCAGTTAAATCACCTTAAAATCACACTCAGCTTTATCTGGAAAGGGAATGACATTGGATAATGCAGTCTTAGACTCTCTCTCTCATTATCTATTTGTTTTTGTCTTCCCCTCTTTCTCACTCTTATGACTTTAACAAATCCTTTCTTTTTATTCTTCAAAGATACTCTGATGTTGTGCTGAGAAAAAGTGAGAGGGATTGTGAGAGAGAAAGAGAGAGAGAAAGAGAGGAAGAAAGAAAGAGAGAGAGAGACAGACAGACAAAGAGAGAGAGACAGAGAGAGAGAGAGAGAGAGAGAGACAGACAGAGAGAGAGACAGACAAAGAGAGAGAGAGAGACAAAGAGAGAGAGAGAGAGAGAGAGAGAGAGAGAGAGAGAGAGAGAGAGAGAGAGAGAGAGAGAGAGAGAGAGATAAAAGAAAACTAAAGGAGGAGAAAAAACAGAGTTTGACATCACAGATACTAGAAAAGGGAACAAGAATGAGAGAGAGAGAGAGAGAGAGAGAGAGAGAGAGAGAGAGAGAGAGAGAGAGAGAGAGAGAGAGAGAGAGAGAAAGAGAGAAAGAGAGAGAGAAAGAGAGAGAGAGAGAGAATGGAAAAGAGAGAAACGCGTCTCTTGAGAGAGAAAAATAGAGATACAGAGAAAGAGAGGTCTAGAAGTAACAGCAACGGTGCTTCCATTAAAACTGACCACCTCAATATAATATTGGTCTCTAATTTGTTAACGATGTATATAAGGATTTCATTTGCCAGTTACCAATCCATCTTGGAAACCTTATTCAGTCCAGCCATTGTCAGGACTTGAAACTTCTCTCACCCTTTCAATATTCTTTTAGAGAATGTAGGAATCCCAAATGCAGGAAAGACTATAACTTCAGTTGATTGCTATAAATCAGAGGTTCTCAAAGTGGGAGCTACTGCCCCCTGGGGGACATTGAGAGGGCCCAGGTGGATACTGGGGCCTAAGGGGCAGGGGCAGTAGAGATGATGTACTAGTATATTAAATAGCAAATGAAACATATTATATAAAAATATAGTAAAATAAAAAATATGTATTTATACATAGTATATATTATATTATTTATTATATATAAATTAATGATTTAATTTATTATATATTATTTACAATTTACATGTAGGCAAGTCTCTCTGGAAATAGGGGTGGGGGTACTGAGGGTATTATGTCGTTGTGAGGGGTATGGTGGCCCAACAGGTTGGAGAACCTCTGATATAAATATTGAGTAAAATGGCAGAAATAAAGTGGCTAGCAGCTGCTATGAATAATTGAATTCAGTATACATGGAGGGATACAGTGTTCAATTTTTTATAGTGGCTATGGCCACTTTTTTCTGTCTATAGGGGTATTTTACCTGATACTCAAAGCTATTGGCAGAATTGGTAGAACGTTGGACAACATGCTTAGTGGCATAAAGTTATGGCCCTTTACGTTCTGAGTTCAAATCCCGCTGAGGTTAGCTCTGCCTTTCATCCTTATGGAGTTGATAAAATAAAGTACCAGTAATTGCTGGCCTTGTGCCGCCTAAAGTAGAAACAATTATTTATAGCAATCTTTAGTAAAAGGAGAAAGATTTATCTGCTTGGGGTGAGGAGAAACTAGAGTTACAGTCTTTTCTGCATTTGGGACACCTACATTTTCTGTAAAGAATTTCATATTACTGAGCCCTTCCATAGTTTATATAGGAACTTTTATTATATATATGAATCACTGTCAATTTTACAAGTGTGGGATCATCCTCTTCACCATTATTTGATTGGCAGTATCGGTAGAGGGTCGGACGCCATGCTTTGCAGCATAGAGTTACGGCCCTTTATGATCTGAGTTCAAATCCCGCCGAGGTTAACTTTGCCTTTCATCCTTACGGGGGTCGATAAAATGAAGTACCAGTAATGTACTGGGTAATTGCTGGCCTTGTGCCAAAAGTAGAAACAATTATTATTACATTCACTTTTCCATGCTTATATGAGTTGAATGGATCTTTTTCAACACATTACCTCTCCACATTACGTCCCTTTGTCATCTTCTCAGCGAGTTTCAGTGATTTGAGATCAGCTCTCACCTCTGCCCAGGTCTTCCTTGGTCTGCCTCTACTGCAGCTTCCTTCTATTGCGATTTCTTGGTACTTTTTCACCCAGTGATCATCATTCATGCACATTACATGTCCATACCAATGTGTCTCTTGCACACTACTTCTCATTCCTTTTGTACCCAGTTTTTATCTCAGTTCATCCAAGTTCTGTCATTTCTCTCCAGTCTACACATATCCTCTGCAGCCAACCTCTGCTCATGTTTTACTACCATGCAGAAATGCACTTTGCACACAGGCATCATACAGCCATCCTTTCGTTTGTTGTCTACTATATTAATTGTTTCTACTTTAGGCACAAGACGAGCAATTACCCAGTGCATTACTGGTACTTTATTTCATCGACCCCGTAAGGATGAAAGGCAAAGTCAACCTTGGCGGGATTTGAACTCAGATCATAAAGGGATGTAACTATGCTGGAAAGCATGGCGTCCGACCCTCTACCGATACTGCCAATCCACAACATTGTCTACTATATTAATTGTTTCTACTTTAGGCACAAGGCCAGCAATTACCCAGTGCATTACTGGTACTTTATTTCATCGACCCCGTAAGGATGAAAGGCAAAGTCAACCTCGGCGGGATTTGAACTCAGATCGTAAAGGGACGTAACTATGCTGGAAAGCATGGCGTCCGACCCTCTAATGTTAGTACTCTTGTGTTGTAAAAGTCTGTCACATTGGAAAATGCCCATTAATGGTGCTATACAGCTGGTGATAAATGGGTCAAATAGAAAAGAAATTATTCAAGGATGATAGACAACAAAGGAAGGGAGATGGATCAGAAGTAATACCTGCTGAGGTCATTTTCTACCTAAAAGATATAGCTTAATGATAAAACATATACCCATGTAGTTGAAACTATTTTCATTAAACAATAGTTTATATTTGAAACAAACCAATCACTTTAAACAATATCGTGTATTTACATATACACAATATTTCATGGACATTTACACAATTTAATAACATTTTTAATATGAAATATTTTCAGCAGTTTGAAACTTTTATTTCAAATATTGCAAAAATAAAATAAAATCTTTATACAAAATATAATAAATAATCTGCAAACAGTTAACATGAATAAACTAATAACACAATATAGAATAAATATAATATAATATAATATAATTTAATATAATATAATATAATAAAGAGGTGATTTTTTTCATTCTTCCTCCCCTTTTATTGTGTTTGGACTCAAAGACAATAAACAGAACTGAATGCTAGGTCTAAAGAAAAATGTCATTTCTTTCAACGAAGGAAAGCAGCTGAAGATGTTTTCTAGAGAAACTTTAATTTTATAGATTAGAGGCTGCTTCACAGTACAATGGAGAATGATTCCCATGTGTTTGGGTGTTACAAATCATTAGTGTCAAATGAAGATGACAACGGCATGGGATTTGTTTCCGGGATTTAATTTTATTAGATATTGATTGTGATTAACTCTTTGCTGTGTTTATTAAGGTCTTCTTTTTGATTAATGCCATGAGAAGACAATTAAAACATCAATACAACTGTTATTACTGATGAGGAATGATTGCAATACAAAGCATATCAGTGGATTTTATTTCTTTTATTGTATCTTTTCATGGAGAATATGACATTATCAATTGTTTGTAAAACAGAATTTTTTCTATGGAGTTTCCAGTGTTATTTCTCTGAAATATTTGCTGACAAAAGTAGGATATGAGATTCCTTGCAGTCAATCAAGGCACACACACACACTCACATGTAAATATATATATATATTTATTTATATATACACATACACACACACACACTCACTCACATGTAAATATATATATATTTATTTATATATACACACACACACGTGCACATATATATATATATTTATATATATACACACACGCACACACATATATTTTTATTTATATACATACATGCACACATATATATATTTATATACACACACATGCACACACACACACACACACTCACACAGACACATATATATATATGTGTGTATGAGTGTGAATGTATGTGTGTCCATGCATGTGTTTGTGTATTTCGGGATTTAGAATTGGTACACCATATCTCTGTAAATCACAAGAGGTAACTAAAAGGGTTTGGCAACAAGCAGGGAATCTAGATGTAAAGCAGTACCTCAAAATGGCAGCACGAAAAAGTTGGTATAAAAATGACGACAATGATGATAATGATAATAAGAATGCCATAGTTATTTCATGCTGGATGTCAATGTATGAAAAATGTGTTATAGTATGAACAGTTCCATGTCAGTTATACCAATTCAATCCAATCTAATTTGCGAATGAACAAAATGTTTAATTGTACAGTTATCCCACTGTTTATGACAGTATGAAATATTTGTTAATTGTATCCATAATTAATAGAATTAGGATGATTGAGTCTGTAAGAATTAAGAGGTTTGGTCACATTGGAGAAATAATTAATCTACTTGATGGTAGTGGTGGGTAGAGGCCAACTTGTTGATTGTATGCTCCTAAAACTCAACTATAGGGCCTAGTACTGAGAAAAGTGAACAAGGAAGACATTTTAAATATGTAAAATCAGGTGAAACATGAAATAAACACTTCAAATTAATATAAAAACAGCCACATACATTTGGATATGTATGTGGCTGTATATGGATTGAATTTCATATTAATAAATTTCTCAGCCTTTTTGATTTGGGTGGAAAACTGGGTGCAGGTTTTAGATGGGCACTTGAGAAATCTATGTGGCTGCTGTACTCAGTAGCCATATTGAATGGAAAATCCTGCATGACTCTTTGGCTGGATGCCCTATGACCTGCCTCGATATGGTTGTCCGGGGGGGGGGGGGGGGGCTGTTACTGGTTGTCCGGGGTTGTTACACACTTTTGTGAAACATGAAATAAACATGTTGTCACCCCTCTCTGCATGCCACTGCTTGATGATAATATACATAGTTGTGTTGTCAAGGTCCTACATGTCTATCTGAGAAACTGTAGATTTCTATAAACTGTTTATAAATTGACAACAGTGTCTGACCTTAGTTACACTAAATCTGATGAAACATCAATTAAAACTGAAATTGACACACCCAGGTTTACCCCTTTCTTTTATTAGGGCGACTTTATAATAAATTTGTATTAACCAGCCTGCCCGAGACCACCTTGGTTCTATGATAAAACAATCTGTTTTAACCCTTTAGCATCACATTATTTTATATATACTATTATATTTTCATGGTAAAGGCTTTATCTCACATAATATCGAATCTATGAGATTTTGGAAGTATTTATTTTGAGAACAATACCTTAACATCAGTTTGAGCGACCAGTTACAGCCAATTTCAACAGAAGGAGGTAGAGAATTCTGGCCGGTTTGGGTCGGTTTGAACACTAAAGGGTTAAAGTGTGCATATGTAAATTTGAACCTTCTGTCAGAACTTTATGTAAGAACATTTTATTGTTATATTCTAAACATGCTTTGTGGCATTCAGTTACGTCCCTTTACATTCTGAGTTCAAAACCTGCCGAGGTTAGCTTTGCCTTTCATCCTTACAAGATCACTAAAATAAAGTACCAGTAATGTGCTGAGGTCGACTTGGCCTTGTGCATAAATCAGAAACCACTAACCCTTTAGCATTTACATTACTCTATATTTACTGTTCTATTTTCATGGTAAACACTTTATTTCACATAATTATCTCACATAATATCGAATTTATAAGATTTTGATATTATTTATTTTGAGAACAATACCGTAACATAATTATGAGCAGCCAGTCATGGCCAGTTTGAACAGAAAGAAGTGACATAATTCTGGCCAGATTTAAATGCTAAAGGGTTAAGTTATATTCCAAACATCCAAATAATTATGGACAAGCTAGTTATTTTGTTAAATCTTTCCAAATTCTGGATTACTTTAAATGTTGACAGAAACACATTAGCAGTGTTTTTCATTAGAAATATGGTCACAAATGGGTTAATACTATATATGTTACCAATAAAAACCATACATTATTGTGTATTCTAGTCTCAATAATGAGTAAATGTCACCAATGAACGATGAAAATCCAGAAACACCTGTCTGATATTCTTACATGCTACTGAGATAGTTGTGATGTAATTAAGGCTTAACGCATTCATAGCAAAAATCTTGTATATTTATTATACATAAACATATACAGGGGTTGGACAAAATAATGTATATCATCATCATCGTTTAACGTCTATATTCCACGCTTTCATGGGTTTGGACGGGAGTTTTCCCACTTGAGGCAAGAGTGGTTGTCTTGCTCGCATAGGACTGTCTGGTGGGTTTTCTACGGCTGGATGCCCTTCCTAACACCAACCACATTTACAGTGTGGAACTGGGAGGTTTTTAACGCGTTACCTACACGGCCACATTACAGCGTGGACTGTGTATTTTTTTGTCGTGACACCTACACGACCTCATTTGTTTCAGGCTGGATGTTGTGGTACCAACATAACTTTACATTGAAAGGGGTGGTGTGGATGGGGTGGGGGTAGTGGGACGGAGGTGTATATAAAAATTAAATTAGAAGATTTCGTTGTAACTTTGACTAAATAAAATAGTCTTATAATAGTATAAAGGTCACCTGTTGAGATTAGGTTAGGAAGAAAGAGATCCTGTGGGGAGCATGGTCATATACACTGTAGGAGATCATCACAGAGCATCGGTTCCATTTTGTCAATCACATTCTGTGCCTCCCAGAACATCACCCGTCCAAAATGGCGATGATGTGGACTACCCCCAAAGGCAAGTGGAAAAGAGGCCAACCGAAGATGACATGGCAGTGGACATTCCAAAGTGACCTAGAAATCGTCAATATCATCTGGCATGGATGTCAACGAGCTGCTGCCACCGCCACTGACAGCACTGGAAACGATTGGTTGACTTATGTTACTGACGGAACAAGCTGGGCTAAGAGTTAAGTAAGAGTAAATAATTGTTTCTACTTTTGGCACAAGGCCAGCAATTACCCAGTGTATTACTGGTACTTTATTTTATCGACCCCGTAAGGATGAAAGGCAAAGTTAACCTCGGCGGGATTTGAACTCAGAATGGAAAGGGATGTAACTCTTTGCGTCAAAGCATGGCGTCCGACCCTCTACCGATACTGCCAAAAATAATGATTTTTAATTTAGGCACAAGGCAACAATTTGTAGAGAGAAAAGGTCATCACACCGATCCCAGTATGTGACTGGTACTTTATTTTATCAACCTCAAAAGGATGAACGGTAAAATAGACCTTGGTGGGATTTGAATGATTCTGCCAATCTACTGCCCTAGTATGAGTAAATAATGGGGCATATAAACCCATCTTTTCCAACACAATGGGTTTATATTCCCTATTTCATTTAGTCAAAGTTATGGCAAAATCTTTTAATTCAATTTTCAAATTCCCTGTTTTCTAAACATACATTCTTTCTATATCATATATGTTTTCCTATACACCCCTATTATGAACTGCACTATGTTAGTGCTACTGCTAATGTTACCAACTATGGACACAACTCATTCCTATATTTCTAAGGAAACACACTGCCTATAATTTTCAGTTAAGTTTGAAAATAACCAAGAATTTGGAAGGATTTACTAATATAACTAACTTTATCATTATTAAGCTGTTCTTTGATGAGAAGGTTTTTGATAACTAAATCATGATGGAAGGTTTTTAGATAAATATAAAGTTTGAAGCAAACAGCTTTGTATCATGGAACCAGGGATGGTTTCAAGTGGTTTGATATCAAAAAGGGTTAATTAAGGCAGTGAATTGACAGAATCATTAGAGTATTGAGTAGAATGTCTTGCAGTATTTGTTCCAGTTCTCTGTGTTGTGAGAATACATCCTCACAAGGTCAATGCTGCATTTCATCCTTTTGGGGGTTAATAAGTAAAGTAACCCTGACTAGCGTTGGGCTCAGTTCTTCTCTTTCTCTCTGGATCAAACTATAATTTAAAAGTCTAGTCCTGTCACATTGTGTCAAACTGATTTAGCCTGAGAGTTGTATTAAGAGTACACCTGTCTGTGACATACTCAGCTACTTTATGTTAATTTTACATGAAGGAATATAATTAGTTAAGCAACTGAATGCTAATAACCAAGACCTACAGAGAAGCAACCCAATATTAACTAGAATAAACATTGACATTGAAAAAGTTGGGAATGGAGGAATTGGTTGGTTAGTATAGTGATGACAATGTCTAAGGAAGTGTATACAGGTGTAAGGATGAAGGATGGGATTTGTGACAAGTGTGAAATAAAGGTTGGAAGGCATCAGGGATCAGTATTAAGTTCACTGCTATTTGTAGTTGCGATGGAGGTACTGGCCCAAAGTGTAAAGTAGGTTTTACCATAGAAGTTGCTGTATATCGATGACCTGATGTTAATAGAAGAGAGTATGGATGGACTGAGAAAGATGTTGAGGAGGTGGAAAGAATGTATGAAGGTGAATATTGGAAAAACAAAAGTGATGGCAAGTGGTAAAGCATTTGGTGAGATGGAAAGAATAGGAAGATGTCTGTGTGGAGGAAGGGTATTTGAATGAACTCCATTAAATGTAGAATATACATTGAGAGGGTACTTTGAAAATTTAACTGTGAAGGGATTATTAAATAATATGGTAGCTAAATTTAAGTGTAATGTATGTATGGAAGGAAGGAGCTGCAGATGGAGATGATGTTGGGAACAGTGTGAAAATATTTTGTTACCTTGGAGACATATCAAATGGAGAGAGAGTATCAGATTCTGCAATAAAAATCTAGAGTGAGATATACATGGAAGAAGTTCCAGGAATTGAGTAGTATGTTAATGGGGAGGAGAGTGTCATTAAAACTGAAGGGAAAGGTGTATACTGAATGTGTGAGGAAGGGAATAATATTTATAGGAGCAAGGCATGGCAGGGATAAAGTGTACCTATTCTGAACTGGATATATATATGAAATAAACAGAAATAAAGCAAATGGCAACAGTACACACACACACACACACATATATATACATACACACACACACACAAACACACACACACACACACACATATAGATATATATATATATATGCATGCACACACACATACATGTAAGAAGCTGAACCTCATGATAGAGATAACAAAGGACCTCTTCTGCTATTACACCTTAGTAGCTTCCTCACCATCATTGTATCTCCCCTTGTAGTTGAGTAAATGACCGACAATCTTTCTAGTGCAGTGCTATGAAAAATGCACCCAGTACACTCTGTAAGGTTGCTGGTGGCAGGAAGAGCATATCACTGTAAAAACCATGCTTAAAAGAGTCATGAAGTGTCTCCATTTGTGTGAAGGACATGACAATATCTCTACAACCTCTTTAATAGTGATGAGCTACATAATAAATACACCTAGAACACTTTGTGAACTGGTTGCTGGTAGGGAGAGCATCCAGCTGTAGATAATGTACTAAAACAAAGAATAAGGAGAACTCTTCAGTTAACCTCCCTTGTGTTAGTGTTTTACATGATCAATGCACACTGTACACTCTGTAAAGTAGTTGATGATAGGAAGAGCATATGGCCACTGAAAACTTGCCAAGCAAAGGGTTGGGATGACTGTTTAGCTTTTTCAAAGACATGACAGCCTCCCTAGTGATGGTGCCATGATGAAATGCAGGCAACACACTCTGCAACGTGGTTGATGATAGGAAATAGCATCCAGTCATAGAAAACGTGCCAAAGGGTTGGGGTCACTGTTCAGCTGTCTCAAGGACATGACACTGTTCTAGTGTTGGTGTCATGATAAAATGCATTCAGTAGCATGTATACATAAATTAAAAGAATGACAAACACAGAGATACAAAAACAATTAGTCTTATTAGTTTCATGGTAAGATATATTTATATATATATAAACAATGTACGAAGCCAAATTTTTGGCTTTTGAATTGTCACGGCTCCGTAGCTTAATGGTTAAAGCTTCTAGCCAGTATCTGGGAGATATGAGGTTCCTTATAGCAGCCAATGGCAACTTCTTTTTCCATCTTTTAAGGATCTTCACTCTATTTTATAAGCTATCTTTATAGTATTTCTGTGCTTGAGCACTTTCTTTAGACTTATATATATATATATATATATATATATATATATATGTAGATAAATCTACCAAAAGTTTACGATGATATATATATATATCATCATCATCATCACCGTTTTACGTCCGTTCTTCCACGCTAGCATGGGTTAGACGGGTTGTCCTGTTGTGGGCAGTGTCTGGTTGGCTGACCATGCCTTGCTCATACAGGAACTGATTTGGCTCGATTTCTACAGCTGGATGCCCTTCCTAACACCAACCTCATTTACAGTGAGTGCTGGGTGCTTTTTCGTCGCGCCTACACGTCCACTTTACAGTGTGGGCTGGGTGCTTTTTTGCCGTGGCACCTCCACGACCACCTTGCAGTGGGGTGTGTGGGGGCATATTGTCTATATGCTTCAGCTTGTACCCATGGGAGGTCGGGTACTCTGTATTACTGCGTGATGTCAGAGGTCACGGTCGTGTGTGTGTTTATATATATATATATATATATATATATATATATAAAGGTGTTCACGCCAACATAGCTGTATACATATAAGTATGTGTATTTTGTATATCTAGCGATATACAGTATGTTTACGAATAAACATTTGAAAGCCATTAGCTATGAATTTTGGAAGGTGATGACATAGAACCATAAAACAAACGACAATCATTGATAATTACCTGTCCCTTCTTCTGCTGGAATCTGCTTGATGGCTCTACATCATTAACTTCCAAAATTCATAGCTAATGGCTTTCAAATGTTCATTTGTAAATGTACCATATATACAAAATATACACACACACAAATATATATGTTCGAGATTATCTCAAGCATGACATCCATAACTTTGAATGTAATATATATAATATATATATATATATATATAACATATATTACATATATATTACATATATTACATATGATTTGTGTTAACCTATATTACACGGCTCAGAAATAATCTTTCTTCGAGCTATTTCATTGTAAATGATCGCCTGAGATTTGAACTCATTATTATTGATTTTTCACTGCTCCTTCGTTGAGCTGATTTTAGCCCCATACAAACGGCTGTTATTTCTAGCAGCACGAGTATGAGGCTAGCTAGACACTGGATAACCGCATGAGGTTACCTCGTGCGCTAAACAGTCTTCCTAAATATTTTGAAGTGGAACATACCAATTTTTATAGTGCTTGCTGAGGAGATCAAAATGCGGTATTTTCTTCCACTTTTTCATTATTCGAAACATATTTGGATTTTAAGGTTTAAACCTGTCTACGGAACAGGTTTGATTTTGAAATTTAAATTTGTCCAAGCACTACGGCCATTGCCAATACAATTTGTTTTTGTTGATTTATGATGTATTATCTTATAGGCAAACTGTAATATTATTATTAGTATATTTCTATCTAGCTAACTTGGTCATTTACAATATAAACATAAATATGAGGATATTTGTGTTTATCAAATATATTGATTTGTGTTAACCTATATATATATAGATAGAAAAAAAGGTGAAATCGAAAATGCAACTGGAGTCTTATTTTAAAAAAAAAATGTATATATTTATTTGGTTCCTTTACCGGTTTCGCAGTTCTTCTGCTTTTCAAAAGTAGAGTTGAGATGGAGGGTAAAGGAACCAATTAAATATATATATATATTTTTAAAAATAAGACTCCAGTTGCATTTTCGATTTCATCTTTTTTTTCTTTTTCCTTTCACTTGTGTAGGACACCTCGGTTATTTTTCATTTTGTAAAAAAAACCTCACTTTCTAATATATATATATACGCAAATACACACACATATATATATAGAGAGATATAGACATACATATATATATATATATATATATACAATCATCACCATCGTTTGATGTTCATTTTCCCCACTACCATTGTTATATATATATATATTAATATTTGCTCTAGGGTTCTTATATATTTGATATATATTTATCCTTATCGAGCTCTCTTTGGATTTTAGTCTTCAAATTTATTATTATTACTATTATTATTACTATATATATATATATATAGAGAGAGAGGTATGCATACATGCACTTTTGATATCAGGTGTTGCTTAAATTTCATATAGAAATGAGAAAAAAAACATCATTTAAATCAAAAGACAAAATATGATGACAATATTAATTTGTCGGAAGCTGTGCTGTATTATAAGCAAGAGTACACCAACAGTTTCTGTACTCACTAACACTGTCTCATCTCTACATCGTATTGGTAGTAGCTTCATTATTCACTAATTGCTAATTGACTTAAAACAACATTCGGTGCTACTGTCTATAGTTGGAAATTAACTCATACCCCAAGGAGAACCAGGTGGTGTGTGCTTATTTGTATTTATGTATTTTGGGGAGGAAAGAAAAACAGACTGCTTTAACTGTTGATAAACGTCTTTTGTTGTGTTGTTGTTGATGTAGTTTCATGTGGTGTATTGCTGTCATTGTTGTTGTTATTGTTGTAGATATAGTATATTGTTCTTATTGTTGGTTGTTGCTGTTGTTATTGTTGTGGTTGCTGCTGTTGCAGTTGTTGTTATTGTTGTAGATGTAGTATATTGTTCTTATTGTTGGTTGTTGCTGTTGTTATTGTTGTGGTTGCTGCTGTTGCAGTTGCTGTTATTGTTGTAGATGTAGTATATTGTTCTTATTGTTGGTTGTTGCTGTTGTTATTGTTGTGGTTGCTGCTGTTGCAGTTGTTGTTATTGTTGTAGATGTAGTATATTGTTCTTATTGTTGGTTGTTGCTGTTGTTATTGTTGTGGTTGCTGCTGTTGCAGTTGTTGTTATTGTTGTAGATGTAGTATATTGTTCTTATTGTTGGTTGTTGCTGTTGTTATTGTTGTGGTTGCTGCTGTTGCAGTTGTTGTTATTGTTGTAGATGTAGCATATTGTTGCTGTTGTTGTTTGTTGTTGTTGTTATTGCTGTTGTTGTTATTGCTGTTGTTGATGTTGCAGTTGTTGTTGTTGCTGCTGTTACTGTTGTTGTTTTTTTGTTGCTTGTTGTTATTGTTGTGGTTGTTGCTGTTGTTGTTTATTGTTATTGCTGTTGTTGTTGCTGTAGTTTATTGATCAATTGAACACCAAAGTTTACACATGCAAAAGTTCAAAGCCGTGTTCACAGTAGGGAAGTTATTAGATGAGTGGTTCAATTAATATAATAACACTATAATAACACTCCTACAATACACAATAAATGGTTTGGCTTTAGAAAATAACAAACAAACAAAAAGCAAACAGATAATATTGAACTTAAGTACACTTGTATATACATACCTATAATTGTACACAATATGTATATACACATTACACATAACATACATGCATATACACATGACATCATATCATCATATTAGTGAAATTCATGTCTTTACATTGTTTTTCCTACAACTTGTTCATAAAATAATATTTATTTTTCTTCACCCTATGCACATTGTGTGTGTGTGTGTGCATGTGTGTGTATCATCATCATCACCGATTAACATCTATCTTCCATGCTAGCATGGGTTATATATATATATTCAAAATAGGGTGCACACAGGACAAAGACAATGACCCCCCTCCCTTCCAAAAGATGGACAGTCCCATCTCCTCAGTCAACCCCTGGAAATCACTATGGTTTCGGTATATTAAGGTTGATACCTTTCATTCCAGTGAACATTTGGAGACAACAAAACAGGTAGAGACAATTTACGACTTTAGGAAAATTACACAAATATAATTGTTTTTACTTTTGGCACCAGGCCAGCAATTATCCCAGTGTATTACTGGTGCTTTATTTTATTGACTCCGTAAGGATGAAAGGCAAAGTTGACCTCAGCGGGATTTGAACTCAGACCATAAAGGGCTGTAACTCTTTGCTGCAAAGCATGGCGTCAGACCCTCTACCAATACTGCCAATCCACACAAATATAATACACAAGGGCTTAGCCAAAGGAGAAAAATATAGAAAGAAGAGAAATAGTAAAACAAGAAAATAAGGATTGTAGTCCAACATGCAGACAACGAGGGACACTGAGGTGTAGAAAAGGTAAGAAGGGAGGATATGGGAAAACAGGCCAAACGGTGTAATGTATATTATATGATAGTTTTTTAAAAATCCTGCATGATGATGATGATAAATATATATATATCATCATCATCATCATCATTTTTACATCCGCTTTTCCATGCTTGCATGGGTTGGAATATATATATATATATATATATATATAGTTATGTAATAAACCTGGCGTATTTATTGACGTTGTTTTCCGACGGAATTACTTCATATATATATATATATATATATATATATATATATATATATATATACACAAACAGTATATATATATATATATAAGCAAAAGTTATATTCAATTTGTTGGTAATTCAACAAATATAAATGTTTATAACTGATTAAAAGCACTCGACAGGTTTTCTGGAGTATAATATTCAATGATATTAAATAAATGGAAAATATATTTCTAAAACCATATTTATTCTATTATATATATTTCAAGTGTACCAAAACTTTGGTACGCCCTCATCAGATAAAATACATCAGACTCTCCAGGAAAAACTTGAACCGTTAAGTTATTCTTTCCTGGATATATCAATATTTATAAAACAAACTTTGTATTTTATCTGATGATAAAATTTTGGTACCCTTGAAATATATATAATAGTATAAATATGGTTTTATAAATATAGTTTCCATTTATTTAATATCATTGAATATTATACTCCAGAAAACCTGTCGAGTATATATATATACGAGGTGTGTCAGAAAAGTTCCAGGACTGATGTCAAAAAAGATTTATTTCAAACCCAAACTTTACACTAAGAGTTTTCTCCTTCAAAGTAATCCCCCTGGAGTATGTAACTGTAATCTTAGCTTTCTGCAGTGATCAAACTTTTTTCTTCATAATTTTATGTACATGTCCTCTGTTTCAGGTCGTCAAGCAATTAGCACAGAGCAACGAACAAACTCAGAAGCACTGGGATTGCTGCAGCAAGTGTATAGAGATGAGACGATGTCACGCTCATGTGTTTTTGACTGGTGCAAGAGATTTAAAGAAGGACGCGAGGACGTGGAAGATGACCCCAGGAGCGGAAGGCCCTTAACAACCAGGACAGTCGGCTGACTATTCGACTGATGGCAAATAATCTGGGCATGAATCGAGACAGTGTCTGGAAGATTCTCACTGAAGATTTGGACATGCGGAAAGTCTGCACGAAGATGGTGCCAAAACTGCTGAACGATGACCAGAAGGGTCGACGTATGGACATCCTCACCAAGACATCCTCGAGTGCCTTGAAACTGAACCAGACTTGCTAGGGACAGTCATCACCGGTGATCTTCGAGTACAACCCGGAGGGGACCCGTTTTGAAGACGTTGACGACATCAAAAAGACTGTGATGACGGAACTGCGGAGGATCCCGGAAGAATCCTTCCAGGAGTGCATGCAAGTGTGGCAGAAAAGGATGGAAAAGTGCATTAGACTCCAGGGGGATTACTTTGAAGGAGAAAACTCTTAGTATGAAGTTTGGGTTTGAAATAAATCTTTTGTGCCATCAGTCCTGGAATTTTTCTGACACACCTCGTATATATATATATATATGCATACACATACACAAACAGTACATAACATATATATGCATATATACATATATATATATATATAACATTAGATATCATATACATACACCACAGAATATAACAATGTATACATACACATAATAGCAGATATTATACATAAACATACACAGAACAGTACACAACACACATACACCCTGCTACACATACATGTCACAGTATCTAAGTTATAAAAAGAATGGAACTATGCTAATTAATTATATAGGAAATATATAAAAGTACATTTATTGACATTTCAAAGAATACAAAAAAACAAAGTATTTAGGTTGTATTTTGTAAGAAATATGAAATAATATTTTACCTTAATATTTGACTCTGTGTCCGGGCTACTTTATGGTATCCAATTTGAAGTGTCACTGTAAAATACATTAGTTTATATAACTATTATATAACCAATATAACTATTGTATTAACCCTTTACCATTTACATTACTCTATATCTACTATTGTATTTTTGTGGTAAAGGCTTTACCTCACATAATTATCTCACATAATATTGAAGCTATGAGATTTTGATGCTATTTATTTTGAGAACAATACCTTATCATTTGTATGAAGGGCCAGTTAGGGCTGGTTTGAACAGAAAGAGGTGAGAGAATTCTGGCTGGATACAGCCGGTTTAAATGGTAAAGGGTTAAGAAGTGTGCTAGCAGCCAAACTATACGATAAAGTTCTATTTGTGATTATAGAGTGTGTAACTGAGACTGCACCAATGTGTATATAAATATGTGTATATTTATATACACAATAGTGCTATCTCGGTTACACATAATTTTAATATAACTATTTTAAGGACTGTGGGTTGGTAGTATTGGTAGAACACTGGACAAAATGATTTGCATTATATAGTTACGGCTTTATACATCCTGAGTTCAAATCATATCAAGGTCAACTTTACCTATCAACCTTCTGAGGTCGATAAAATCCCAGTCAAGTACTGAGGCAATTTAATTGATTTCCCCTCCCTTCGAACTGCTGGCTCTGTGCTTAAATTAGAAACCATCATCCCATGAGTGACACTGTCAACTTTTTCCGTTCAGGGTCTTTTATTCCCAATTTGTTAAGAAAATTTGTTGAAGCTTCAAAATTTTCAATAAATAACTATTTACAAAATTCTAATGCATATCTGTATACAACTATGCCTGAAGCTAAATTTTAATTCTATTCTATTATTAAATTAGTTTTTGAGAAAAATAGTAAAATATGGCAAGATAATATCTTATGATATTAAAGGTGCAGGCATGACTGTGTAGTTTAGAAGTTTGCCTTGAAGTCACAGGATCTTGGGCAAGTGTCTTCTACTATATCTTGGACTGCCCAATGCCTTAAGAGTTGATTTGGTAGACAGAAACTATAAAGAAGCCCATTGCACACATGCACATACACATATCTTTTAATCGCTATAGAGAACCAATTTTGTCTTCCATTACTATGGCTGATTATCCCCTTAAAGAAAGCAACTCTTTACACATTCTTGATATGATATTATCCACTGATTTGAGCAGGAATGATTATATCACATAATTTTCCAAGTCTGCTGCTCCCAAAAGTTGGTTCACTCTCTCATTCCAGAACATTTTTAATGCCTGAAAGTATTGTATGTCTTTATAAATCTATCATTTGTTCTTATATTGAGTATTTGTTGCCATATCTGGTCTGGTGCTTCTTTCATACACATTGAGGGTGTAGATAAGATCCAAAGAAGAATCATCAACATTATAGGTCCTAACTTATTGTATAGCACCAGATTTGAATCTATGTCTCATTCCCTTTACAGTTGAAGCTCTTAAATATGCGAGAATTTTTTTCAACATGCTGATGCGTATATGTATAGGTGTGTGCATATGTGTATGTGTATATACATACATTTATATGTATTAGTATATAAATATAAATGCACAAACACAGACACACTTACAAAAATATACACTCGCAGACATACATTCACACAAACACAGAATAACAAATGGATTGCCAGCTGCTATTTTGCTATAGTTTTTTCAACACTATCTTCCTTCCTTTAACACACATATACAGTCATGCAGGCAGTAGACGTAAAGAGAGAGTAGTAGTATGAGGTAGTCAAAACTACTCCTCTCTCTTTACGTGTTGTGATAGAATCGTAGAAATTTATATATATATACAGGGTGCGGACGATATTTGTTCGCAAGATTACTGTCTAGGAAAAAATAACACAGTAGTTTTATTTTTTAAGATTTATTTATCAAACTTGGGTCAGTTTGTCTTCATGACTTGTTCTTTTGATCTCACTCAATAAACCCGCTATTGGCTTTGATGACGGCCTCAGAACCGGCTACAGGCCTTCGTCACTGTCCCCTGACTTAGGCCCCTAAAGGCACTTGTGATCCTGGCCTTCAGATCGACTTTCGTATTGCAGCTAGATCTGTTGGCGTCTCGTTCCACTGTGCCCCACACAAAGAAGTTGAGGGGGTTGCAGTCAGGCGAGCTGGGAGCCAGATGTCAGGTGAAGTGTGGTCGACGAAGTTCTCTGACAGCCAGGCTTGGGTCTTTCGGCTGGTATGGCAGGGCGCTGAGTCTTGCTGCCACATGTACGGCCTACCTACAGTTACCTGGTTGATCCAGGGCTTTACTACCTCACTTAGAACGTGGATGTAGCCATCAGTGTTCAGCTTGAGGCTCTCAGGGAAGAAGTGAGGTGGCATGACATCACCTTGACTGCTGACGACACCTAAGACCAATGTTGTCGCTGGAAACTTTGTCTGCATGACTCTGGGCACATCTTTGGATGAGACAGCGAGCCACCTGTTGTTCTGGGAGTTTATCTTCTGGTCTTGGCAGAAGTTTTTCTCGTCGGAGAAAAACCACAGCATGTCTGGCTCCAGTGGGTGTTCCAACTTGTTGATCAGCTTCTTTTCGTGCTTCAGTCGCTTTTCTTGCATCGCCTTTGACAGAAATTGTCCTTTCCTCATCTTGTATGAAACGTAGCGAATGTCTTCATGTACCACCAGCCTAATGAGCTTTTCATCCACGTTTTTCTCCCTTGGAATGGCACGCATTGACTTGCTAGGTTCATTGTGGATGATATCCTGAACTTCAGTAACGAACTCGGGCGTTCTGAAGGCATCAGATCGTCGATCATGTGTTTTCCCCTCTGATGTTGCTTCATAGTCAAATCCTGAATCTTCCAATTCCTTTCTGACCTTTTCCACCATTCTCCTGCTGACGCTGAGAAAGTCTGAAATTTTCTTATTTGTCCTCCAGCTGCGGATTCCAAGAAGAACTCCGTGTCTCTTCCACAAATTTGGAGGTTCAAAATTATTCATAATCAATTATTCTGAAAATAAATAATGGAAATATAGTCACTGTTTTTATGAAGACAAGAGTGACAACGGAAGTAAAAAGAATTTGCATAAAATTAGCAGTTGAAAATTGCGAACAAATATCGTCCACACCCTGTATTTGCAAATTCTATTCTGATAGTGTTTTTCTTCACACAGCCCGCCTATGGAATTATCTTTTGGCGTTTTATTTTCCTGCCCCCTACAATTTGCAAAAATTCAAAAGCAACATCAATCATAATCTTCTCTCCCCTTGAATTATGTTATCTCTGTCTTGTCTTTTAACTTCTCAGTAATTCCTTGTATTTTAGTGGCTTTATTGGTTTGTATGGGGGGGGGGGGGGATAAATAAAAAAAACACACAACACAAAGATAAATTAAACCACTGAAATACGTATTACGGAATCATTGAGATGGTTTAAACCAGGCATAGACAACCGTTTTCGAGAAGTGGGCTGCATGAAATATGGCTCATCATGAAGCGGGCCACAAGCACTAATTTACATTCATGCCAACATTAAAAAAAAGGGCAGTAACTCAAGTTGTTTTGATTTGTTTCTTCAGAATTCGTACATGCTATTTTCCTCGATCTTAAAAATTACAGAAATACGAATTATGACTGAAAAGTTGGGGTAAAAAAATCAGAAAGATTTCACTTAGGTGACTTAGGCGAGCCATTCAGAAAGCTTCGCGGAGCGCAGGTTGCCCATGACTGGTTTAAAGCATTGAACCTCATCACACAGAGCTTTCATTCTTTCCTCCATCATCTTTAGCCATATCCTTTTTGATCTTCCTCCACTTCCCCCCCACATTCATTTTCATCACTCCTTTCACCCAGTCACTTTCATCTTTCATTAACACATGACCCAAACATCATTCCATTCCTCTCCCCAACATTCACCACAGACTATTTCTCTCCCCAACATTCACCACTATTTCCCTCCCCAACATTCACCACTGACTATTTCTCTCCCCAACATTCATCACTGTTTCTATTTCCACCACTCAGACATATTTTATATATCTTTTTTTTTTTAAATCAATAGAATAATGATCAAAGAGCTATTTACTGTTAACTAATATTAACTGATAAATGGTTATATATTTATGTTAAAAATAAAGAGAGAAACTTTTACCAGAGTTTGTTTAATACAGTTAATATGTCAAAATAAATAATAAACTTCAAAAAGTGTCTGGAATGAAAGCTTGTTTCACCATTTCTAATATTGGAAAGTTTGTGAGTTTATGTAAGGTTAGATGTCATAAAATATTATAGGATAGTTTGAGAGGTTAGATAAGATTGAATATCATAAAGAAAATTGATATAGAACAGTTTGTGAATTTAAATGAAGTTGAATATCAGAATTTTATAGGAGAGTTTGTGAGTTTAGATAGATTTGGATATCATAGAGAGAATGATATAGGACAGTTTGTAAGTTTAGATAGATTTGGATATCATAGATATAGGACAGTTTGTGAATTAAGGTAAGATTAGATGTTATAAAAATAATATTATAGGGCAGTTTCTGAGATTCTATATATTTAAATATCATAGAATATTATAGGGTAGTTTGAGAGTTAAAGTCAGGTTGGGTATTACAGAGAGGATGATATAATGGAGTTTGTGGGTTTAGGTAAACGCTGGATATAAGAAATTTTGTTCATGAAAATAATGAACAGGAAAGATGACAGTATGCACCGTTCGTGGAGTCTGACTCCTACATTAACTGGTTTCGATTTAGCACTATTTATCTGAACATAAATACTTAACCATTCTGATAGAGACATCTGGGCAGCAAGAAGCTGACCATCAATCCCATACTCCTGCACAACATTCCACAGCAGGTCCTGAGGAATGTGGTTATATGCTTTTTGAGGTCTAACAAGAATATACCACTTAGCAATACTTCTACGATTTATTGAAGACCTGCCGCAGTGTGAATATTTAGTCAGCTGTGTTGCATCTGGGGCAAAAACCATACTGTTCAGCAAATAGCTTGGACTCAACAATCTCCTTGCATCTTTTTGCCAGACACTTAGCATAGACTTTACCAGGGAGGCTTAACAAGGAGATCCCTCTGTAATTGGAACAATCTCTCTTGCCTCCTTTTTTGAAAATTGAAATTATCACTCCTGATTGCCATTGGTTAGGTGCCTTTCTAGAGATCCAGGTCACCCGGCACACATGAGTCAGCCGGAGGATATGTTCTCTATTTAATCCTTTAGCATTTAAACCGGCTGTAACCGGCCACTCAAACGGACATTAAGGTATTGTTCTCAAAATAAATAATATCAAAACCTCGTAGATTTGATATTATGTGAGATAATTGTGCAAGATAAAGCCCTTACCACAAAAATACATTAGTATATATAATGTAAATGCTAAAGGGTTAAGGCTTTGAACATCTCGGGCTGGATTTCATCTTCTCCAGCGGCCTTGCCACATTTGAGCTCTTTAACTGCTCTCATGATCTCAGCCTCTAAGAGATTAGTCACCGCTCCCAGATGCATCTTGAGTACATCAAAAGATACTGTTGCGATCAGGTTTAGGAGATCAATGAAGTATTCTTTCTACCTCGTGAGGATACACCTCTCTGAAGAGAGAGAGAACCCCAGATGCATTCCTGATAGTAGGTGTCGAGGAGGAGGATATTTTATTATGTAGTTGGAAGTTTGTGGGTTTAGATAGGTTTAATTTTCATAAAAGAGAATATTATAGGGCAGTTTATAAGTTTAGATAAGGTAGGATATCACAAAAAGAATGATATAGGGGAGTTTAAGTGTTAGATATCATAGACAAAGTTGGATATCATAGAGAGAAGTGGGTTTTTTGTGGATTTAGATATGTTTAGATATCAAGGGGATGATATAAGGGAATTTGTATCTTTAAATAAGGTTGGATATGACAGAGACAAGGGGGTTCTGACATTTCTTTAATGATACATCATCTGAGAGATAACAAAATTGTATTTACAATAATGTTTTTCTCTCTCAGATGAAGGGACTGTCGTAAAACTTCACTATCTCCCTTCCCCCGTGACATATAAATTGATCCAAACTCACAAACTATATTTCTGATATCAATAACAGGATAATATAATTACTGGCATTGTTTGTATATAGGTAATGACCAAGTTTTATTCATCGAGTTTTTATATCCTATATTTATTAAATAGCAACTCAATAATATATTCAATTCATCATCATCATCATTTTATGTCCGCTTTTCCTAGTTATTAATACATATATACATATATACAGAGTATAATACTATAAGAATAAAGGAACAAGGATTCAGTGTTGCATCATAACATATCTAATAACATATTACATATGTTTCACTATCGATCAGCTCGAGGAAAGACCTATTATAGATTGAACCTGACGCCGCAATCGAAAGATCATCAGATATGTATTTTCTATGTGATCTCTTCTCTGATTTTATCATAAAATCAGAGAAGAGATCACATAGAATCCTTGATCACTGAATCCTTGTTCCTTTATTCTTATAGTATATATATATATATATATATATATATATATATATATAAATAGATATATACACACACACACACATACATACATATTAATAAATGGACAGTATTATTGAGTTGCCATATACATATATATCGCACACATACATATATATATATATATATATATATATATATATAGTGAAAAAATGAAGAGTAACATAGTTGGCTGTACAACAAGGGGCTTTATTTCAGGTATTGACAATTGTTTCATTGATCAGGTGAGTCTAGAGGTCGCTAATCGCTTGAAGTTGCATCACTTCATCTTCTTTACATTATTTATCTCTGATCAACACATCAGAATACGAAGATATGGATACATCTTGTTGAGTTAAACAAAGCCGTACGTTAAAACTATCCACGACGCAGAGTACTCACAACCTCTAACTGGATTACCTATAATGATAACTTGTTACCCCATATATATATATATATATATATATATATATATATATATATATATATAGTAATAATAATAAATTTGAAGACTAAAATCCAAAGAGGGCTCGATAAGGATAAATATATATCAAATATATAAGAACCGTAGAGCAAATATTTATTAAAATAACAGATTAAAGTTTAAGCAAAGAATCGCTGCTTTCACCCTTAACGGGATCTTCTGAAACTAACAAAGTCAATCTGTAAACGCAGAACTGGATATTTCAAAAAACGTTGCAACCGAGGGAAGACAGGAAGACGATACTTTGGTTCGTGGTGACGTTCGCTGGCAAAGAACGGGGAAAAAACGAATAATACGTCATTAATAGGAGCGGTGAAAAACTATTACGCTCAAAGACAGAACCACGTTTATGGTATAAAAGAGGTCGTAGACTAATGTTCTCTTAAGTGGTGCATAGAGACGTTCTCTGGCAATGAACGAAAAAACGAAGATAATACGTCATATGTGGAGCGTGGAGAACAATAGCAGGCAAAGACAAAACCACGTAAATGGTATAGCAGAAATCGTAGACTAAAATTCTAACTAGGAGACCAAATGAATCTCCACTACAGAGTTAAGAACAAAGTAAATAAATACATACACGCAAACAAATACGTACATACACAAGCATATGCAAAACCTTACCATAGGTATACAAAACCACGCACATATAAATATGTGTGTGTGTGTATGCGTGTATACAAATAAATAAATAATTATATAAACGTATATAAATAAATACGTATATAACAAGCGCACACACATACCTACATATAAATACACGAATGTTCGGAGACGTAAGTCAACTAAAACAAGAAGTACACATATACACACACCCACCATACGTACGAACCTGCATACTCACACAGACGAAAAACTCCCGTATACACATAGCCAAACCCTATGTACCAGAATATATAAAATTATACGCCATAGCAATCAAATATACGTACGAGAAGGTATACATACCTTCACAAAACATACGGGTAATATATACTTACCTATGCAAATAAGTAAAGGAATAAACAAAACATATACTTAGCTTCCACATCAAGACGTAAAATATCCACGTATAGATCGTACTATCCGTTAGGGTATAACGTGGGGCTGTAATACAGGAAAGTTTTGTGCAATTTATGTTTACAAGCCGAAATTGCCTCAGATTTTTTGTTTAAGATGTGGTCTGTGGCATAGAGTATTTCCAGGGCCTCAGCGGCGCAGAGGTCACATGGTCTTTTATTTCCGTTATACGATCTAGCCCTAGCTAGGATCTCCCAGTGTAAAAAGCAGCGATTCTTTGCTTAAACTTTAATCTGTTATTTTAATAAATATATATATATATATACAGTATTTTCCGTTGTGTTGTAATATAAATATTACACACAGTAGATTGACAGCTCACGTAGAGTTTGCTCGACGGTTCCAGTTGTAGTTCCAAAAGTAATCCGGAGAAAAATAGAAAGATTTGAATGGATACAGTTTAGTTGAAAGGAATTTATTGACACGTGTTTCTATAACAGTTACATAACCTGAAAACAGCTGCTTTCAGGTTATGTAACTGTTATAGAAACACGTGTCAATAAATTCCTTTCAACTAAACTGTATCCATTCAAATCTTTCTATATATATATATATATATATATATATATATATATATATATATATATATATATATATATATATATTCTTTAGAAAATGTAAGAATCCCAAATACAGAAAAAAAACTGCAATAAGAGTTAATTGCTATAAACAATACCTTAGAAAATCAGGTAAAATAACCCTATGGATAGAAAAGAACATGGCCAGCTGATATCACACACACACAAACAGGCATATAAATATATATATATCATCATCATCATCATCATTTAATGTTTATTTTCCATGCTAGCATGGGTTAGATGGGGTGTCCCATTAGAGACAAGTTAGGGAAGGTAACTGTGTCTTGCTCATATAGGACTGTCTCTGCAGTTCTGTTCACATGCCAACACAAGAGCAAGAATGAAGGGTTCATTCTACAGACATGGCTATAAAATTGAGGCTTGCATGCATAATTGCAAACGAATCGAATGTTATTATTAATATTCGAAAAACTCAGATTACATTTATATATATATATATGTAGTTGATGGTAAAGAGAAAAGAGTACTCAATATTGAAGTAGAGCTTAAACATTCATTTTTATTATGGCTAAATAGTGAGTCTTGTTACTCTGAGTTTCACCTGCTTTTCACAGGCGAAGCAGGTGAAACTCCAGAGTAACAAGACTCACTATTTAGCTATAATAAAAATGAGTATATATATATATATCTTCATCATCATCATCGTTTAACGTCCATCTTCCATGCTGGCATGGGTTAGACGGTTTTGTTCCATTTGATGCGGAAGTGTCTCTGGCAGGTTTATTAACAGCTGGATGCCCTTCCTTACACCAACCACATTTACAGTGTGGACTGGGAGCCTTTTTACCGTGTCTCCTACATGGCCACCTTACAGTGTGGACTGTTGTGTCATCGATACAGTGGATGGAATGGGAAAGGGAGGATAGGGTAGGGTGTGTGGGGTGAGGTGTACATTGGGTTAAGAGGTGCCTACTGACTAGGTTTGTATGCATGGCACCAAAGATCTTGATCACAAGCCATTCTTCCACACCTAGTTTAATAAGAGCCCACCAGATTAAGGTGCGTGGGACTCTGTCAAAGGCTCTCTCCAGGTCAACAAAAGCTAAGTAGAGGGGTTTACTGTTAGATAGGTACTTCTCCTGTAATTGCCATACAAGGAAAAGAGTATCCATGGTACTTTTACCTGGCACAAACCCAAACTGCATTTCATCTAGATCAATTTGGTCACTTTCTGTGACTTTCATGACTTGGTCAACTAATTTAATGCCCCTATAGTTTCCTCTATCCAGGGCATCTCCTTTGCCCTTGTAACAGTTGACGATGATGCTACCAATCCAGTCATTTGGTATGACCCCTTTCTGTATTACTTGGTTTACTATCTGAGTGACCATAGTATGTCCCACCATTCCAGATACCTTCAACATCTCAGCAACTATACCCGAAGGTCCAACTGCCTTGCCTGTCTTCATATTTTTGATTGAATAACTTACTACACTACCATTAACTTGCACAGCTGGTCCTTCTGTTGGATTGATGTGGGGCAGACTATCTTTATTCCATTCATTCTCCTCATTCAGTGGTCTCTCGTAGTGACACTTCCAAGCTACCTTCTTATCACTGTACTACATTACAGACTTTTGATCGCTAGACTCCATTTCGATTGTTCAACTAAAGTAAATTTGCATCAATGTAGAAAATGAAGTAATGGAGTCAGAAACACATGTTAGTCCCTGTAATTCATGAGCTCAAAGGAAAAAGAATCCTGGGCTCTTCAAATATTTTGATATATTGCTCCTAAAAATGGTTTTCTCTCTCTCTGTTTTGTCAAGCACCTTAATTTGAGTGGTTTTGGTCTGCCATTTCTACTGGTTCATCCCACTCAAACCACTGGTCTATTGTCTCATACACGCATTTCCTTCTCTCACATGTTACAAGGCAGTTACTTTAAGTTCTCTTAAAGTTAATTGGAATGTATTCAGTTACCACATGCTAATGAACCTAGGTGAATTCAATCCCAAAACTGATTTTCTGGCGAAACATTCTCTCTTAGTTTGTATGTGTGTGATATATTGTTATAAAGCTGGGTTCTTCCATTATTAGTTTATAGGTTCCTTACGCTAATGGTATTCCCTGTAACTTGATAAACATACACACTCTCTCTAGTGTGTTTCCCCCTCTCTCTCTCTTTATATATCTATCTATATATATATATATATATATATATATATATTCTTAGAAAATGTAGAAATCACAAATGCAGAAAATAAGTGTAACCATAGTTAATTGCTATAAACAATGAAGTAAAATTCCCCTGTGGATAGAAAAAGTGAGAAACAGCACTATGAAGAATCTCCCAAATACTGTGGTGCTTCAAACATTGAGCTAAACAAGTTCTGATAACTGATTCCATCTGAATTATATAGCTATGCAAACATCTTTAGATGTAAACAACATTCTATATAAAACTATCGAAATGTTGGGTAGTTTTGAAATTCTTAGAAAATGCAGAAATCCCAAAGGCAAAAAAAAATCACTGTAAACACAGTCCATTTTTGTTGTTATATATAGATAGATACACTAAAAGCAATTTATATATATATATATCATCATCATCATTATTTTATGTCTGCTTTTCCTGCTTGCAAGGGTGGGACTAATATATATATATATATATATATATATATATCTTTATTTTCTACAAGACTAGAACTGTTTTGGACTTTCCTGATGCTTTCATACAAATGAAGTTCTAGTTTTGTAGAAGTCATTTGTATATAAAATAAAGATACCTGTACTCTACTAAAGTATTGAGTACCTTTTTTTTAACTGTAGTCACCTCCTGATACCCATTAGGAACCCCCTCATTATATGTGTGTGTGAGCAAGAGAGTGAGTATGTGAGATTGAGAGAACACAATGAGGGTGAGAGAGAAGGTGAAGTACAATGAAATAAAAAGCAATTAAGAGAAATTATATTTAGAAAATAGAAAACCATAAACTATGAAATAATAATTAATCACTGTAAGTTGTGTAATTAGTGTTTACCAAGTCATTTGACAGAAGAAAAAGAAATATTGATAAATGAGTGCTAATTATTTTCTTCTTTTATCTTAGAGATTCTTTTAATGTTACCTTTCTTCCTTGCACTCTCCACTACTCCTCCCCCACGTTACTCCCCCCCCCCTTCATCCTGTACACTCACTTCATATATTGTATGTGTATACATTAGTAATGCATTTTTTTACTTACTTATTTAATGCCAACTATGTCTGAAGGTATCTCTTTTTTTTTTTCTTCTTCCTCTTTGCTCACTATTGCTGGAAGGGTCATGGGGGCAGAGTCCTTAAACACTCCTTCCAGCAGGTCGTGTCAGAAGCAACTGTCTCCAATAGACCTGGCTGTATCCCCCAAAAAAGATCAGTCAAGCTTATGGATGTTATCCAACCATCTTACTCAAGGTCCACCCCTAGCTCTCCAGCCAGTTGGTTTTACTCATAAAACCTGTCCAACGATTCTTTCTTGAGATATTCTAACCACATGTTTGTAGTATTGGAGCTGTGATCTCTTAATTCAGACTCTTTGATCTCTGAGCTATGCAGTCTATCAAGTAACATTACTCCAAAGATCCTTTGGAAGAACCCCATATCATCTGCTTGTATTCATGATCATATTCTTTCGGTCATTACCGAAGATTCATGACCATAGGTAACGGTTAGCAGGAATATCAAATTTAAGTTAGCAAGTTTGGCTTTTACACCTACCTCCCTTATTTTGATGACTAAATGTTGAAGCTGGTGCAGTAATGTACCAGCTCCTGTAATTCTTGCACCTAATTCAACCTCCTGCCGTTCATCACTCATGAACACGGACCCAAGATACTTGAACATCTCCACCTGCTTTAGTGGAACTCCACTCCAATGTGGAACTCCACTCCAATGTGCAGGCTTCCTTTTGAGGATGAGTATCTCAGTCTCTGAGTATTGGAAATCTGAAACCGGAAGCATGAGATCATTAGATCTAAATTTGATACCATTATTAGTAGTTTAATTTAACAGTTCTTTATTCTTAGGAGGTCAATGGAACCATTGGTGATTGTAGTTCTTACATACTTTTACCTCAACATAAATTAAATGGAGAATTTCTTCGAGATCTCCTAAAGAATATTTGAGAGTTCCTAAAGAATCTTTCCACCAACCACCTGAATGCCCCACATTTACATTTTTTATCCATCTTTCCTCCAGTAGTATATGACAATTTGATCTTTTTTTTTCCTAAATCATCAATTCTCTGATGTTTTGGATATTGTCTAGATGATGATGATGATATGTTTGAAACAGATCTTAATCTTTTCCTCAGGAAAAGATTGTTTTTCTTTCCATCTCTCATCTGTATCTTCAGTTATGTGTTATCTTGCAGAACATACCCTCGTCTTTCATCATGCTGGTATTTGTATTCTTTCCTTGAGATGACGAAATCAGCATGGCAACGCAACTACAGCAGAAGGGCGTTATAGTGCAATTAGCACAAATGCTTGGTGGCACTGGTTGCACTGCGTTTACACAGCAACAAAGGTGAGACAAAAGGGGTCACCACGGAATTAGCACAACCACTGTTCAGTGTACTTGCACAGAGTGTTCATACTGCGGTGTAGGTGCAACAAAAGGGGTCTCAGTAGAAGTAGCACAGACGTGAGTTTTATGGTGTCAATAACACGGCAACGTACACAAGGCCCGGATTTGCACGTGATGAGGTCCCCCTCATTTCCTCAATCCCTCAAAAATGGTCCTGCTTAAAAGTAAGTAAGTGTTGTGTCCTCTGTTAAATAAAACAAATTTTTAATGAAATATTATATGCTACTTAGGATGTTTAAGGAGCGTTTATATTGAAAATGAAAATAGCATGTAATGCACAATGCTAATTCATAAATTTCCTTGAAACCATTAAAACAATCGGAAATTTTTTTGTTCACAGCAATGCGAGGGGACTAACTAATGTGTACTGCAAATTTAGAGGAAATCGGCTGGATTATCTTTAAGTTATGCCTCAAAAAAGTCTAAAAATGCGGTTTTTCACCTAATGCGAGCCCTAGGCTCAAAATTTTAGCTTCAAGAAATATAAGTAACGCATGTGTAAAGTTTGAAAAAAATCGGTCGGGTACTTCTCGAGTTTTAGGGATTTACACAGACAGACAGACATCCTCTGTTTTATATATATAGATAAAGTAATTTGTTTTTTTTCAAATACGAAAACAGATAGGATTCTTATTATTGAGCTTTCAATATTAAGGATCAAACATATGTAAATTAAAATATAATATAGTTAGCAGTGTTTGGTTTTATTTTTCAAAGTACATATATATTTATATATTAGAAGGACCAGCGGTGGAAGTTAAAGGTAGTATAATAAGTAAGGCAATCAAAAATATGAAGACAGGCAAGGCAGCTGGACCTTCAGAGATAGTTGCTGAGATGTTGAAGGCATCTGGAATGGTGGGACATACTATGGTCACCCGTATAGTTAACCAAGTAATACAGAATGGGGTCATACCAAAAGACTGGTGTAGCAGCATCATCATTAACTGCTACAAGGGTAAAGGGGATGCTCGAGATAGAGGAAACTATAGAGGCATTAAGTTAGTTGAGCAGGTCATGAAGGTCACAGAAAGAGTTATAGCGCAACTAATCAGAGAGCGAATTGATCTAGATGAAATGCAGTTTGGGTTTGTGTCAGGTAAAAGTACCACAGATGCTCTTTTCCTTGTACGACAACTACAGGAGAAGTACCTAGAAGTAAGCCCCTCTACTTAGCTTTTATAGACCTGGAAAAAGCCTTTGACAGAGTCCCCTGCTCCATTATCTGGTGGGCTCTTAGAAAACTAGGTGTAGATGAATGGCTTGTGAGAGCTATACAAGCTATGTATAAAGAAACACTCAGTAAGGTTAGAATTAACAATGAATATTGTGAAGAATTTAGTGTAAAAATTGGTGTTCATCAAGGCTCTGTCCTTAGCCCCCTCCTATTTATTATTGCCCCTCAGGCTATAACAGAGGAGTTCAAGACCGGCTGTCCATGGGAACTCCTATATGCAGATGATCTAACTCTCATAGCTAAATCTATGGCTGAACTAGAGAAGAAATTCGAAACATGGAAGCATGGCCTAGAATCAAAAGGCCTTAAAGTTAACTTGTCTAAGACTAAAGTTCTAGTTTGCAGAAAGGAAAATAGGGCCCTCAGGAAAATGGCCATGCTCAGTGTGTAGGAAATGAGTAGGCAGAAATTCCCTTTTATGTCCCAAATGCAAATTATGGGTACATAAAAGATGTAGTGGGATCACAGGTAAACTATCTAAGAACGTAGACTTTATATTAGGCCGATGCTCAGGTGCAATAAGTAGCAAGTACCCATAGGTTGCCCAGATGGTTTGATAGAAATAGTGGACACCTTCCGTTATCTGGGTGATGAAATCAGCAGTGGTGGAGGGGGCTCTGAAAATACAGTAGCCAGAGTCAGAACGGGATGGAAAAAGTTCAGAGAGCTTATACCACTGTTGGCCACAAAAGGTTTCTTTCTAAAAATGAAAGGCAGATTGTATGATGCCTGTATACGAACAGCAATGCTACATGGTAGTGAGACATGGGCATTGCGTGCAGAGGACCTGCACAGACTGGAAAGGAACGAAGCATGCATGCTCCGTTGGATGTGTAATACATGAACGGCAAAGCATAAATGAACTAAGTGAGAAATTAGGTATAAGACGGATCAGATGCTGTTTACTTGAGAGAAGACTACATTGGTATGGCCACGTGATGCGCATGAAAGACGACAGCTATATAAAAAAGTGCCGGGCGATCAAAATTGATGGTAGTTATGGAGTAGGTAGACCCAGAAAAACCTGGGACAATCTGATAAATTCCGACCTTGCACATTTGCACCTCTCTAAGACAATATCACTAGACCGAGATCTTTGGCACTACGCAGTAATACAGAAGATCCACCTTGCCGATGTACAAAGTGAAACCTACAGTCAGTAGGCACCTCTTAACCAAATATACACCCCAATCCACTACCCCTACCCTATCCACCAACACCACCCTCTCTCTGTAAAGTTGTTACCACAACATCCAGTCCAAATAGATGAGATAATGAGATCGAGATCGTGTAGGTGTCACAACAAAATAAACACAGTCCACACTGTAATGTGGCCGTGTAGGTAACATGGTAAAAAGTTCCCAGTTCCACACTGTAAATGTGGTTGGTGTTAGGAAGGGCATCCAGCTGTAGAAAACCTGCCAGATAGTCCTATATGAACGAGACACGGTCACCCGACCAGCCTTGCCTGAAGTGGGACAACTCTCGTCTAACCCATGCTAGCGTGGAAGATGGACGTTAAATGAAGATGATGATGAGATTATGATGATATATAGTTATACTTTGGGAGGGTCATGTTACCAATAAAAACACATGCACCTGTTGGTTTTCACTTCAATTTATTATAAATTTCTGGTTATTTTACCAACCAACCAACCAACTGGAAATTTGTAATAAACTAGACCACCATTGGGTCATGTTCACTTCAAAATATTTAAAAAAATCATGTTCACTTAAAAATAATTTTTAAACAATTAAAATATTCACAGACATGTATATAATGTGAAATGAAACTGGAAGGCCCATATATATACATATAAGTGTGTGTATGTATATATAAGTGTGTGTATGTATATATATAAATGTTTGTGTGTGTATACATATATATATATGTGTGTGTGTATATATATATGTGGGTGTCTGTAATCTATTTACACTGGTCATAGACACGCATACACATATATATATATATATATATATACACACACACTCATATATATATATATACACACACAACACCACCTCTCTCTCTCTTCCATTTTCCTTCTCTGTCTCCTCTCCCTCTCCCTATATCTCTCTTTCATTCTGCTCTCTCACAACCACTATCTCTTCCTCTCTATTTTTCTCTCTGTTTATGAAGGTACCTAGAAAAACTCCATATCTCGGGAACCCATGGTCCGATTATATGCAAAACTTGTTTTATTCCATTTGTATCGCCATTTCAGGGGAAATTTCCTATCAGAGTAGTTTCCCATTATGCACCTTTTTGGCTGTATTACATTACAGACAAGCAAGCAATCACAGACTTTTAGTTATATATAGATTGAAGTGAAAACCAACAGGTGTATGTGTTTTTATTGGCAACATGACCCTCTCAAAGTATAACAATATCTGTTTCAACACACGTTTTCAGATAAGAAATTTCACAAAACAAATTCAAAAACGAACTATATATATATATATATATGAGTAATTCCACAACAGTTAATTACTGAGAACAATTGTTTCACCTCAGCTTGGTTTAAATGAGATTATAATCTCATTTAAACTGAGCTGATGGTCCGACTAAGGTGAAACAATGTATGGAAAATACATAATAATTGCAAAGGTAAATTAAAATGCAGTAACCCACCTTTATAACTATAAAACACCTGGACAGACTCAAAGAAGAGAATGTTTTACCATAAACAGTGTCAGAACCATAACATCCCAGGGCTCATTGACAAGTGTAAAGATGATATGGACTGCACTTCTAAATATTAGATAACTGAATTGCACATGTGTGTTCTTCTCTATATATTATATTATGAAGAGCCTGGTACTTATATCTTCAGCTTATTAAATTACAGGGGATTATCATGAGTCTTTAACTCCATTTTTTCATTTGATATATATATATAGTTAAAGAAATGACAACACTAATACAGAGATGCAAAAAACAAAGTAGTATTAGTATAATGCTTAGGAGGAAGTGGAAGAGGTATGTATGTCCTTTTGGTTTTATTATTTCATAAATCTTCACCAATAGAGAGAAAGTCGGTTTCTAACATAGAGACAAGAATTTCATTGGAATTTAAACAACATCAACTATGTAAATACGTATGTATGTACTCATGTCTGTGTGTGTAGGTATGGATATTATTGTTTGAATGGGAATCTATGCTTTGAGTTATATGTGTACATGTGCATATACTGTGTCTGTACATGTGTATATGTAGTTCTTACATGCTGAATTTCTGAAATGTTTTACATATTTTCACAGTTCCATTAATGAACTGTATTTGTAGCTTTCTAACTAGCCATGCTCTTTCTGGTTCTGTGAAGCCCAGCTTCTCAAGATTTATTCTGAGACAGTTAGTAACATATCCAAGAGCCTCAATAATCACAGGTATAAATCTAAAGGTATAGTCAGGGTGGAGTATCAGCATATTCCTCATTAGATCAGATATGTATGTATGTATCTATGTGTGTATGTATGTAATGTTTTCTACTAGAAGGATGCCCTGATTGCCAATATTCAATGTTTTTTATTGGTTCTGTTGGAATGTATGGACATTGCTTGACAGGGATTCCTCAGAACTTCCAGAATGAAGGACCGCTCTTGTTGCGAAGGAGCTTCATCATTATGATCTTGACATCGTTGCTTTATCTGAGACGAGGTTAGTTGGAGATGGTCATTTTACGGAATATTGTGGAAAATATACATTCTTTTGGAAAGGGAGAGATGAAGGGATTAGAAGAGAGGCTGGAGTAGCATTTGCTGTTAAGACGCTCTTGTGGATAAGTTGGAAGAATTCCCAGTGGGGATTAGTGAGCGTCTTATGTCCATGAGAATTCCGCTGGACAAAGGAAGTTATGCGACCCTGGTGAGTGTGCATGCTCCAACTATGAATTCTGTTGATGAGGAAAAAGTATCTTACTACCATGCTTTGAAAGGTATTATAAGAAATATCCCTCAGGCAGACAAGGTCATTGTGCTGGATGACTTTAATGCTATAGTGGGTAGGGATTTTAACACTTGGACTGTAATTGGAAGGCATGGGGTGGGAAAGTGTAACAGCAATTGTATGCTCCTGTTGCAGGTGTGTGAGAAGCTGGACCTGTGTGTTACCAACACCATGTTTCAGCAAAAGAATACATTTAAGACTACATGGATGCACCCTGCATCTTAAGAATAGCATCTTCTGGACTATCCTTATCAGGGTGCGTGACAGATGGAATGTGCAGTGTGTTCATGTTTTTCGTGGGACTGAGTGCTGGATAGACCACTGCCTGGTTATGTGCAAAAGTGAAATTAATTACAAAAGATAAAATCCGGGCTGCTGGTGTTACCCTGCCTAAAAGACAATGCTGGTCATCTTAGGGATAATAGTGCGAAGAGGACATTGCGAGAAGAAATGAATGTTGCAGATATTGGTGAGAATTGGCTGACCCTTAAAATGTTGGTTTATGAGGTAGGTAGGCATGTATTGGGATTAGTACAAAGAAAGCATCAAGACTGGTTTAAAGAAAATTATGAACATATAGATGAATTGTTGGCTGATAAGGCGCCTCTGGGGTTGGTGAGACATATGCAAGAAGATAAAAGTAAAGGTGTACAAGGCATGTGTGCTCTCTTCTCTTCTTTATGCTAGTGAGACCTGGGTCACATATTGACACCACATTAAACAGTTGGAACGTTTCCATCAGATGTGTCTCAGATGGATCCATGGCGTTCACTGGAGGGACCACATCAGTAATGTCGAGATTTTGGAAAGCTCTCTGTATGAAAGCATAGAAGCTCTTGTACTTAAGCAAAGACTCCGATGGAGTGGTTGCTTTGCCAAGATGAAGGATTCTAGAATACCAAAACAACTCTTTTATAGAGAGTTAGTTAAAGGAAAATGACCTCCACATAAACCAAAAAAGAGGTATAAGGATTCATTGAAAGCCTCCTTGAAAGACGTAAACATCTCTGCTGATACATGGGAAAATGTTGCTGCTGATCGTAATAAATGGAGAAAGACTATATGAGGGGAAATATGCTTTTGAAACATCTCAAATCGCATACAAGAAAGTAAAAAGGGATATCAGGAAAGGCATTGCTGTTACATTTCCATACAACAAAGGTCCTCCTTTGGTGCTGACATGCAGCATCTGTGCAAGACTCTGCCTCAGCAAAACTGGATTCAAAAGTCATCTTCGCAGTCATAAAGTGAGACCAGTGGTTGACTACCAGGCTGCTGTTGGAGATGCTACTCATCATACCTGTCAGGCAGGAAGAGAGTGTAGATCAGCAGGAGGGCTCAAATGACATGCAAAAGTACATGAAAACCAACCACAGCCGGCTATTGCCAGTGAATGTTTTTATCATGGTTGCCAACTCTGTGCAAGACACTTTAGATCATTGGCTGGGCTAAAAAGACACATTCGATTGCAGCACTGTTAATTATCAATATATATGTACTTAGCTTTTGTTGACTTGGAGAAGGCCTTTGAAAAGAGTCCCTTACTCCATTATCTGGTGGGCTCTTAGAAAACTAGGAGTAGATGAGTGGCTTGTGAGAGCTATACAAGCCAAGTATAGAGGAATAGTCAGCAAGGTTAGGATTAACAATGAATATAGTGAAGAATTTAGCATAAAAGTAGGTGCCTGTTTATTAATGTCCTACAGGCTATAACAGAAGGGTTTAAGACTGGCTGCCCATAGGAACTTCTATATGCAGATGATCTAACTCTCATAACTGAATCTATGGCAGAACCACAGAAGAAATTCCAAAGCAGGCAGCATGGTCTAGAATCAAAAGGCCTTAAAGTTGAATTGTCTCAGACTGAAGTTCTAGTATGTAGAAAGGAAAATAGGGCATAGGTGACCTCTGGGAAATGGCATTGCTCAGTGTGTAGGAAATGAGTAGGTAGAAATTACATTCTATGTCCCAAATGCAAGATATGGGTACATAAAAGATGTAGTGGGATCATAGGCAAGCTATCAAAGAATGTAGGTTTTATATGTGGTCGATGCTCAGGTGCAGTAAATAGCAAGTGCCCACTGGATACTAGCTCCTTCAACTGCCCAGATGGTTCTAGAGAAACACTTTCTGTTACCTGGGTGACAAAATCAACAGTGGAGGAGGGTGTTCTGAAAGTAGCCAGAGTTAGAATGGGAGGGAAAAAGTTTAGAGAGCTAATACTGCCGTTGGCCACAAAAGTTTTTTCTCTAAAAATGAAAGGCAGATTGTATGATACTTGTATACGAACAGCAATGTTACATGGTATTGAGACCTGGGCATTGTGTGCAGAGGATCTGCGAGGATTGGAAAGAAAGCATGCATACTCCATTGGATGTGTAATAATAATATACACAAGCAGCAAAGCCTAAATGAACTGAGAAATTAGGAATAAGAGGGATCAGATGCAGTTTACTTGAGAGGAGATTAATGTTGGTATAGTCATGTGATGCATATGAAGCATGACAGCTGTATAAAAAAAGTGCAGGGTGATCAAAATTGATGGAAGCTATGGAGTAGGTAGACCCAGAAAGACCTGGAATGAGGTGATAAAAGCTGACCTTGCGCACTTGAACTTCTCTAAGACAATGACACTGGATCAAGACCTTTGGTGCTATGCAGTTATACAGAAGACCCGCCTTCCCTCGCACATGACTTAAACTTACACTCAGTAGGCATCTGTTAATCCAATATACACCCTACACCCCCACACCCTCCTAGCCCCCCCTCTCACTTCTGTCTACACCACCTTTACTCTGTAAAGTTATGTTGGTACCACAAAACATCCAGCCCACACTAAAGTGGTCGTGTAGGTGTCACGGCTAAAGGCACCCGGCACACACTGTAAATGTGGTTGGTATGAGGAAGGGGATCCAGCTGTAGAAAACCAGCCAGGAACAGTCCTATATGAGTGAGACAGTCACCCAAACAAACTTGCCTCAAATGGGACAAACCCGTCTAACCCATGCTAGCGTGGAAGATAGATGTTATACAATTATGATATATATATATATGTACATATATATATATATGTACATATATATATATGTACATGTATATATATATATGTATATATCATAATTGTATAACATCTATCTTCCATGCTAGCATGGGTTAGACGGGTTTGTCCCATTTGAGGCATATATATATGTACATATATATAGACATATATATATATATATATATATATATATATATATATATATATATATGTACGTATATAGACATATATATATATATATGTACGTATATATATATATATATATATATATGTACGTATATAGACATATATATATATATATGTACGTATATATATATATATATATATATATATATATGTCCGTATATATATATATATATATATATATATATATATAGTAATAATAATAAATGTGAAGACTAAAATTCAAAGAGGGCTCGATAAGGATAAATATATATCAAATATATAAGAACCCTAGAGCAAATATTTATTAAAATAACAGATTAAAGTTTAAGCAAAGAATCGCTGCTTTCATCCTTAACGAGATCTTCTCGTTAAGGGTGAAAGCAGCGACTCTTTGCTTAAACTTTAATCTGTTATTTTAATAAATATATATTACACATATATATACATCTACGTATATATATATACATATATATATATATGTGCATATATATATTTATATATACACACATATATATGTACGTATATATATTTATATATATTAATATGTATATATATATATGTACGTATATATATATTTCTATATACACATATATATATATATGTACGTATATATATATTTCTATATACACACACATATATATATATGTACGTATATATATTTATATATATTAATATGTATGTATATATATATTTGTACGTATATATATATATGTACGTATATATATATATATATATATATATATGTACGTATATATATATATGTACGTATATATATATATATGTGTACGTATATATACATATATATATAAGGTACACATTCAGTTTAAATACATGTTGTATATACTTGAAGTATATAATTATATTTCCTTTGCATTATCAATTAGATTAACATTAGGAATTTTAAACTGAAAGAATTTAAACTTTTCAATTTCAGAAAATAAAACAATGTTTTCAATAGATGTAAACAACAACAACATAATTATGGTTTAGTGCTCCCTTAACCTCTACCTGACTTTCTTTCCCCAAATCTTTCTTAAAGATAAGATTCATATTTTATAATTAATGGATAGATGTTAAGTATGTAGATATCTACTTAGTTGATGTTGTGTAAATTCCAATGAGAGAGTCTTGTGTCATATGTGTTCTGTTCAGCACCAACAGTACTGGAACATTATTTATATGTATGATGGATTGTACTTTATCATTAAGAGGTTCATTGGTTCGAAACCGACTCTCTCTTTATTGGCAAAAATTTGTGAAATTATAAAACCAGAAGAACATACGTACATGTCTAAAATTGCTGATTGAATACATACATGAGTTTTTCTCAAATTTTTTTTTCTGTTCTTTCTTCTTCTCACTAGCTATCTTTCTATTTTAGCTTTTATTTCTCATGCTGATGAAGTCTAGTGTCTGAAACGTTCAGACTCTTTTCCTATTATTTCAAGCATTAAACTAATATATTTCTTCATTGTGTCATTTGCTTTGTTATTTCTGTTTACACACACACACACATACACATACATATATATATATATATATATATATATATATATATATTACTATGTAATGAAAATGTGTTTATTTTATTCAAAATCCCCACTTAATAGACTTGAAAGGCCAGATGAGATCTTCATTGGCTTACATGAGGTCGTCAAATGGCAGGGAAGTTTGAAAATGCAACATGGGCTCTCCAAAGGTCACATAAGATCTTTAAAGGCCACTTGAGGTCTTCAAAGGCCACATGAAGTCTCCCAAGGTCATATGGAACCACCAGAGGTTTCCAAAGGCCACATGAGGTCTCCAAAGACCACACAAGCTCTTCAAGTGTCACGAATCACCAAAGGCCACATAAAATCTTCAAAAGCCACATGAAGTCTCCAAAGGCCACCGAAGACCACATGAGATATTCAAACACCACACAAGACTCCAAAGACCACACAAGCTCTCTAAACTCTTTCTGGGGTCTCCAAAAGCCAGAATGTCTCCAAATGTCACATGTTTCGAAAGGCCACATAAGATCTTCAAAAAACCACATGAAGTTTCCAAAGTCCACATGTGATCTTCAAAGGTCACACAGAGCCTTCAAAGTCCACACAAGGTCTCCGAAAATCACATGAGATATTCAAACACCTCATGAGGTCTCCGAAGACTACATGACATTGCCAAAAGCCACACAATGTCTCCAAAAGCCATGATTAAGTATCTCCAAAGGTCATATGAGATTTCCAAAAAACTCACATTTAATGGTTTCCAATTCTAAAGGCCAGGTGAGGCCTTATGACTAGAAGTTCCTCCCAAACTTGGTTCTAATAAAACTAGAAATTATCTACCAGTTTGTTTTGGTAGGTTTACAGTAGAAAGATAAATCTTTTTTCGTTCCTACTTCTGAGAACACTTAATATTTGAACTTAGAAGAAGTTTTAGATGTATAAACATTCTAACCAATGAACCTCTTAATGATAAAGTACAATCCATCATACATATAAATAATGTTCCAGTACTGTTGGTGCTGAACAAAACACATACGTTTATACCAATTCCTCATATTGATTAACAGTTTTACTGCAAAGGAGAAGAGAAAAGAGAAAAATAGATTTGCTTGGTTGTCAATTAAAGTTTTTCAGTTGTTGAAAACCGAGAGAAAACCCAACTGAAAGCCATTTGCTGCTATAATGTAGCAATGTTAGGAAAGAATGCATTACTCTGGAAGAATGACCATTGCAGTATTTTTCTTAATAATCCTCATTCATATCATTCATTGCATTCCATTTTGCCATAGCCGAGATAGTTTTGAATGACAGCTTAACTGCAATGAATTAATTTGAAATATGCAGCTGGTCAGTTGGATGCATAAAGTTTTGATCTATAGGCCAGTATCTGTCTTGTAGCTAGCTATATAGATAGATAGAAAGAAAGGTAAATAGATAGATAGATAGCTAGATAGATAGGTAAATAGATATATAGATAACTATATAGATAGATAGCTATGTGGATAGATAGATAGATAGACCACATTATTCAGGAAGAAAAAAGCTTGGTTTTTGATTATGTATGGTTAAATAAGTATGTTTCTGAAATAATCTGGTGAAGAATAAAAGATGAAAAGGCTGTGACTGTCAAGTTTCCATAATATTTTCAACTACAAAAATAAAAATAATAGTTTTTACTTTGGTATAAGGCCAGCAAATTGAAGAGAAGGCGAAAATCTATCAAATCCTCCCCAGCATTTTATTAACTTTGTAAGGATGAAAGCAAAGCTCACCTCAACAGGATTTGAACTCAGAATGTAAAGAGCCATAGCTCTGTGCCACAAAGCATGTTGTTTGACACTCTACTGATACTAACAAACCACTGACCTCATAATAATAATAATAATTGTTTCTACTTTAGGCACAAGGCCAGTAATTTGAAGGTGAGGGGAAAGTCGATTAAATTGACCCCAGTATATGACTGGTACTTTATTTTATCAAACCCATGAGGATGAAAGGCAAAGTTAACCCTGGTGAGATTTGAAAAAGAAAAAAATGCCTTCTGATAGATGTATCAAGCCCCACAGATGACAATATATCTTCCAAGGAAATAGAGAATCTCTCTAAATATAAAGATCTAGAAATAGAAATAACTTGGATGTTGAAAAACCCCTATAATAATAGGTGCTCTGGGAATGATAAAAAAAACACACAGACAAATACATAACCAAAACCCCAGGACTTACAAATATATACAGCATACAAAAGTTAGCACTACTAAGCACTGCACAGATATTACGAAAAGTACTATCAATACAATAGAAACAACGTCAGCAAAAACTACACTGCACATACCCAAGGTGCACAGAGCTGTGCTCGGTAAAATAGTAATGATGCACAATAAAAATAATAATGGAAATAATAATTGTTTCTACTTTAGGCACAAGGCCAGCAATTACCCAGTGCATTACTGGTACTTTATTTTATCGACCCCGTAAGGATGAAAGGCAAAGTCAACCTCGGCGGGATTTGAACTCAGATCGTAAAGGGATGTAACTATGCTGGAAAGCATGGCGTCCGACCCTCTACCGATAATAATGATAATAATAATAATAATTGTTTCTAATTTAGGCACAAGGCCAGCAATTTGAAAGGGAAGAGAAAGTCGATTAAATTGAACCCAATGCATTACTGGTACTTTATTTTATCAACCCTGAAAGGATGAAAAGCAAAGTTAACCTCAGTGGGATTTAAGCTCAGAATGTAGAAAGTTGTAACTAAATACTACAAAACATTTTGTCAGATGCTCAACCATTTCCCAAAAATGCAGAAACCAGGACATGGCTCAACAGTGAATGAAAATCATGCTACTCAATTGCACACATCAGCTGTAACAAACTCAAACTCGCAGAAATTCGATACAGTAATGAATGAAAGCAGTTTTTTAGGCATAATCTACCAACTACAACAACAGCTGTACTCCATACAGATGACTCAGCAAAACCAGGCAACATTGATACAAAGGCTGACACCTGGACTTACAGGGCACATACAACAAATACAGACAGCCCAGCAGACCGAATATCCAGTCAGCACAGTCCCAGCAACTACAACAGTCTTGCCAACAATAGGGCAGATGTATCCGGTACAACAAGCATAATAACAGCAAATATCCAGGGTCTTTATCCGAAAAAAAAACAGTGTAAAGTCCCTTTCTTGGAAGAATTAGCAACAGAAAACAACTCCAAAATAATTGGAATTACTGAAAGTCATCTCAACGAAAACATCCGCAACAGCGAAATCTCAATCAATGGATTCAACATCTTCAGATGTGATAGACAAGGCAGATCCCATGGGGGCGTTATCATGTATATCCATGATACCTATGCATGCATAGAACTTGTCAATGAATCAAATGCTTACTGCAACCTGCTGTGCATAAAAATCATCCAACTTAATACAGTTGTAACAATAATGTACAGACCGCCAAACAGCCCAACATTATCCTTCACAGAGCCACTGACAAAGCTCCAACAAATTCTGGGAAACATGGCGAGTCCAATGCCAGACATTATCCTCCTTGGTGACTTCAACTTCCCTAACATCATCTGGCCACATGGACACATACTAAAACTGGGGACAAAAGCTGAACAAATACAGGCAGCCAAACTGTTGGAAGTCACAGAGAAATTATACCTCAAACAAATGATGACAGAAGCAACTAGAAATAATAATACGATCGACTTGGTTTTCACCAACAACGAGGACACGCTATTTGACCTTCACTCAACCCCAACAATCCTTTCAGACCACAATATTATTGAAATGCATTGGTAATGAGCCCAATGCCTCAACTCTTAAACAAAAGGACATGCCAAAGCTATGCAGGTATGATTATCACCAGGCAAATTGGGAAACTATTAACAACCAGTTACAAATCATTGACTGGGATCTCTACCTTACTGGGCCAGATAAACACAAGAAATTCTTAAACAAGATCGAAGAAATATGTGCAAAAAATATTCCTCTTAAGAAAACCAAATCCACAAAAAAAACCTGTACCACGGGAGCGAAAGATCCTGATGCGCAAAAGGTCAAGACTAAGAAACAAAACATCTAAGCTGACATCAAAACATGAACTACAGAAAGTCCTTGACCAAATATACAGATTAGAAGACAATCTAAAACAACACTATGATGAAGAACGTAACAATGCAGAAAAGAGAGCCATAGAAAACATCAAGAAAAATCCAAAATGTTTCTACAGTTTTGCAAAGAAATACTCGAATACCAAGTCAACAATAGGACCTCTCCAGAGACAAAATGGGGATGTAGTGAATAACCCTATTGAAATGGCAGAAATGTTGGGTCAACAGTATAAAAGTGTCTTCAGTGAGCCATCTAAAACCATGAAGATCCATGACCCAGGAGAATTCTTCAAGGATATCGACCATACTAAACCTACCCTATCCGACATTGATTTCAACTCAGAAGACATAGAAAGAGCCATAGACAAGCTCTCCATGCACTCGGCTGCGGGGTCTGATGGTTTCAATGCCATGATACTTAAAAACTGCAAGGTACAATTGTTGAAACCCCTTTACATGATATGGAAGGAATCTATGGAGAATGGCAAAATACCAAATACATATAAAGAAGCACACATAACTCCAATACATAAAGGGGACAGCAAATCAAAACCAAAGAACTACCGACCAATCTCACTGACATCACACATTATCAAGGTCTTCGAAAGAATAGTTCGTGGAAAACTGGTTGAGTTCCTGGAATCCAACAATCTGATGAATTGCAATCAGCATGGATTTAAGTTAGGTAGATCATGTCTTTCCCAACTACTGGCACACCATGACCAAATCCTAGAAAATCTAGAGAATAGATACAACACAGATGTTATTTACCTCGACTTTGCCAAAGCATTTGACAAGGTAGATCATGGCATCCTGGGACACAAACTTCGAAAGCTAGGAGTAGGAGGAAAAGTTGGTACATGGATACATGAGTTCCTTACAAATAGAACTCAAACAGTCGCTGTGAATGGAACCCATTCAACACCATCACCTGTGACCAGCAGTGTTCCTCAGGGTACAGTACTCGGCCCGATCCTGTTTCTCATCCTCATCTCTGACATAGATGAAGATACAACCAGCAACGTCTCATCCTTTGCTGATGACACCAGAGTCATGAGACAAATCAAAGACGAGGTGGATACAGAGGCCTTACAAAAGGACCTAACCACCATATACAAATGGCAGGAAACAAACAATATGTTGTTCAATGATAAGAAGTTTGAACTAATTCGCTATGGAACAGATCAAGATCTGAAAAATACAACAAACTACAGAAACCCATCAGGACAACAAATAATGGGAAAACAGTGTGTGAAAGATTTAGGCACCCACATGGGAACCAGCCTAAAATTCAGAGAACACCTTGACTCAGTCTGTCTTACTGCAAGAAAGTACAGCGGGTGGATCTTGCGCACCTTCAAATCAAGAGATACCTCAACAATGAAAACCCTCTGGAACAGTATGGTACTTCCGAGGATTGACTACTATTCTCAGTTGTGGTCACCAACAACAAAGGGCCAACTATCTAAGATGGAATCGCTCCAAAGAAATTTTACCTCATACTTCTCAGAAACGAGGGACCTGGACTATTGGCAAAGACTCAAAACCTTGAAGATGTACTCAATAGAAAGAAGATTTGAGCGATACCGAATTATATACATTTGGAAAATGATAGAGCAAAAGGTGCCAAACTTTGGTACCAAAACCTACCACTCACTGTGCCACAGAAGACGCTGCCAGCTACCACCAATCAACAAAAGGGCTGGCCAGGCAGCAAAAACCCTGCGACAGTCAAGTCTGTTGGTTCGAGGGGCACAACTATTCAACTCCATTCCGGTACATGTCAGAAATCTATCAGGATGCAGTGTGGAATCATTCAAATTGCAGCTGGATAGATACTTAAGCACCATTAGAGATGAACCCCATCTCCCAGGATATACACAACGAGCACAAACTGACTCAAACTCGCTCCTACACATGTCAAAATTAAACAGAGAATCCAACCTGGCAACCACACCAGACTCTGAGGGTGGAGTCTTCGACTTGGCCTGAGCATGGAGTCAAACTCAAATGAAATGAAATGAAATGAAATGAAATGAAATGATACTGCTAATACATTAATGATATATAATTGTTTCTACTTTAGGCACAAGGCCAGCAATTACCCAGTGCATTACTGGTGCTTTATTTCATCGACCCCGTAAGGATGAAAGGCAAAGTCAACCTCGGCGGGATTTGAACTCAGACCGTAAAGGGACGTAACTATGCTGGAAAGCATGGCGTCCGACCCTCTACTGATACTGCCAAATAATAATGGTTTCTGATTTAGGCACAAGATTAATAATTTTAAAGAAGGAGAAAGTCAATTAAATCAACCCAGTGTATTACTGGTACTTTATTTAATCAACTCCATCAGGAAAGACAAAATTAACCTCAGCAGGATTTGAACTCAGACGATAAAGGGATGTAACTCTACGTTTTTTTACGGTCTGAGTTCAAATCCCGCCGAAAGCATGGCGTCCGACCCTCTACCGATACTGCCAATCCACCACCATATAATGATAATAATAAAGGTTTCTAATTTAGTCACAAGGCCAACAATTTGGGGAGAAGGGAAAGTCGATTAAATCAACCCCAGTGCAATACTGCTGCTTCATTCTATCAATCCAGTAAGGATAAAAGGCAAAGCTAACCTCGGCGGGAATAATAATTGTTTCTACTTTTGGCACAAGGCCAGCATTTACCCAGCACATTACTGGTACTTTATTTTATCGACCCCGTAAGGATGAAAGGCAAAGTGAACCTTGTCTCCAGCAGGTCATTATTCAGCTATGAACTAGCAGCCATGATGAAGGCAGAGTAAACAAGTAAATGTTGTGGTCATGGAGTGTTACTACTTGAGTAACCCTGTAGAGGAAAATGATGTCCATATCAAAGGATACCAACAACGAATATATAAAAACTGGAGAGAAAGAAGATTGTTTCAGCTGACAGAGCAGAGGTCATGTGACCAAGTCAGAGCAATAAGAAATCACTGTTGACAGAAGTGGAATTTGAAGCTATCAAAAGACGGGTATCAGGAAACAGCAGTGAAAGAAATGGTGAAAATGAAGGTTTATTGATGAAAGGGAAACTACAGCAGAGGACAAGGGTGAAGAGATTTCTGGTAACCCACAGAAACAGGGTAGAGATGGTCTGTCTGGTGAGAGAATTGTAGATGGTAGGTATGGAAGACAATAAAATTAATGTAAACATGACAGGTAAAGAGAAGGCGATGAAGGACAGAATAAAGACAAGGTTACAGGAGGACAATAGGAATCTTATTTGCAACCTAAAGAAGGATGACCAATGCAAGCTGAACTAAGAAATATATAAGGTGAATGAAGTTCTGAAATACATCAAAACAAATAACACCACAGAACCAAACGACCTGATAAAGTCAGCAAGTATTGTTGTAGCAGAAAATTTGGGCGTAGATGTCATGGAATAAGATGGATACTATCTATACATGGGTGGTATCACTCCTTAGATATGGGGCAGGTGTGATCACATGGACAGTGGAAGATCTAAACAGTTTAAACTGAAAGATAAGAAAGATATTGATTAGATATTGGAGTATTTCACACAAACAGTGACACAGATAGGTTATATATACCAAGAGAGGAAGGAACTGGACTGATGGGGTGCAAAGACAGCATTAGAACAGAAGAAAATAACATGGTATGGTAGATAAATAATTCCACAGAACCACAGTTGTTGGAAGAAGGTCAGGGATGGGTAAAATAGAAGATTGTAGAGATAAAACACAGTACAAGTATTTGAAGATGAAACTGAAAGTAAACAGAAAAAAGAATGTATGGACAATTCCATAGAGATGTTAAAAATAGGACAGGAAAAAAAGTGGTTATGGATGGCTAAAAGTGATATAAAACTAGAAAACAGAAGCCTTAATCTGTGCTGCTCCAGAACAAGCACCAAGAACTAACTACATCAAACATAGAGTAGACTACACAAGAGAAAGTGATAAGTGTAGAATATGTGGCATGAATGGAGAAACTGTATGGCATATTACCAGTCAATGTACACCACTAGCTCAGAAAGAATATAAGAGACATCACAATAACATAGCAAGGATAGTCCATTGGGCACTTTGTGGCAAATATGCACTCAACAGAGCAGAAAAGTGGTAAAAACCTAACCACAAGGGCATTAATAAAAATGGTTTCTTATATAGGCACAATGTGGGGGAGGGGAAAGTCGATTAAATCGCCCCAGTGCCTGACTGGTACTTTATTTTATCGACCCCATAAGGATGAAAGGCAAAGTTAACCTCGGCGCGATTTGAACTCAGATCATAAAGGGCTGTAACTCTATGCTGCAAAGCATGGCGTCCGACCTTCTACCGATATTGCCAACTGACGACATTATTAAAAATGATGATGCAAAGATCCTGTGGGACTTTGTGATACAGCGTGACCATGAATTGAACATAGATCAGATATTGTATTAATTAAGAAAGAAAGCAAACCGAGTTGGATCATAGAAATAGCCTGTCCATCTAATAACAAGGTATGTGATAAAGAAGGAAAACAATGATAAATATGATAGGTTAGCTTGGGAGATTAGGCAGTTGTGGTCCCTGTAAAAGGTGGTGGTAATACCAATAATAGTTGGAGTCTTGAGAAGTACCTTAAACAAATAGGGATCGCAATATGGATGGAACCTTTGAACAGCTCAAATACTCTGGAGAGTACTCGAAAAATAAGGGATGTTAACTCAGTTAACTGGTAGTAAACAGCTAACATTGTAATACATCTCCAGTGTTAGAAGCTGAGTGAAGGGACAACAATAATAACTGTTTCTACTTTAGGCACAAGGCCAGCAATTACCCAGTACATTACTGGTACTTTATTTTATCGACCCCGTAAGGATTAAAGGCAAAGTTAACCTCGGCGGGATTTGAACTCAGACCGTAAATAACGGTTTCTGATTTTGGTACAAGACCAACAATTTTTAGGGGTAAGGGAAAGTTGATTAAATTGACCCCAGTGTGTTACTGATACTTTATTTTATCAACTCAGTAAGGATGAAAGGCAAAGCTAAACTTGGCTGAATTTGCACTCAGAACATAAAGTGATATAACTCTATACTCTAGAGCATCTTGTTCAACACACTACCCATACTGGCAATCCACTGCCTTATATGATAATAATTGTTTCTACTTTAGGCACAAGGCCAGCAATTACCCAGTACAGTACTGGTACTTTATTTTATCGACCCCGTAAGGATGAAAGGCAAAGTCAACCTCGGCGGGATTTGAACTCAGATCGTAAAGGGACGTAACTATGCTGGAAAGCATGGCGTCCGACCCTCCACTGATACTGCCAATCCAATGATAATAATACTAATAATAATTGTTTCTACTTTTGGCACAAGGTCAGCAATTACCCCAGTGCATTACTGGTACTTTATTTTATCCCCTGTAAGGATGAAAGGCAAAGTTAACCTCGGCAGGATTTGACCTCAGAATGGCAAGGACCGTAACTCTATGTGTCAAAGCATCGCGTTCGACGCTCTACCGATACTGCCAAGGCACAATTTGGGGGAGGGGAAAGTCGATTATTCGCCCCAGCGCATGACTGGTACTTTATTTTATTGACCCCGTAAGGATGAAAGACAAAGTTAACCTCGGTGGGATTTGAACTCAGATCATAAATGGCCGTAACTCTATGCTACAAAGCATGGCGGCTGACCCTCTACCGATACTGCCAATCCACCGCCCTATATAATAATAATAATTGTTTCTACGTTTGGCACAAGGCCAGCAATTACCCAGTACATTACTGGTACTTTATTTTATCGACCCCGTAAGGATGAAAGGCAAAGTTAACCTCGGCAGGATTTGAACTCAGAATGGCAAGGGCCATAACTCTATGCATCAAAGCATGGCGTCCGATCCTCTACCGATACTGCCACTCCACCGCCCTTTAATAATAATAATAATAATAATTGTTTCTACGTTAGGCACAAGGCCAGCAATTACCCAGTGTATTACTGGTACTTTATTTTAATAATAATAATAATAATTGTATCTGATTTCGACACAAGGCCATCAATTTTCAGGGAGAGAAAAGTCGATTATTTTGACCTCAGTGCGTTACTTGTATTTTATTTTATTGACTCCATAAGGGCCATATAATAATAATAATAATAATGTAGCATCTTAGAATTATTAAAGGAAAACATTTATTTATTGTTATACTTTGGGGTCATGTTGCCAATAAGAAACCCACACATCAGTTGCTTTCACTCCAATATTATAAATTAAATTTATAAATTTCCGGTTGGTTGGTTGGTTCGTTCCACAACTGGACGGTTGTTCATATATTGTCAAAGTTCTTTCGTCACACATTCTGTGACCTCTTCAGTGACTGGGGATTCTTCTCTTTGTTTTGTGCTTCTCCTTTGTTCTGTCCTACGCCATCTTGTTTTTGTGTGTGTTTTTATTTATTATTATGGGAGAAGAAATTATTATCTGTCTGTAGCAACAACTATCTTGGTTACAGTCAACATCCTCGTCAACAGCAATATATTCTTCATATTGGTTTAACTTTGTCACAAGAATGATGCAAAGATAAACTTGCTTTAGAGAAACTTCTTATGTTTTAGTTAGATCTTATTATTATTTCGGTGTGTTGTTGTTTTTTATTTCTAGAAAAGCAAACTTGTCGTTTGTGTGTTTCATTCATTATCTTGGTTTCAACAAAGAAGAATTTAATCCAATAAAAATATTTCTCTTTGATAATTTTTTTTCTATTTCTGTCTGTCTCTATTCTCTCTTTGTCCCCTCTCCCCTTCTCTTTATCTTGCTCTGTGTCTGTCCACCTCTTTCCTTTTCATCTTCCTCTCTCTCTTGTTCTCTCTCTCTCTTGTTCTCTCTCTCTCTCCCTCTCCATCTTTATATATATATATGTATATATATCTATCTGTGTGTGTGTGTATATATATATATATATATCTATGTGTGTGTGTGTGTGTATGTATATATATATGTGTGTGTGTGTCTGTGTGTGTTCATGTGTGTAAGTCCCAAATTTAATTGGGGGTAACCACAGTTAATAAGGTACTAAATACATTGGTAGAGGTGTAAACATCAAGTTTAATATAGAAATGGCTTCTACAGGACAAGAACTGTTTCATTCAGAAGAAATCATTAGGCTTTCTTTATGATTTCTTCTGAATAAAACACTTCTAGTCCTATAGAAGCTATTTCTATATTAAACTTGATATATATATATATGTATATATTATGGCACATCTTAACCCAAATCCCCCCCCCCCCATTCCCCCCACCCTACCCCCCCATCCGCACCACCCCTTTCCCTGTAAAGTTATGTTGGTACCGCTACATCCAGTCCTAAATAAATGAGGTCGTGTAGGTATCACAACAAAAAAATACACAGTCCACGCTGTAATGTAGTCGTGTAGGTAACATGGTAAAAACCTCCCAGTCCATACTGTAAACGTGGTTGGTGTTAGGAAGGGCAACCAGCCGTAGAAAACCTGCCAGACAGTCCTACACGAGCAAGACAACCAATCTTGCCTCAAGTGGGACAATTCCCGTCTAAACACATGCTAGCGTGGAAGATAGATGTTAAACGATGATGATGATGATGATGATATATATATATATATGTATGTGTTAGAAACGGCATCGAGCTGTAGGAAACCTGCCAGGTATAGTCAGTCCTATTTGAGCTAGATGGTCACCTGATCAATTTTGCCTCAAGTGGGACAATTTCTCATCTAACCCATGCTAGCATGGAAGATAGGCATTAAACGATGATGATATATATATTCCTGGAGGAATCACAGTGTTCAAGAAGCTTTTTTTCTTTTTTTTTTATTCTTTTTTTTCTTTTTTGCTGTCTTTTGCATGGTCTCTTTGTTTAATAAGTATAATTTATTTCTCGAAAACATCAAATGCTGCAGAAATAATGTGATTGGTCCTAAAACCAATACATAATGAATCATTAACTGTACCTCTCCCATGTGATTGGCACTAAAAACAAAACATAATCAATCATTAATCAGCCCTACCCCACTTTAACCCAACTCATATTTCCTCCATTAATTTATATACATTTGCTGTTGTTTTCTACCAAATACAGTTCACTAAAATTTTTAATTTCTCATCAATAACTGAAGTTGTTTAAAAACCTATCATTCCTTATTATTATACATATTTATCCTCCTTAAAAACAAAAGAAAAAAAACCCCACAAATATTAATTATAATAATTGTTTCTACATTTGGCACAATTGCCAGCAATTTGAAACAAAAGAGAAAGTTGATTAAATCGACCCCACTGTATTACTGGTAGTTTATTTTATCGAGCTATAATGATGAAAGGCAAATTTAACCTCGACACGACTTGAACTCAGATTGTAAAGGGACGTAACTAAATGCTGCAAAGCATTTTGACTGATGCTCTAATGATACTGCCAATCCACCAACCTTGATAATGATTGTTTCAACTTTAGGCACAAGGCCAGCAATTTGAAAGGAAAGGGAAAGTCGATTAAATTGACCCCAATGTGTTACTGGCACTTCCTTTTATCGACCCCATAAGGATGAAAGGCAAAGCTAACCTCAGTAGGATTTGAACTGAAAACGCAAAGGGCCATAACTCTATGCTGCGAAGATATGGTATCTGACACTCTACTGATACTACCAATTTACTGCTCTCATGAGAATAATAATATTAAGAAGAAGAAGAATGATGATCAGATACTGTAGTCAAAGAACATTAGCAAGAGAATGTCTTTTAATCAATGTATCAGCGACAATGGCAATATATCTCTCAAATAAATGGAAAAATTATCCAAATATAAAGATCTAGAAATAGAGATAACTGTAATATAGATGATGGAAATAGAAACAATACCTATAATAATAGGTGCTCTTGGAATGTTAAAAACCACAGACATATAATTTATGATAAATAGCCCTAATTGGCAATAAACACATTATGACGAATAAGTACTCTCAATACAATAGAATTCTGGCCGGATACAGCCAGTTTAAATGCTAAAGGGTTAATGACCATTTATCTGTTTCACTACCCAGTGAGTATATAGTCTATTTGTCTTTCATGTTCATTTGAATGGTGGATCAGCTGACTGACTGGTTTCCTGAAGTTTGTGTTGCTGATCAACAACAAAACATTAACACTGCACATACCCAAGGCACAAAGAGCTGTGCTCCATAATGCAATAGCATCATCTTCCACGCTAGCATGGGTTGGACGGGTTTGTCCCACTTGAGGCAAAATTAGTTGCGTGACCGTGTCTCACTCATACAGAACTATTTCTGGCAGGTTTTCTATGGCTGGATGCCCTGCCTAAAGCCAACCACATTTCCACATTTACATGGTTTCTAATTTAGGAACAAGGACTGCAATTTGTGGGAAAGGGGAAAGTTGATTACATTGACCCAAGTATTTGACAGGTACTTTATTTTATTGATCCTGGAAGGATGAAAGGCGAAGTTGACATCAGTGGGATTTGAAAATGACTGTAAACAGTTGGAACAAATACCACACACCATTTTGTTTGGTGCTGAAATAATTCTGCCAACCTACCACTCTTATGATAAACACAAATAACAACATTAATAATAATGATTTCCACTTTAGGCACAAGGCCAGCAACCTATGGAAAGGGGAAAGTTGATTAAATTGACACCAGTGCATTACTGGTGCTTTATTTATCAACACCGTAAAGATGAAAGGCAAAGCTAACCTTGGCAGGATTTGAACTCAGAACGTAAGCATATTGTCCAATGCCCAACATATACTGCCAGTCTACAGCATTAATAATAATAATTCTTTTTAACATTAGCACAAGGCCAGTAACTTGGGAAGGGAAAATCAATCTTACCAGCATTAGTATGGATAAATGGTGAAGCTAACCTCGGCATGATTTGAACCAAGAGTAAAAAGGGACATAACTATATGCTGCAAATCATGTTGCCCAACACTCTACCAATTACTGCCAATCCACCACCCTTCAGAAAAAAAAATAATAATGATTTCTGATATAGGCACAAGGCCAGCAATTTTGGGGGGAGGGGTAAAGTCAATTTAATCGCCCCCAGTGCATGATTAGTACTTTATTTTATCGGCCCTGCAAGGATGAAAGGCAAAGCTAACCTCGGTGGAATTGAACTCAGAATGTAAAGAGCCGTAACTCTATGTTGCAGAGCATGTTACCTGACGCTCTACCGATACTGTCAATCTGGTTTCTGATTTAGACACAAAGTCAACAATTTTTGGGGAGAGGAAAGGCGATTAACTCCACCCCAGTACATTACTGGTAATTTATTTTATTGACCTCATATGGATGAATAGCAAAGCTAACTTAGAACATAAAGGGGTGTAACTATATGCTGCAAAGCATATTTTCTGATTCTCTACTGATACTACCAATCCACTGCCCTTCAGTAACAACAACAACCACACATGAAGTGAAATGACACATTTAAAAGAGAATAGTTAAAGAAAATCTAAATTAATTTACTGTAATTTAGATTAGATAAAACTAAATATACTTCTGAATATTCAGAGTTCAAATTTAAAAAAAACAACAGAAATAATAATAACCCCACCCAACTCCACAGATATTTTATAAAATCAATGAATCTTTGGAAATCTATAAAAATGATTTCTAGATATGTTTAGCTTCTGTATTTCTATCTGTTCTGTTAAACTCATCATTTGATACATATTTATTACATTATCACCAAACCATAATGATGATAATGACATTTTGAATTCAAGGAATTTAAAATCATGATGTTTTAAAAAAAGAAATATAATTTTTAAAAGTTAATTGTAACTAAATGATGATAGCACTTTAATTTCTAATATTCTAAAGCAGCAGAAATTATATGGTTTGCATTTAATTTTGTTTTCTATGTATGTAAAGTTTTATATAGTTTAGTTTATATAGTTAAAGACAAGGAAAAATATAATTGTCTCTTGCATGACGTCTTATGTGTGTGGATGGTTGTCTTAGTGAACGTCTGTGTATGTGTTAATGTGTGTAAGTGTATGTAAGTATATATGTGTGTAAGTGTGTGTGTATGTATGTTATATGTGTGTCTAAATGTGTGTATGTATGTGTGTGTGTGTATGTATGTATGTGTAAGTCTGTGTGTATGTATGTGTGTGTGCATGTGTATATGTATGCATGCATGTATGTATGAATGTGTTTGTGTGTGTATGAATGTATATGTATGTGTATGTGTGTATGTATGTATGTGTATGCGTGTATGTATATGTATGTAAATATCTATATATGTATGTATGTGCATGTATATATGTATGTATATCATCATCATCATCATCATCATCACCGTTTTACGTCCGTTCTTCTATGCTAGCATGGGTTAGACGGGTTGTCTTGTTGTGGGCAGTGTCCGGTCGGCTGACCTTGTCTTGCTCATACAGGAACTGATTCTGGCTTGATTTCTACAGCTGGATGCCTTTCCTAACACCAACCTCATTTACAGTGAGTGCTGGGTGCTTTTTTGCCATGGTACCTCCACGGCCACTTTGCAGTGGAATGATAGGGACCCCAGTCCCTATCATCTCATTTCTACAGCTGAGTAAACTGGAGCAATGTGAAATAAAGTGTCTTGCTCAAGGAAGCAACACATCACCCGGTCTGAGAATTGAACTCCCAACCTTTCGATTGCAAGCCCAATGCTCTAACCTCTAAGCCATGTATATAAGTATGTATGTATGTATGTATATATGTATGTATGTCTGTATTACTGCATGTATGTATATGTGTACGTACATGTATCTCTATTTGTTACTGTATATATGTGTATGTATATGTGTGTGTGTATTTGTGACTGAATATATTCGTGAGTGGGAGTGTATGTGAATGTTTGAATATGTGTGGGTGCATATGTATGAGTAAATGAGTTAGGTGTGCATGTGTATGTATATATGTATGTGAGTGTATATGTGTGAGTACATAAGTATAGTGTGCATGTGTAGATATATGTATATATATATGTGTGTGTGTGTGTATGTATATGTGTATGTCTATGCATGAGTGTAGTATGAGTGCATGTGTGTATCTATTTAATCAAGAAAATAAGATATGGTTATAAAAATTACAAATAGTCACATTAACAGAATCTGTATTTCTCTCTTAAAAGTTTTACCTCTTGAATTATGACTATTGAATGAAACAACAACAACAACAGCTGCAACAACAACAACAACAGCAGCAACAACAACAACAACAGCAGCAGCAGCAGCAACAACAGCAGCAGCAGCAGCAGCAACAACAACAACAATAGCAATATTAACAGCAATAGCAATAACAGCATTAACAACAATAACAATAATAATTGCTTATTGAAGATAGATCAATGAATAAAAATAAAATGTGTGGTGTATATATTGAGTGTCTGTGGTGTGAAGGACAGGAAAACCATAAATCATAGTAGTGCTCAATACATGAAATATTGTGGCTATGTTGATGAAGTAAAGATCAGGCCTTTATTTCATCAATATATATATAAAAATGAAAGGCAGATTGTATCATGCTTGTATCCGAACAGCAATGTTACATGGTAGTGAGACCTGGGCATTGTGTGCAGAAGACTTGCCTAGATTAGAAAGAAACGAAGCTTGCATGTTCCGATGGATGTGTAATAGTAATGTACATGAACAGCAAAGCATAAACGAATTAAGAGAGAGACTAAGCATAAGAGGTAACAAAAGTTGTGTGCAGGAGAGGAGATTGTGTTGGTATGGACATGTGATGCGTATAAATGATGACAGCTGTCTAAAAGAGTGCAGGGCGATCAAAATTGATGGAAGCTATGGAGTGGGTAGACCCAGAAAAACCTGGGATGAGTTGAGAAAAACTGACCTTACTCACTTACACCTCTCTAAGACAATGTCACTGGATCGAGATCTTTGGTGCCATGCAGTTGTACAAAAGACCCGCCTTTCCTTGCATACAAACCTACAGTCAGTAGCCACCTCTTAACCCAATATACACTTATATACGGTTGTTCACCACAGGAACAACTATGAAAATAATTTGTATATTGAGTAAAAAACCACTGCATGTTGACACAGTCTTCCATTTCATATTTCACCAATTTATATATATATATATATATATATATATATATATATATATAAGATATATATATATAAAAGATATATATATAAAAGATATATATATAAAAGATATATATATAAATATATATATAATATATATATATATATATATATATATAAGATATATATATATATATATATATATATATATATATATATATATATATATCCACGCTGTAATATGGCCGTGTAGGCAACACGGTAAAAACCTCCCAGCCCCACACTGTAAATGTGGCTGGTGTTAGGAAGGGCATCCAGCTGTAGAAAACCCGCCAGACAGTTCTATGCGAGCAAGACAACCACTCTTGCCTCAAGTGGGAAAACCCCCGTCCAAACCCATGCAAGCGTGGAACACGGACGCTAAACCTGATGATGATGATATAAGATATATATATATATATATATAAGATATATATATATATAAGATATATATATATATAAGATATATATATATATATATAAGATATATATATATATATAAGATATATATATATATAAGATATATATATATATAAGATATATATATATATATAAGATATATATCTATCTATCTAAGGCGAGTAAAATTTCCGAGATCCATGGACGAGTTCTTTCCAGCGGTCTCTGTCCCTCATTATCGCTGCCATATCCTGCATCTCCAACAGACCAGTGTCTGTCCTTAGGGCATCAACATATGTTAACCTTGGTCTTCCTCTTCTAGTGTGTCCATATAAGATATATATATATATATATATATATAAGATATATATATATAAGATATATATAAGATATATATATATATATATATAAGATATATATATATAAGATATCATCATCATCATCATCATCAACGTTTAACGTCCGTGTTCCACGCTTGCATGGGTTTGGACGGGGGTAGTCCCACTTGAGGCAAGAGTGATTGTCTTGCTCGCATATCGTAGATATATATATATATATATATATAAGATATATATATATATATAAGATATATATATCTACGGTTAGCTTTCCTCTTTGTTGTTTACTTGTCCCACTCGCTTTACGCGTTTTAATTGTCCTAATAACTTAATTTAGTTATTATTGCACCAACGTGAGGTATATGGTTTTTAATGTAATGAAATATCTATGATCGTTGGCAAATCACTGATGAGGGACTCATTTTATAACATGTTATCCATGTGCAACCTGCAGTATTCTTCTCCCCATTTTTTCACATAAGATATATATATATAAGATATATATATATATATATAAGATATATATATATATATATATAAGATATATATATATATATAAGATATATATATATAAGATATATATATATATATATAAGATATATATAAGATATATATATATATATAAGATATATATATATATACAAGATATATATATATAAGATATATATATATATATATATATATATATATATATATATATATATATAAGAGAGGGAGAGAGAGAGAGAGAGGAGGGTATGATAGTAGTAATCAGTTTCAATTAGTTAAATTGATTTAATATGAAATGGAAGACTGTCAACATACAGTGGTTTTTGACTCAATATACGAATTGCTTTTCATAGTTGTTCCTGTGGTGAACAACCGTATGATAAGTGATAATTCCTGGAATATTTATATAGAAATCAATAAATTACATGAATACACCAAATTCCACAATTGAAGGACCAATATTTATTACATAACATGTGTTTCATTAATACAAAAACGATTACAGCTAGAATCGCTAAGTTGATATAGATATTGGGATAAATCGACTTCAAATATGTTGTATCACAAGTTTATATATCAACTTGTCAAACTACTCGTAGAATGATGTCTTTATCTTTACAAGGAAAGATATATATATAGAGAGAAGGTGTGCCATCAAGAAAGAACTTAGGTTGTTTAAAGTTATAAAATGTATAGAAATATAATTGTTTCTACTTTTGGCACAAGGCCAGCAATTACCCAGTACATTACTGGTACTTTATTTTATCGACCTCATAAGGATGAAAGGTAAAGTTGACCTTGGCGGGATTTGAACTCAGAATGGAAAGGGCCGTAACTCTATGCGTCAAAGCATGACGTCCGACACTCTACCGAAATATAATGAAATATATAAAGAGATATGTACTATTATAAATGAGTTTTTAAGCAAACAATAACAATAAAACTAACATTAACATTCATAGTAATAATTGTTTTTACTTTAGGAACAAGGCCAACAATTTATAGGAGAGCAGAAAGTCGATTAAATCGACGCCAGTGCAATACTGGTGCTTTATTTTATCAAGCCCATAAGGATGAAAGGCAAAGCTAACTTTGGTGGGATTTGAACTCAGAACAAAAAGGGATGTAACTCTATGCTGTGGATTTCAACAAAAGTCGCAGTTTATTTGTTGAATATAGGGTAGTTAGGTGACCATTGGCTAGAGTCAGGCCATTCACACTGAGATCCAAAGAATATTTTATTGGGTATTTGAAGCAGATAAGTAGTAATTCCATAATGTATGAACTGGGAAATCTATATACACATGAACAATGTTGTAGGATTACAGGTAGGTTAATGATCAAAGCACAGTCTTAGTCGTGACCTTCAGCAGGTTGTCTTCTAGAAATTCTCAATTTTCCTCAATGCTATAGTCTCCATCTTATGTTCCTTACTCTTATAAGTGTCGAGTAGGATTTCTCTGAATTTGTTGCCAGCTGAGGGTTCTTTTAGCTTCCATATCTTCCTTCACCAGGCTAGTTTTTGTCTAAGTCCATGTAGCTCTTACTCTAATGTCAAGCTCCCTATTCTAAGACACTGATACTTAATTTGTTTTGTAAGGTATATTCTTCACTAGGAAAAGATTTGGCATTAACCTTTTAGCATTTACATTACTCTATATGTACTATTATATTTACTATTATATTTTTATGGTAAAAGCTTTATTTCACATAATATTGAATCTATGAGATTTTGATGTCATTTATTGAGAACAATACCTTAATATCAGTATGTCAGTTTAAATGCCAAAGAGTTAATGATCATTTATCTGTTTCACTACCTAGTGAGTATATAGTCTATTTGCCTTGCATGTTCATTTGAAAGGTGGATCAGCTGACTGACTGGTTTCCTGAGGTTTGTGTTGATGGTTAGGTCGAAAATATACAACTACAGAAACTTCATTTTTTATTTTGATTAAACATAACTAGAGAAATGAAGCTACCATACTTTGTTGGATGTGCAATGTGTGAGAGAAACAGAGTTTAAGAGGAATCCGAAGTGGTGCACAAGAAAGAGAATTGCATTGGTATGGACATGTGATAGGCATGAATGATGATCACTGGACGAAGATGTGCCAAAAAATCTCAATGGGGGAAAGCCACAGTAGAGGTAAACCAAGGAAGACCAGGGTGGAGGTGGTAAGAGCTGATCTTAAATTGCTGAGACACACAGAGGAGATGATAAAGGAAGTGATGTGTGGAGAGATGCTGTGCTGAAAAGGAACCCTCTACCTTATGTGAGCATGATGATAACTAGCTAAGAAATCAATAGTTTGAATCCTATGCTCGGAGGTACTGCAGAGGGATACAGGGGTATAATTAACTGCTTACAATGATGAATTCAATTTCTTCCATTGGAAAATTTATTGACAATAGAATGACACCCTATTTAGGAAAAGATTTGTGCCTCATTCGTTTTTGAAAATCCCTCCAAAAATTGGAGACATGCTTTGGCTCAGTGAACTCTGAAGGTTTGTGAAGGATCAGAAGATAATGGTGGGAAAGGGCCCCTTTTTTTTAGTTTTAATTGAGTTACTTAATTGTACCTTTGTATAATCGGCTGAAATTTACAGACTCAGTATAATATGGAAGCAAAGATGGTTGAGTTTTTAAGGGCTTGAACAACTAGCAAATATAACCATCTTTTCTAAGAGGGTACTATGTGAATCAAGGGAGACTTGGCTGTCATTTTTAGGAAGTCGGGCGACTACATATAGGTTCTTTCATTAGAGAAAAATAGAATGGATTGGTGAGGGGAGAGGACAAAAGATTGATGAGAAGAAGAAAAGCAAAAGGAGTAAAAAGTAGGAATAAAGGAGAGGTGAAGGAAGAGGAAAATGAAGAAGAAAAAGAATCTAGAAGCATTTTGATATAAAATAACTGGAGAAGAGGAAAGAAACTATTTATATGAATAAGAAAATACAGAAAGCAAAAATAACCTCCCATTCCTTCCTTACTATATTGTTTCATTATTACTTCCCTGTATTATTATTATTATAGCGGTGAATTGGCAGTATCGGTAGAGGGTTGGATGCCATGCTTTCTAGCATAGTTACGTCCCTTTACAGTCTGAGTTCAAATCCCGCCGAGGTTAACTTTGCCTTTCATCCTTACGGGGTCGATAAAATAAAGTACCAGTAATGTACTGGGTTATTGCTGGCCTTGTGCCTAAAGTAGAAACAATTATTATTAATATTATTATTATTATTCTCTACATTCCTTACATCAAACTAAAATATGTTGACAATCTTTTAATAATGTCTTCCTTGTGAAGTTTGTGGTCTTGTTTTGCTTAACTAATGAATGTATATATATATATATATATGTTCTGTTATTAATTCAGAAATGGAGATGTCGGTCCTGAATTTTGTCAATGTAAGTTCCCATCGGAGTTTTGTTTCTCCTGCAATTTCTGTAATTAGGTATTTACGAGGTTTGCCCACAAGAAACTGGACGAAAAAACGATCTAAACCTGAAAGCAAACCTAGGTCATTTTTCCAGATTGTTAAAAATAATGCTAACAGGAAGAAAAATAATATATAGAATACCAAAATTAGGACAAAATACATAACGAAACCAAATATAATATCACGACCAAAAGTTCATCAAGCGAACACCAACAGGAATATAAATCCTGAACAGAGAAAAATCCATTTTTTAACGTCAGGACAACAAAAACCGGAAAAAGAAAAACTCCAGGAGGAAACATACCCAAAACAGCTGTACACGTAGATCCTAAAATAATTAATTTATCTAAAAGAGATCTTGACAATGATGAAATGCAAATTCTGTCAAAAGGACTGAAATTCACACCGACTCCAACAGTCAACCACCAAGAACTGAAGGAGGATACCCAAGAATTCTGTCGAAAATTACGTCTTGTAGAATTCTTCGCTGATAAAAATAATGAGAGTGATGAATCACTAGTAAAGAATAAATCAAATTTCACTCCGCCAAAAGGAAGAAATATCTATCTCGACATCCTGTCTAAATTTCCTCTTAGACATAATACTAATGTTAGGCCAAACATTAACAAATCAGAAATGTCTGCACTTAAACGTATACAAAATGATAAAACAATAATAATTAAACAAGCAGATAAAGGGGGTGCAGTTGTTATAATGGATACTGAATACTACAAGGATTTGGTTGAGGAACAACTGAAAGACACAACATTCTATCATGAAATACCGTCAAATATAGACCACAACATCATGAAGAAGATCAACAACCTGGCTTCAAAATACCACAACTCATTTACTGATAAGGAAAGAGACTACATCACCAATTTTGAGCCGAAACCCAGCAACCTGTATGGCCTACCGAAAGTTCATAAGTCAAAAGAAATACAACTGGCAGTAAGAGAACAAAACAGTGAGTACATTAAATTATTACACCCAAAAGACTTAAAACTTAGACCTATTATAGCTGGTCCAACATGCCCCACCCACCGTCTAAGCAATTTTGTTGACATTATTTTGAAACCACTATGTATTCACATACCCAGTTTCATCCGGGATGATATCGACTTCCTGTCCCATCTTCCCAAAACCACGGAAACGAATTCACTTCTACTCAGTTTTGATGTGGTAAGCCTTTACACCAACATTACACATGATTTAGGAATAAAGGCGGTTAAATACTGGGTGGAAAAACATAGAGAAGTGATTCCCATTAGATTCACAGCGCCATTTATATTAGACGCAGTTAAACTTATTCTGGAAAACAACACTTTCTTCTTCAATGGAAAGAATTACATCCAAATTAGAGGCACAGCGATGGGAACGAAGTTTGCTCCCGTTTACGCGAACTCTGTAATGGGATACTTAGAACAACAACTCTACCAAGAAATAGAGGAAAAATATAGTACTGACTTTAGAAAGTACATTGAAAAATCTTGGAAGAGATACCTTGACGACTGTTTCATCATCTGGACAGAATCTCTAGATACTCTGGATGAGTTCAATATCCTCCTGAATAACCTACACCCATCTCTCCAATTCACAAAAGAGATGAGTAGGACCAAATTACCATTCCTAGATATAATGATAATCAAAAACGACACCACCATTACCACGGATATATATTATAAACACACAGACACCCATCAATATCTGAATTTTAAGTCGTGCCATCCACCTCATACAAAACGCAACATCCCATACTGCCTAGCCAGAAGAATTTGTACCATTGTAGAAGATACGAATACCAGGTACAAACGCCTCACAGAACTAAGAGAATTTTTGCTCAAACAAAAATACCCATCTCTACTTATAGAAAATGGCATACAGCGGGCTATAAAAATACCTATACAACAACTTAGAACAACCCAAGGAAGAAGAAACCAAGAACTGGTCATACCATTTATAATGACACACAACCCATGTCACCAGAATATCTTCAACACTGCCAAAGCAAACCTACCGATCATTGCTCAAAGTAATTAATTAAAAGGCTTAATCACAGATCGATCTTTGACTCTTAGTAAAAGACAGCCAAAAAATTTGAAGCAATTACTAACAAAAGCAAAGTTTGACCTTAACAACAAAGACCAATCATTCACTGTATCTAAATGCAATAATAGTCGATGCGGCACATGTCAATCCATACACGCCGGTCAATATATGAAAACAAAAACTGGAAAAATATTCCCAAATGCAAATATGAACTGCAAAAGCAGAAATCTAATTTACTGCATTAAATGCCCGAATTGTGAAGAACTATATGTCGGTCAAACTGGAAATGCACTATCGGAACGTGCACGGGTACACCGTCAACAAATCAGAGACCCAAATGTCCGTCAGATACCCCTAAGCGGCCACCTGGCAACATGTGGTCAGGGAATATTTATAATATTCCCATTCTACAAATTACACAGCCCAAGTGAAATCAAGAGAAAAATCAAAGAAAAGAATTTTATTGATAAATTCAAACCCAAGCTAAATGAACAATAATAACGCTTAGGGGTATTACTTCTACTACCACTATGACCACGACCACTAACAACAACAACAATAATAATAATAATAATAATAAAAGTGATGTTGATGGTGATGATTAATAGAAAATGCTATTTTCATCATTTCTAAAAATAGCAAAACAATTGATGCTTTGGATATGGTCGTTAGCATGCTCAACCAGCCGTGACGCTTAAACCAATCAGCTTTAGTAATTCAGTGAAACTACACACTGATTGGTCGAAATACAGTTTACAGGGCTTAGCATTCTGGAGCCACTTTTCTCTGTATAAAATGTATAAAAGGTAGGAAATTTACCCATCTCATTACAGTTGAAAATTGCAAACTCGACTGTCACCACATATTATAAACCTGAAGATTGCGAAAGCATGAAAGTACTTGTTCAATTAACACTTAGAATTTAATATTCTATCATACTATTTCATTATAATACCATTATATATTTTAAAGGATTGTAAATAAAACGAGTAAATCAGACAAAGTTGTAATTCCTCTTATTAATATAATCTTCTATACACAATCATACACACCCGTGTATATTTACCTATCTATATCTATCTATCTATCTATATATATATATATATATATATATATACGTATATATATATATACGTGAAATCGCATCTGTGGTAAATAACGGTACGCAAGGAAATTCTTCGTCTTCGTTTCATCCGGGTCTAGCAGTCACGTGCAAGAACCGCTACGCAGTAATTGTGAGGGTAAGCGGTCAAGATAGTAACTGACCGAAAATTCTCCTGGGAATTCAGACAGGCATGACAGGTACATTTAGGTCAGCAGTTTCTTCATGTGCACGTTTTTCCGATACACACAGACATATTTATATGTATTTCTATTCAAAAAATACAATTGATTCCCTTATTGATATTATATCTGATATTCCCAGATCTCTGTTGCTCCGATGTGCATGTTGTGATGTTTTGGTCGTGTTTACCGGTCACTGTGTTTTGCCATGACCTTGGAGTGTGATGTTTTGGTCATCAATATTCCGGCAAGCGCATTCCTCTCTTATATTGTGGAGAGTGGTGTTCCGGTCTTCAGTATACATTTGGGTCAGCTGGAGGGTAGGTGGTTCTCAGTTTCCACTGCGACAATACATATGTGTTACTTTACATATCGTGCTCCTCTCAAAGAAGAGTATTATAGGAGGAATTCATGCCAAACACCACATATAGAGAAGACTTCTACAGAAAAAAATTCTCTCTCCGAGATTTCCCTCCAAATAACCTTTCGGCGACACATAGCGAAGTACACAATACATAATATATAACACATAGTGCGTTATTACATGAGTGGATGTTCACTTGTATCATACAAGAAAGGCAATAGGGAGTGGGGAGGAAGAGGAGGCCTTGCTTTTATGGTGGAGGTTGGGGTGAACTAGTATAAGAATGCACACCCGCAGACGTTCCCGCATCTGTCTGAGTGTACACATGGACAGCGACACACACACACTCAAACACGCATATATGTATACATTCATGCACACACACACACGCACAGATGATAGAGGCTGGGGTGTATTGTTATATATGGCCATGTGCGCAGACATACACACACTCATACACACCCATACATGTACGTATGCATACACACACACGCACGAGAGGTTGGGGTGTACTAGCATATGGGTAGATATTCCCCCATCTGCATGCGTGCACACACACGTGCACACACACATGTATTCACGCACACACACACACACACATACGAGCCCACATTCACCTAACCCAGACATATAGAACACCACCCCACGACACGCATGCATGTACACAGACACGTGGGGGTGAGCGAGCTTTAAGATATACTGAACCTGAGGGGTTAATATAGCGATAGAGGTTCACCCACAAGATATAGGGCATATGATATTGGATCCACAGAGTGTGATCATGCCGCGGCACTAGCCAGTGCACACATATGCGCACATACATGCGACTCCTCGTTCCCGACATACCAACGCCCACACACATAGGCCCACACACATGTACACACCCATATTCGATGACATGCACCCACATAGGCGTATTTATGGGGGTCCATAGAGGAGCAAATAAATGAATGAGTCGCAGGGGAGCCTGCAGTACTACGGGGCGGTCGTGCAGCGCAACTTAAGATGAGGGCTAAGACAAAATGCCATCCAGCAGTAGTGTAACCTAGATGAGAGTATGACATTCTATTTACTCCACACCGTCTCGTGTCCCAAAATCTATTCTCCCAAAGCTGTAGCCCGGTGGGGGACTGTTCCACCTATAGACTACTTATCTATCTGGGTTATGGGTTGGGGGGGGGGGGAGTTATAGTCAAGGTGGGGTATGTCTAGGTGGGGGTTGCGTAATATATGTTACGTCTATGTGCTAGGTTTAAAATAGAAGAAGGAACTCAGGATTTTGTGTTGGCAAGAGGAGAAAATTTCAGATTTCCTGTTAAGCAGGTTCAGTTTAGAGTGTATTATGGCATGGCATTCTAGTAAACACAGGTCACAACTCCCGCTCTGCGGTCGGTATGGCGTGGATCTATTAAGCTTCCTCGAAAAAAGTTTGTATGGGGTACTATTATTTTTTAAAAAGGAGATGTATCCCGCCAGTGAAGTGGCATTCTTATGTCTAACCTGTCTAAATGTGCTTATATGCGCGTTATATCTAGTTTTAAATGTATTGGACGTTGATCCTATATATGTTTTGGTAGAGTTGTGTGTGGTTACGTCACATGCATATACGATGATTTTCATGAGGCAAGCCCCCCTTAGGGGACAGTTACTACTCCGCCTACAATTGCAACTGCGGGTTCGATCAGTTAGTGTACCTCCCGAACTTTGGTTATTAGCATTATCACTAGGTGCCTCTATACCATTAGATGGCTCAGTGATGCTATTATGTTGCCTATTTCTCAGTGTAGTCGGTTGCTGGTGGTTAGTTGCCATTTTAATTGTTTCGAAACCTTCCCTAGTATTCCTAATGTTCGTGCGTGCTAGGTGTGATGCGAGGTTAGGTGTGGTCGAATAGGATAATTTAATCACGTTTTTGTTAATTATGTTGCGATATCTATTGCCTGGTGGGAAGTTTTTTCTAATAATGAGAAGAATACTCTGGGGAGGTTAGTGAGGACCTCAGAGTTAAAAGGTGGGTTAAAATACATGTTTTTCCTTCTTCTATTTTTCTTATCTGTGGGGTAGTCTCGTTACTGTGCGTACTATTTTGTAGGGTTCCGTTATTAAAGTTAGTGGCGCTGTCTGTTTTGCTTATGCTCGGATGGTTTATATTCATGGCATGACCATTTGCTGCTTTAGAGTTGTGGTGAGGGACTCTAGTATTGTCTCTACGTGGTTTACATTTAGCTGGGTTACCGCCATTAGGGTTCTTACTATTATTCTTGCCTCTAAGTTGGTTAGGCTTTGTGGCCATACTATGTGTGATTATGTTGGTAGGTTTCACACTCATGGTTTGGGAGTCCTTATGTATATATGATAATCTGTTCCCGTAACCAGATTCTGCTAGGGCCTTGTTATAATACTCTGCATTGGAGTTGAAGATACTCTCATTACAGGACAGTCTGCTAATTCTATTAGAGACCCCTTTGGGAATAGCGTTTAGGACTGATTTGGGGTGGTTAGAGCTGGCGTTTACGTATGTTAGTCTATCATTAGGTTTATGGTAGGGTGCAAATGTTTTAGTTTCTAAGTCAAGGGTGGCGTCTAAGAAGTTTACTGTTTTGTCATTTGCATCTATGGTAATACTTAGATTAAAGCTTTTAAAGAACCTACGTAACTGTTTCCTAGTTCGTTCTATATTGCACTTTTTATACTCGAGAGTGAAGAGGGTGTCATCACGATATAAGCCGCCCTTCAGGTGCGGTAATGTCCCATGTAACTCCTTTAAGAGGTACAATCCTACCAGGTCCGTGACTTGTGCAGAGTCACTAGATCCCATTGTAATGTCGAAGTTATTGGGCGTATTCTTGCGGGTTCACAATTCGTCCTCAAATGTGATTATCGTTTTCCGGGCCGCAAGAATAACATCAATTTGGGACCTAGTGAGGTCACTTTTCTGCATAGCCATGATTAGGGCCTCATTAAGGAGTATGGGGGAGATTGAGGTGTAGTACGCATCGATGTCGAATTGTATAAATTTAAGGGATTTATGGTTGCTAAGGCTTGAGAACCATTTCAAACCTCTTCTGTATTCTCCCATAGTTCTAATTTTATTTTCTTCCTGATGGTAGATATAACGCCGTCTAGAATTTTCTTACTGATAATCCCTATATCCGACTTCAATGGGCTAATTAATCTAACAGAGGGTTTACTAATGAAGTCAGCCTTATGGTCTTTAAGGGTGAACCTGGGTTGCCTAGGGGTATATGGTTGGGTATACTTTTCCAGGCCTAGTTTATCCACTATGGCACATGCTTCCTTATTAATTTCATCTAGGTTTGCGCTTGTTGTCTTTTTATAGTTTCTATTTAATTCATTGTATATAAACCTGCGATACGTATCATAATTTAAGCTATAAATATTTCTGGTTTTATCCGAGGTGACAAGGATATCTCTTTTATCGCTAAAGCCCTTAACTAAGGTTTCGAGCTTCATCCGGAATTTGTTGTTATTCCTATGGGGGTTTTTATACTTAATATTCCTTACTAGTGATAGGAGGTCATTCTCAAATCCATC
>OZ024749.1:9521400-9523900 GCA_964016885.1 Eledone cirrhosa | reverse complement strand
GTGTGTGTAGATGTGTGTGTGTGTCTGCGGGGGTAGGTGTGAGTGTATGTCAACCAACATAAGTCTTTTTATTTCTAAAATTTCTAAACTTTCTCAGTATTTGACTAACCATAATTTTCAGTATTACCACCACACATTAATTCCTCAATTTGTATGTGTGGATGTGTGTGTGTGTGTGTGTGTGTCTGTGAGGGTGGGTGTGAGTGTATGTGCAAGTCAACCAACATAAGTCTTTTTATATGTAAGTTTTCTAGTATTCTACTCTAAACATAATTTACAGTAGCACCACTCCACATAAATTCCTCAATTTAAGAATGACCTGTAGTATCCAATTTCATACTATAAACCTCAATTGAATATATATCTGACCAGGAATGCTTTTTGTGAAAATCAGTCATATGGAACTATTGTCATCTTGCCTGAAGGTTTCAACTTTACAACACCACCTGCCTCTTTGAGGTCAAATACCAACCCTACTAGCATCTACAAACTTACCAATGAGAATTAAGACTATTCCTGCTGACAACATTAAATTATTCCTAACAAGCTCATATGTCCCAAGGCTCTGATACCATCAACACCATAAACACAGAGCTGGCATATCTATGAACTGACTAACTGCCTGATGAGGTCAAAGCTATTCAATGGCTATCATGGAAATATATATAGCAGTAAATAAAGGATTATGAGTTCATTCAATTGACTTATGTTTCGTCACTATATATATATATATATATATACATATATATATATATATAATAATTGTTTCTACTTTAGGCACAAGGCCAGCAATTACCCAGTGCATTACTGGTACTTTATTTTATCGACCCCGCAAGGATGAAAGGCAAAGTCAACCTCGGCGGGATTTGAACTCAGATCGTAAAGGGACTTAACTATGCTGGAAAGCATGGCGTCCGACCCTCTACCGATACTGCCAATCCACCGCGCCATATATATATATAATAATACGTATATATATATATATCATCATCATCATCATAATTTTACGTCCGCTCTTCTCTGCTTGCAAGGGTGGGACGGGTCTTATTCAGCACAGCATCTCTCCACTTGTCACGGTCCTTCGTCATCTCCACCATGAGCTTCAACGATCTCAGGTCTGTTCTCACCACCTCCGCCCATGTTTTTCGTGGTCTACCTCTACCACGTCTTCCTTCAACTGGCATTTCCTCACCCATCGTTCATCCTCCATGCGCATCACAGTCTCCTCACCCGTACACTACATTCTATCCCTCTCAGACAGTTTCTCTCTCAACACATTCATGCTGGGTCGTTCACGCACATTGACACTGCACATCCAATGGAGCATGCTTGCCTCATTTCTCTCCAGCCGTCGCATATCCTCTGCAGTTGCTGCCCATGTCTCACTACCATGCATCATCGCGCTCCTCACACAGGCATCATATAACCGGCCTTTCGTATGCAGGGAGAAACCCTTCTTCATCAGCAAAGGAAGCAGCTCCCTAAACTTCTTCCAACCCGTCCTTATTCTAGATACTATGGCCTCGGAACACCCCCCCTACCATGCTATATGTATATATGTATACGTATGTATATATATATATGTATATATATATATATATATGTATATATATATGTATATATATGTATCTATATATATAAAACTGATGTTGTCTGTGTGTCCTCATTTTTGCAAAGTCTATACAAATCCACATTTCTACTCTGACTTCAAACTTGCATTTATATATTCCTTGCAGTCTAAAGATATTAACTGCAGCTTTTCTGTTGTTAAAGGGGTGTTAGGCGCCGGTTATCCATCTCCGTCGCGCTCTTATAATATCTGTCTGTATGCCTGGCTGTCAGCATTACGACATTCTGACGAACATTGATGGCGTATTATGTTCGCTATTTTCTGTTCATTACCAGGGAACGCCTTCACGAACCAAAGTATCCTCTTCCTGTTTTCCTTCGGTTGCAACATTTTTCGAAATATTTACTTCTGCGTTCACAGATTGATGTTTTTAGTTTCAGAAGATCCCGATTCTTTGCTTAAACTTTAATCTGTTATTTTAATCTATATATGTATATATATAAAACTGAAGAAGGATGTATGTATGTATGTATGTATGTATGTATGTATGTCATCTCTCCTGGTAATTTTGGATGGCCATTGACTCTTAAGAGCTCCTTTGCCCTTTGACAGGTTTTGTTTTTCGTCCTGCAGGATGTCCAAAGTCACCCTCCTCACCAAGAAACCTTGGTGGGGTTGCCAGTTTAGTCGCCAATGACCCGACAAGGCAGAATTTTAGGAGAAGGAAAACTCTGATATAACACCTGCAAACCTGATGGTATCCAATGATGTTGACTTGTTCTTCTTTTTGGTAAATATCATCTTGGTTAAGAGAGTGGGACTGGCTTTGTGCAGTGCCTTTGCTCACTATAAAAGCTTTACGGCACAGGCATTGCTTTATATCTGGAGATCTCTCTGCACTTGTCGTCACATGGTATCATGGGCCCAGCA
>OZ024749.1:9393900-9516400 GCA_964016885.1 Eledone cirrhosa | reverse complement strand
CATTCAACATGGTTCCTCATTCTTGGATAACCAAAAGCCTAGAGATCTTCAAGGTGGCAGATAACATTAGACAGTTATTAAGTAATAGTATGAAGTCCTGGGAGACAGAGCTAACATCAGGTGGAGAATCCTTGGGAGGAGTGAAGATCAAGAGAAGTATTTTCCAAGGAGATAGTTTGTTCCCTTTGTTGTTTGGCCTTACCCTCGTACCCTTGTCCCTCATATTGTGAAAAGTGAAAGCCGGATACAAGCTGGGAAGAGGAGAGTTTACTATCAACCACCTCCTCTTTATGGATGATCTAAAACTCTTTGGGAAAAGTGAGGAGCTGTATGTACTTGTTAACAGTGTCTGTATTTTTAGCAATGATATATATATGGAATTTGGTGTTAATAAGTGTGGAGTCCTAGTAATGAAGAGGGGGTAAATTGAACAGAAGCAATGGAATCCAGATACCAATGGGTGAGATGATAAAGGAAATCGACACTAAAGAGGGATACAAATATTTGGGTGTTCTGGAGGCAGATGACATCAAGAACAATAGAATGAAGGAACTGATAAGATCTGAATACATAAAGAGAGCAAGGAACATACTAAAATCACATCTAAATAGTAGGAATAAGTGCAGTAAATTCCCAAGGTGTGTCTATTATTAGGTACAGTGTGGGAATTCTCAAATGGAATGTTACTGAACAAAAAGAAATGGATAGAAAGACTAGGAAGCTAATGACTACCTACAGCATGTTCCACAAGAGGAGTGATGTTGATAGACTTTACTTAAAGAGATCTGAAGGTGGAAGAGGTCTTATCAGCATGGAGAATTGTGCTCTGATGGAGAAAAGCAGTCTGCAAAAATATGCAAATGAGAGTAGGGAGCCAATGCTCAAAGTTGTACTGAAGGAGAAGACAATAGACCAGGGGATGTCCAAGGGGGAAATAACAACAAAGAGGAAGAGCAACCTTCATAAAAAACCCCTTCAAACAGAATTCAGAGATCCACAGACATGGAGCTGGTTAAAAAGAGGAGACCTTAAAAAAGCTACATAGGGAATGCTACGGGCTGCACAAGAGCACCCTCAGAATGAACTGGGTGAAACACCATATTGATAAGGAGGAGGCTAGCCCACTCTGTAGGATCTGTGGAGAGAGAGAGAAGATTGTGGCTCATATCGTATCCGAGTGTAAACACCTAGCCCAGACTCACTATAAAGGCTGGAGGCATGATATAATAGGAAAGGTGATTGACTGGCATTTATGAGAACTAAATAATTTACCACATTCAGAGAAGTGGTATGAACATAAGCCAGAGTCAGTGATAGAAAACAATCAAGTGAAGATGCTATGGGATTGCAAGATACAGACAGACAAGAAATTAGAACATAATAGGCCTTACCTGGTGGTTTTTGACAAGGAAAAACGATTGTGCCTGATTGTAGATGTAGCCTGTCCCTTTGACACAAGAGTTCAAGAAAAGGAGAAGGAGAAAATTAACTGGTACCAGGATTTAAAGTGGGAATTGAAAAGGATTTGGGACTGTCATGAGATCAAAGTCATCCCAATTGTCATAGGAGCAGTAGTTACTATCTCCAAGAGTTTCCAAGGATGGTTAATGAACATTAGTCCAGCCCCCTTTTTTTTTAACACTTCAAAAGGCAAGAACCCTCTGATACGTCCTGAATATCTGAGGCTGCAGGTGGCGGCTTGATTTTCATTTGGACAAACTTTCCAGTTACATAACATCAATGACTGAGACTCCAATTATAATAATAATAATAATAATGATAATGGTTTCTGATTTAGGGAGAAGGCCAGCAATCTGGGTGGAAGTGAAAGTTGATTAAATTGACCCCAGTTCGTTACTTTATTTTATCGACCCCATAAGGATGAAAGGTTAAGCTAACCTCGGCATAATGATGAGGATGGTGTTGATGAGGATGTTGGTGATGACAATAATGACAATGATAACAGCAACAGTAATAATGATGGTGCTGAAGATGAGGGCAATGATAGTGATGGTAATGATGATGATGATGGTGATAACTCAAGAGCTGTATCCATCATCAGATATTGTAGAGGTTTTACAATTAATGAAATGAACCTAGGATGGAAGTTGAGATGTTAGATAGGAAAAAAACAATGAAATTGATGAGAATCTACAGTCTTACATCCACAGACAGATATCACCAGGTTATTATATTTAAACAGAAAAGAGGGTGGACAAGGACTGATAAATGTAGAAGACTAGCGGTGGGTAGAGGTAGAGACTTTGAGTTATTATGTTCCTGATAGTGAAGGGGTGCTCTTAATAGCAGTATGAGATGAAGGAAAATAAAGAAGTGAAGTTCTACAATTCAGAAAACAAGGATTTGAGCAGAAAAGCCACATAGAAATTTTGAAGAGCATTAACAAGTCATTTCTGTGGCCGAATAAAGGAGCTCTGAAGAAAAATATGAAGTGCTTAATCTTAGTTGTGCAGGATCAAACAATCAGAAGAAGATACATAAGAAAGAATATTGATAAAGAATACATATTGGCTACATGTTGAATGTGTAGTGAAAGACATGTTGGGGCAGGTAGTTTCTGGATGAGAGATGAAACACATAAGTGGTGAAAGAGAGGTGATGGTGGTACATATGTAGTTTCTGAAAGGTGATGGTGGTACAGGTAGTTTCTGAAATAAGATGACATACATATGATGACAGAGAGGTGATGGCGGTACAGGTAGTTGCTGAAAGTAAGATGAGATACATGTGATGAAAGAAAAGAGTCAGTGTTACAGGTAGTTGCTGAATGTAAGATGAGATACATGTGATGAAAGAAAAGAGTCAATGGTACAGGTAGTTTCTGAATGTAAGATGAGATACATGTGATGAAAGAAAAGAGTCAATGGTACAGGTAGTTGCTGAATGTAAGATGAGATACATGTGATGAAAGAAAAGAGTCAATGGTACAGGTAGTTGCTGAATGTAAGATGAGATACATGTGGTGAAAGAAAAGAGTCAATGGTACAGGTAGTTGCTGAAAGTAAGATGAGATACATGTGATGAAAGAAAAGAGTCAATGGTACAGGTAGTTGCTGAATGTAAGATGAGATACATGTGATGAAAGAAAAGAGTCAATGGTACAGGTAGTTGCTGAATGTAAGATGAGATACATGTGATGAAAGAAAAGAGTCAATGGTACAGGTAGTTGCTGAATGTAAGATGAGATACATGTGGTGAAAGAAAAGAGTCAATGGTACAGGTAGTTGCTGAATGTAAGATGAGATACATGTGATGAAAGAAAAGAGTCAATGGTACAGGTAGTTGCTGAATGTAAGATGAGATACATGTGGTGAAAGAAAAGAGTCAATGGTACAGGTAGTTGCTGAATGTAAGATGAGATACATGTGATGAAAGAAAAGAGTCAATGGTACAGGTAGTTGCTGAATGTAAGATGAGATACATGTGGTGAAAGAAAAGAGTCAATGGTACAGGTAGTTGCTGAATGTAAGATGAGATACATGTGATGAAAGAAAAGAGTCAATGGTACAGGTAGTTGCTGAATGTAAGATGAGATACATGTGGTGAAAGAAAAGAGTCAATGGTACAGGTAGTTGCTGAATGTAAGATGAGATACATGTGATGAAAGAAAAGAGTCAATGGTACAGGTAGTTGCTGAATGTAAGATGAGATACATGTGGTGAAAGAAAAGAGTCAATGGTACAGGTAGTTGCTGAATGTAAGATGAGATACATGTGATGAAAGAAAAGAGTCAATGGTACAGGTAGTTGCTGAATGTAAGATGAGATACATGTGATGAAAGAAAAGAGTCAGTGTTACAGGTAGTTGCTGAATGTAAGATGAGATACATGTGATGAAAGAAAAGAGTCAATGGTACAGGTAGTTGCTGAATGAAAGATGAGATACATGTGATGAAAGAAAAGAGTCAGTGTTACAGGTAGTTGCTGAATGTAAGATGAGATACATGTGATGAAAGAAAAGAGTCAATGGTACAGGTAGTTGCTGAATGTAAGATGAGATACATGTGATGAAAGAAAAGAGTCAATGGTACAGGTAGTTGCTGAATGTAAGATGAGATACATGTGGTGAAAGAAAAGAGTCAATGGTACAGGTAGTTGCTGAATGTAAGATGAGATACATGTGATGAAAGAAAAGAGTCAATGGTACAGGTAGTTGCTGAATGTAAGATGAGATACATGTGATGAAAGAAAAGAGTCAATGGTACAGGTAGTTGCTGAAAGTAAGATGAGATACATGTGATGAAAGAAAAGAGTCAATGGTACAGGTAGTTGCTGAAAGTAAGATGAGATACATGTGATGAAAGAAAAGAGTCAATGGTACAGGTAGTTGCTGAAAGTAAGATGAGATACATGTGATGAAAGAAAAGAGTCAATGGTACAGGTAGTTGCTGAAAGTAAGATGAGATACATGTGATGAAAGAAAAGAGTCAATGGTACAGGTAGTTGCTGAAAGTAAGATGAGATACATGTGATGAAAGAAAAGAGTCAATGGTACAGGTAGTTGCTGAATGTAAGATGAGATACATGTGATGAAAGAAAAGAGTCAATGGTACAGGTAGTTGCTGAAAGTAAGATGAGATACATGTGATGAAAGAAAAGAGTCAATGGTACAGGTAGTTGCTGAAAGTAAGATGAGATACATGTGATGAAAGAAAAGAGTCAATGGTACAGGTAGTTGCTGAAAGTAAGATGAGATACATGTGATGAAAGAAAAGAGTCAATGGTACAGGTAGTTGCTGAAAGTAAGATGAGATACATGTGATGAAAGAAAAGAGTCAATGGTACAGGTAGTTGCTGAAAGTAAGATGAGATACATGTGATGAAAGAAAAGAGTCAATGGTACAGGTAGTTGCTGAATGTAAGATGAGATACATGTGATGAAAGAAAAGAGTCAATGGTACAGGTAGTTTCTGAATGTAAGATGAGATACATGTGATGAAAGAAAAGAGTCAATGGTACAGGTAGTTGCTGAAAGTAAGATGAGATACATGTGATGAAAGAAAAGAGTCAATGGTACAGGTAGTTTCTGAATGTAAGATGAGATACATGTGATGAAAGAAAAGAGTCAATGGTACAGGTAGTTTCTGAATGTAAGATGAGATACATGTGATGAAAGAAAAGAGTCAATGGTACAGGTAGTTGCTGAAAGTAAGATGAGATACATGTGATGAAAGAAAAGAGTCAGTGGTACAGGTAGTTTCTGAATGTAAGATGAGATACATGTGATGAAAGAAAAGAGTCAATGGTACAGGTAGTTTCTGAATGTAAGATGAGATACATGTGATGAAAGAAAAGAGTCAATGGTACAGGTAGTTGCTGAAAGTAAGATGAGATACATGTGATGAAAGAAAAGAGTCAGTGGTACAGGTAGTTGCTGAATGTAAGATGAGATACATGTGATGAAAGAAAAGAGTCAATGGTACAGGTAGTTGCTGAAAGTAAGATGAGATACATGTGATGAAAGAAAAGAGTCAATGGTACAGGTAGTTGCTGAAAGTAAGATGAGATACATGTGATGAAAGAAAAGAGTCAATGGTACAGGTAGTTGCTGAATGTAAGATGAGATACATGTGATGAAAGAAAAGAGTCAGTGGTACAGGTAGTTGCTGAATGTAAGATGAGATACATGTGATGAAAGAAAAGAGTCAATGGTACAGGTAGTTGCTGAAAGTAAGATGAGATACATGTGATGAAAGAAAAGAGTCAATGGTACAGGTAGTTGCTGAAAGTAAGATGAGATACATGTGATGAAAGAAAAGAGTCAATGGTACAGGTAGTTGCTGAATGTAAGATGAGATACATGTGATGAAAGAAAAGAGTCAATGGTACAGGTAGTTGCTGAATGTAAGATGAGATACATGTGATGAAAGAAAAGAGTCAATGGTACAGGTAGTTGTTGAATGTAAGATGAGATACATGTGATGAAAGAAAAGAGTCAATGGTACAGGTAGTTGCTGAATGTAAGATGAGATACATGTGATGAAAGAAAAGAGTCAGTGGTACAGGTAGTTGCTGAATGTAAGATGAGATACATGTGATGAAAGAAAAGAGTCAATGGTACAGGTAGTTTCTGAATGAAAGATGAGATACATGTGATGAAAGAAAAGAGTCAGTGGTACAGGTAGTTGCTGAATGTAAGATGAGATACATGTGATGAAAGAAAAGAGTCAGTGGTACAGGTAGTTGCTGAATGTAAGATGAGATACATGTGATGAAAGAAAAGAGTCAGTGGTACAGGTAGTTGCTGAAAGTAAGATGAGATACATGTGATGAAAGAAAAGAGTCAATGGTACAGGTAGTTGCTGAATGTAAGATGAGATACATGTGATGAAAGAAAAGAGTCAGTGGTACAGGTAGTTGCTGAATGTAAGATGAGATACATGTGATGAAAGAAAAGAGTCAGTGGTACAGGTAGTTGCTGAAAGTAAGATGAGATACATGTGATGAAAGAAAAGAGTCAATGGTACAGGTAGTTGCTGAATGTAAGATGAGATACATGTGATGAAAGAAAAGAGTCAGTGGTACAGGTAGTTGCTGAATGTAAGATGAGATACATGTGATGAAAGAAAAGAGTCAGTGGTACAGGTAGTTGCTGAAAGTAAGATGAGATACATGTGATGAAAGAAAAGAGTCAATGGTACAGGTAGTTGCTGAATGTAAGATGAGATACATGTGATGAAAGAAAAGAGTCAGTGGTACAGGTAGTTGCTGAAAGTAAGATGAGATACATGTGATGAAAGAAAAGAGTCAATGGTACAGGTAGTTGCTGAATGTAAGATGAGATACATGTGATGAAAGAAAAGAGTCAGTGGTACAGGTAGTTGCTGAAAGTAAGATGAGATACATGTGATGAAAGAAAAGAGTCAATGGTACAGGTAGTTGCTGAATGTAAGATGAGATACATGTGATGAAAGAAAAGAGTCAGTGGTACAGGTAGTTGCTGAAAGTAAGATGAGATACATGTGATGAAAGAAAAGAGTCAATGGTACAGGTAGTTGCTGAATGTAAGATGAGATACATGTGATGAAAGAAAAGAGTCAGTGGTACAGGTAGTTGCTGAAAGTAAGATGAGATACATGTGATGAAAGAAAAGAGTCAATGGTACAGGTAGTTGCTGAATGTAAGATGAGATACATGTGATGAAAGAAAAGAGTCAGTGGTACAGGTAGTTGCTGAAAGTAAGATGAGATACATGTGATGAAAGAAAAGAGTCAATGGTACAGGTAGTTGCTGAATGTAAGATGAGATACATGTGATGAAAGAAAAGAGTCAATGGTACAGGTAGTTGCTGAATGTAAGATGAGATACATGTGATGAAAGAAAAGAGTCAATGGTACATGTAGTTGCTGAAAGTAAGATGAGATACATGTGATGAAAGAAAAGAGTCAATGGTACAGGTAGTTGCTGAATGTAAGATGAGATACATGTGATGAAAGAAAAGAGTCAATGGTACAGGTAGTTGCTGAATGTAAGATGAGATACATGTGATGAAAGAAAAGAGTCAATGGTACAGGTAGTTGCTGAATGTAAGATGAGATACATGTGATGAAAGAAAAGAGTCAATGGTACAGGTAGTTGCTGAAAGTAAGATGAGATACATGTGATGAAAGAAAAGAGTCAATGGTACAGGTAGTTGCTGAATGTAAGATGAGATACATGTGATGAAAGAAAAGAGTCAGTGGTACAGGTAGTTGCTGAATGTAAGATGAGATACATGTGATGAAAGAAAAGAGTCAGTGGTACAGGTAGTTGCTGAATGTAAGATGAGATACATGTGATGAAAGAAAAGAGTCAATGGTACAGGTAGTTGCTGAAAGTAAGATGAGATACATGTGATGAAAGAAAAGAGTCAATGGTACAGGTAGTTGCTGAATGTAAGATGAGATACATGTGATGAAAGAAAAGAGTCAGTGGTACAGGTAGTTGCTGAATGTAAGATGAGATACATGTGATGAAAGAAAAGAGTCAGTGGTACAGGTAGTTGCTGAAAGTAAGATGAGATACATGTGATGAAAGAAAAGAGTCAATGGTACAGGTAGTTGCTGAATGTAAGATGAGATACATGTGATGAAAGAAAAGAGTCAGTGGTACAGGTAGTTGCTGAAAGTAAGATGAGATACATGTGATGAAAGAAAAGAGTCAATGGTACAGGTAGTTGCTGAATGTAAGATGAGATACATGTGATGAAAGAAAAGAGTCAATGGTACAGGTAGTTGCTGAATGTAAGATGAGATACATGTGATGAAAGAAAAGAGTCAATGGTACAGGTAGTTGCTGAAAGTAAGATGAGATACATGTGATGAAAGAAAAGAGTCAATGGTACAGGTAGTTGCTGAATGTAAGATGAGATACATGTGATGAAAGAAAAGAGTCAATGGTACAGGTAGTTGCTGAATGTAAGATGAGATACATGTGATGAAAGAAAAGAGTCAATGGTACAGGTAGTTGCTGAATGTAAGATGAGATACATGTGATGAAAGAAAAGAGTCAATGGTACAGGTAGTTGCTGAAAGTAAGATGAGATACATGTGATGAAAGAAAAGAGTCAATGGTACAGGTAGTTGCTGAATGTAAGATGAGATACATGTGATGAAAGAAAAGAGTCAGTGGTACAGGTAGTTGCTGAATGTAAGATGAGATACATGTGATGAAAGAAAAGAGTCAGTGGTACAGGTAGTTGCTGAATGTAAGATGAGATACATGTGATGAAAGAAAAGAGTCAATGGTACAGGTAGTTGCTGAAAGTAAGATGAGATACATGTGATGAAAGAAAAGAGTCAATGGTACAGGTAGTTGCTGAATGTAAGATGAGATACATGTGATGAAAGAAAAGAGTCAGTGGTACAGGTAGTTGCTGAATGTAAGATGAGATACATGTGATGAAAGAAAAGAGTCAGTGGTACAGGTAGTTGCTGAATGTAAGATGAGATACATGTGATGAAAGAAAAGAGTCAATGGTACAGGTAGTTGCTGAATGTAAGATGAGATACATGTGATGAAAGAAAAGAGTCAATGGTACAGGTAGTTGCTGAATGTAAGATGAGATACATGTGATGAAAGAAAAGAGTCAATGGTACAGGTAGTTGCTGAAAGTAAGATGAGATACATGTGATGAAAGAAAAGAGTCAATGGTACAGGTAGTTGCTGAATGTAAGATGAGATACATGTGATGAAAGAAAAGAGTCAGTGGTACAGGTAGTTGCTGAATGTAAGATGAGATACATGTGATGAAAGAAAAGAGTCAGTGGTACAGGTAGTTGCTGAATGTAAGATGAGATACATGTGATGAAAGAAAAGAGTCAATGGTACAGGTAGTTGCTGAATGTAAGATGAGATACATGTGATGAAAGAAAAGAGTCAATGGTACAGGTAGTTGCTGAAAGTAAGATGAGATACATGTGATGAAAGAAAAGAGTCAATGGTACAGGTAGTTGCTGAAAGTAAGATGAGATACATGTGATGAAAGAAAAGAGTCAATGGTACAGGTAGTTGCTGAATGTAAGATGAGATACATGTGATGAAAGAAAAGAGTCAATGGTACAGGTAGTTGCTGAATGTAAGATGAGATACATGTGATGAAAGAAAAGAGTCAATGGTACAGGTAGTTGCTGAATGTAAGATGAGATACATGTGATGAAAGAAAAGAGTCAATGGTACAGGTAGTTGCTGAATGTAAGATGAGATACATGTGATGAAAGAAAAGAGTCAGTGGTACAGGTAGTTGCTGAAAGTAAGATGAGATACATGTGATGAAAGAAAAGAGTCAATGGTACAGGTAGTTGCTGAATGTAAGATGAGATACATGTGATGAAAGAAAAGAGTCAATGGTACAGGTAGTTTCTGAATGAAAGATGAGATACATGTGATGAAAGAAAAGAGTCAGTGGTACAGGTAGTTGCTGAATGTAAGATGAGATACATGTGATGAAAGAAAAGAGTCAGTGGTACAGGTAGTTGCTGAATGTAAGATGAGATACATGTGATGAAAGAAAAGAGTCAGTGGTACAGGTAGTTGCTGAAAGTAAGATGAGATACATGTGATGAAAGAAAAGAGTCAATGGTACAGGTAGTTGCTGAAAGTAAGATGAGATACATGTGATGAAAGAAAAGAGTCAATGGTACAGGTAGTTGCTGAAAGTAAGATGAGATACATGTGATGAAAGAAAAGAGTCAGTGGTACAGGTAGTTGTTGAAAGTAAGATGAGATACATGTGATGAAAGAAAAGAGTCAATGGTACAGGTAGTTGCTGAAAGTAAGATGAGATACATGTGATGAAAGAAAAGAGTCAGTGGTACAGGTAGTTGTTGAAAGTAAGATGAGATACATGTGATGAAAGAAAAGAGTCAATGGTACAGGTAGTTGCTGAAAGTAAGATGAGATACATGTGATGAAAGAAAAGAGTCAATGGTACAGGTAGTTGCTGAATGTAAGATGAGATACATGTGATGAAAGAAAAGAGTCAGTGGTACAGGTAGTTGCTGAATGTAAGATGAGATACATGTGATGAAAGAAAAGAGTCAGTGGTACAGGTAGTTGCTGAATGTAAGATGAGATACATGTGATGAAAGAAAAGAGTCAGTGTTACAGGTAGTTGCTGAATGTAAGATGAGATAGATGTGATGAAAGAAAAGAGTCAATGGTACAGGTAGTTTCTGAATGTAAGATGAGATACATGTGATGAAAGAAAAGAGTCAATGGTACAGGTAGTTGCTGAATGTAAGATGAGATACATGTGATGAAAGAAAAGAGTCAATGGTACAGGTAGTTGCTGAATGTAAGATGAGATACATGTGATGAAAGAAAAGAGTCAATGGTACAGGTAGTTGCTGAATGTAAGATGAGATACATGTGATGAAAGAAAAGAGTCAATGGTACAGGTAGTTGCTGAATGTAAGATGAGATACATGTGATGAAAGAAAAGAGTCAGTGTTACAGGTAGTTGCTGAATGTAAGATGAGATACATGTGATGAAAGAAAAGAGTCAGTGGTACAGGTAGTTGCTGAATGAAAGATGAGATACATGTGATGAAAGAAAAGAGTCAATGGTACAGGTAGTTGCTGAATGTAAGATGAGATACATGTGATGAAAGAAAAGAGTCAGTGGTACAGGTAGTTGCTGAATGTAAGATGAGATACATGTGATGAAAGAAAAGAGTCAATGGTACAGGTAGTTGCTGAAAGTAAGATGAGATACATGTGATGAAAGAAAAGAGTCAATGGTACAGGTAGTTGCTGAATGTAAGATGAGATACATGTGATGAAAGAAAAGAGTCAATGGTACAGGTAGTTGCTGAATGTAAGATGAGATACATGTGATGAAAGAAAAGAGTCAGTGGTACAGGTAGTTGCTGAATGTAAGATGAGATACATGTGATGAAAGAAAAGAGTCAGTGGTACAGGTAGTTGCTGAATGAAAGATGAGATACATGTGATGAAAGAAAAGAGTCAATGGTACAGGTAGTTGCTGAATGAAAGATGAGATACATGTGATGAAAGAAAAGAGTCAATGGTACAGGTAGTTGCTGAAAGTAAGATGAGATACATGTGATGAAAGAAAAGAGTCAATGGTACAGGTAGTTGCTGAATGTAAGATGAGATACATGTGATGAAAGAAAAGAGTCAATGGTACAGGTAGTTGCTGAATGTAAGATGAGATACATGTGATGAAAGAAAAGAGTCAGTGGTACAGGTAGTTGCTGAATGTAAGATGAGATACATGTGATGAAAGAAAAGAGTCAGTGGTACAGGTAGTTGCTGAATGTAAGATGAGATACATGTGATGAAAGAAAAGAGTCAGTGGTACAGGTAGTTGCTGAATGTAAGATGAGATACATGTGATGAAAGAAAAGAGTCAATGGTACAGGTAGTTGCTGAAAGTAAGATGAGATACATGTGATGAAAGAAAAGAGTCAATGGTACAGGTAGTTGCTGAATGTAAGATGAGATACATGTGATGAAAGAAAAGAGTCAATGGTACAGGTAGTTGCTGAATGTAAGATGAGATACATGTGATGAAAGAAAAGAGTCAATGGTACAGGTAGTTGCTGAATGTAAGATGAGATACATGTGATGAAAGAAAAGAGTCAATGGTACAGGTAGTTGCTGAATGTAAGATGAGATACATGTGATGAAAGAAAAGAGTCAATGGTACAGGTAGTTGCTGAATGTAAGATGAGATACATGTGATGAAAGAAAAGAGTCAATGGTACAGGTAGTTTCTGAATGAAAGATGAGATACATGTGATGAAAGAAAAGAGTCAGTGGTACAGGTAGTTGCTGAATGTAAGATGAGATACATGTGATGAAAGAAAAGAGTCAGTGGTACAGGTAGTTGCTGAATGTAAGATGAGATACATGTGATGAAAGAAAAGAGTCAGTGGTACAGGTAGTTGCTGAAAGTAAGATGAGATACATGTGATGAAAGAAAAGAGTCAATGGTACAGGTAGTTGCTGAAAGTAAGATGAGATACATGTGATGAAAGAAAAGAGTCAATGGTACAGGTAGTTGCTGAAAGTAAGATGAGATACATGTGATGAAAGAAAAGAGTCAATGGTACAGGTAGTTGCTGAATGTAAGATGAGATACATGTGATGAAAGAAAAGAGTCAGTGGTACAGGTAGTTGCTGAATGTAAGATGAGATACATGTGATGAAAGAAAAGAGTCAATGGTACAGGTAGTTGCTGAATGTAAGATGAGATACATGTGATGAAAGAAAAGAGTCAGTGGTACAGGTAGTTGCTGAATGAAAGATGAGATACATGTGATGAAAGAAAAGAGTCAATGGTACAGGTAGTTTCTGAATGTAAGATGAGATAGATGTGATGAAAGAAAAGAGTCAATGGTACAGGTAGTTTCTGAATGTAAGATGAGATACATGTGATGAAAGAAAAGAGTCAATGGTACAGGTAGTTGCTGAATGTAAGATGAGATACATGTGATGAAAGAAAAGAGTCAATGGTACAGGTAGTTTCTGAATGTAAGATGAGATACATGTGATGAAAGAAAAGAGTCAATGGTACAGGTAGTTACTGAATGTAAGATGAGATACATGTGATGAAAGAAAAGAGTCAGTGGTACAGGTAGTTGCTGAATGTAAGATGAGATACATGTGATGAAAGAAAAGAGTCAATGGTACAGGTAGTTGCTGAATGTAAGATGAGATACATGTGATGAAAGAAAAGAGTCAGTGGTACAGGTAGTTGCTGAATGAAAGATGAGATACATGTGATGAAAGAAAAGAGTCAATGGTACAGGTAGTTTCTGAATGTAAGATGAGATAGATGTGATGAAAGAAAAGAGTCAATGGTACAGGTAGTTTCTGAATGTAAGATGAGATACATGTGATGAAAGAAAAGAGTCAATGGTACAGGTAGTTGCTGAATGTAAGATGAGATACATGTGATGAAAGAAAAGAGTCAATGGTACAGGTAGTTTCTGAATGTAAGATGAGATACATGTGATGAAAGAAAAGAGTCAATGGTACAGGTAGTTACTGAATGTAAGATGAGATACATGTGATGAAAGAAAAGAGTCAATGGTACAGGTAGTCTCTGAATGAAAGATGCTTGACCAAAATAATTATAAGAACTGGAGACACAACAAAGTTGCTACAATCTTATATTGGTAAATTTGTGAAAAGTAGTACGACCATAAGCCAGAACATTCCCTTAACCCTTTAGCATTTACATTACTCTATATATATACTATTGTATTTTTATGGTAAAGGATTTACCTCACATAATATCGAATCTATGAGATTTTGATATTATTTATTTTGAGAACAATACCTTAACATCAGTATGAGCTACTGGCTATGGCCAGTTTGAACAGAAAGAGGTGAGAGACCTAACTCAAATATAGTCACAGAAAGAATCCAAGAACAGATTAATGAAGCTATGGAATCATTGAAAAAAAATTCTACCAAAGACATCCTGAAGTTGCCTCCATTACTGCTGAGGAATCACCAATGTATTGCTGCTAAATCAGACGTTTTGTTTTTTCGGTTTAAATGCTAAAGGGTCAAAAACAACATGTGGACAATGTTTGATCACAAACCAGGACATTTCATTCAAAACAACCATGTAAAGGGTACTACAGGATATAAAGATAGGCAAATGGAACATTCAGCCCAGATATTGTTGTAGTCAATACAAAAGAAAGAGTCATCATCATCATCATCATCATCATCATCATCGTCCATTTAACGTCCATTTTCCACGATAGCATGGGTCTGGTGTTGGTTAATCAATGTTATTTGACCATTTGATACAAAGGTGGAAAACAGAATTTTAAAAGATTGAAAAATACATGAAATATGAAATGTGAAGAATCTGGAATTGCCTTAAAGTTATTTTCGTCCCTAATTGTAAGAGAAACCTTAGAGACAGTGGCAAGAAGTGATTGATTGAAGATGTTTGATATTGAGATGGATTTCCTGGCTTTACAAAGAACTTGTTTGCTTTGCACAGTACAAACCATAAGGAAGGTGTTAGATAGCCAAAGATGTAAGATACAGCTTGTTATCTGGTAATCCAATACTGACAGAATAACAACAAAATATTGAGTGGAGAAGAAATAATAATAATGATGATGTTGATAATAAGATTAGAATGAAAGAGAATTAAAATGAATAGTTTGAAATTTGGAATTATTGCAACAGAGAGGAACCATAGAAGGTATTTTTCTATGGAGGGAAGTGGGTGGGAGAGATTCCCAAATCAGGGGTATGAGGTGGACATGGAGGTGAGGGGTGCTACAGACTCACAAATCTGATGTGTGAGGGGATATGGGGTGAGGAGGGGGGGGGGCTAAAGATTCACAAATATGGGGTGTGAGGGGGACGAGAGACTCACACATCTGGGGTGTGAGGGGGGCAAAAGGGGTAAAAGTAAGAATTAGAGAAGATCCAATGTTTCAAGCAGGGTAGAAGAGTTAGAAAATGTAGAGGATGTGGGAGATATAGAATGCACATACTCTAAAAGCCACCCACAGTGTGGAAGGGTGTAACTGCAAGTATTAATGGACAGATTCTATTTTATGCTATTTGTTATTGATATCACTGTTGTCCCTGGGCCATCCATATTTTCCTACCAAATTGGAATGAGAGCAGAGCATCACATTTGAAGAAGGGGCTGTAATAGGTGAATTGGCTGATGCAGTGGATACCACTTCAGACCTGTCAACTCTCCCTGTCCGACAGGGTGATATCCCACCCACTTTGGGGTAGGTGAGAGATGTCATCTCTTGTGAAAATGGGTATAGCTTTCATTATGTAAAATCTTCCCATTTTGCCTCATTTCTCCCCGTTTTGGGGGCACTTGTTTTCATGGTACTTCCCGTTTGGGTTTTTAGAGGTTGGCAGGTCTGCCACTGGTTATTCGTTTTAGCAACACTTTCACCATCTTGTCCATTGTACATAGCTGAGATATGCTGTCAATTCGAGGGTATAAAATTTGGCTCATACTGCCAATCTCTAGCAGATTGGCAGTATCGGTAGAGAGTCAGACACCATGCTTTGCAGCATAGAGTTATGTGCCTTTACGATCTGAGTTAAAATCCCGCCGAGGTTAACTTTGCCTTTCATCCTTACAGGGTTGATAAAATAAAGTACTGGTAATGTACTTGCGTCGATTTAATCGAATTCTCCCCCCCCCCCCCCCCAAAAAAAAATTGTTGGTCTTGTGCCTATACTAGAAATCATTATTATTAGCAGAGTTAGGCCCTTTATGGTCTGAGTTCAAATCCCACCGAGGTTAACTTTGCCTTTCATCCTTACAAGGTCGATAAAATAAAGTACCAGTAATGTACTGGGTAATTGCTGGCCTTGTGCCAAAAAGTAGAAACAATTATTATTAGAGGGTCGGACACCATGCTTTGACACAGAGTTATGGCCCTTGCCATTCTGAGTTCAAATCCTGCCAAGGTTAACTTTGCCTTTCATCCTAACGAGGTCGATAAAATAAAGTACCAGTAATGCACTGGGGTAATTGCTGGCCTTGTGCCAAAAGTAGAAACATTATTATTTATAGCAATTTCTGTGTTTAAATTCCAACATTTCAAATTTCAAATCAACTAAGTTTCTAGGTAAATAAAAAGATTTGTTTACTTTGAATAAAAAACAAACAAACTAAAAAACAAAAAAAAACCTTTAAAAGAATCATTCATCTAACATTTCTAGTTAATAGGGAAAAGTGATATGGATAATCTAAGAGAGAGGTAGAGTATAGGTGACAGAAGGTGTGGAGAGTTTAACCCTTTAGTATTTAAACTGGCTGTATCTGGCCACAATTTTCTCACCTCTTTCTCTTCAAACTGGCTGTAACCAGCCACTAATATCGATGTTAAGGTATTGTTCTCCAAATAAATAATATCAAAATCTCATAGATTTGATATTATGTGATATAATTATATAAGATAAAACCTTTACTGCAAAAATACAGTAGTAAATATAGAGTAATGGAAGTGTTAAAGGGTTAAGAAATAGGAGAAAGTGTAGAGAGAGCCATAACTATGAGGGTCAGCTGAAAAGTTCATAAGCTGACATAGTCCCTGGAAAGAAACAATGCAGTTATTAATAAGAAGAGTTAAAATTAATGCATGCAAGATTTCACACTCCTTCATAGTCAGTCTACGAACCTTTCAGCCACCCTTGTATAATATGTCCACATAAAACTGTCTCTAGATCTACAACACAGACAGTTAGTTATATTACTAAATCCCTTAAAATTCTTGGTTATTTTCAAAATTGATTGAAAATCATAGACATAATAATATATATTGTAACAAAAAGGTTAAGCTGAACTTAACAACAGTAAAATATCTTTTGTAATATACAGTATTCTGTGTCAATGCTAACTTCATGATGTGAGAATGAATCAGTTAAAAATATAAAACTGATTCATTCTCACATATACCAAGTTTTTTCTTCCTCTCTCATAAAGTTTCTTTACTTACTTAAACTAAAGAATTCAATAGCTCCAAGTTAAAGAAGATCTATAACTGTTAAAATAACAATATAGATAGTTTCCTAATTTTTACCCCTTTTCTTTAATCATACAAAAGAAAAATTGAATTTAAAATGCAGAATTATTAAGAACTGTGATGACACATTCTAGTAAAAAATATGTTTTAAAAACCTTTAAACACTGAACTGAACACAAGGAAAATCCTTTTGATTCTACATCCTTTTTACTGGCATGTTTCTTGAGATGCTTACAACTAAAAAAGGTAAAAAGGACCATCTTCCCCATCTTCAATTTTAAAGTACAATTACCATGAGGTTGAATGGTTTTTAATTGATAATATGATGAAAACCCATCTGACGTGGTGAAGCATTTACTCTTCAGATAAAACTTATCAGAATGCTTCTTATTTATAGTATTAAATTCAGAGAGCATGCTATTTATTTTAGAGGTGGATTTTTATTTTATTTTCTGTTTGTTTTTTTTTTAAAAGATTAAAATTTTTTTTTATTTTCCATTTCTACAGAATCCGACATGATATAATTTAATCTCATGAGTTTTTTCCTCGGAGAAATGAAACCTAATGTGTAGCAATTTTCTTTAAAAAACAAAACAAAAAAAACATAAATAAAATAAACAAAAAGCAAAAAACAACAACAACAAAAAAAGCTCAATCACATTATAGAATGATTCTTTTTATGATCTATTCAAATGAGAGTCCCCGTGGAAGTTAGGAAACTAACAGAAAATTTAGAAACTACTTTTAATAACAAGGGTTGAAATAGAAATTTCAACATTCTATTCTAGGTATTAAAAGAATAGACAGGAAAAGAGAAAAGAAGACAAGGAAACAGGGAAAAAGACAAGAAAAGGAGGAAAGAAATGACAAGGAAACGAGGAAAGAGAAAAGAAAGACAAGGAAATGGCAAAAAAAGTTGACTGAAAACAAACAAGTAATAGAATTCATTAAATGTCTTCAGGTATTACTGTCAAAAAATGAAAAATAAAATAAATTAATGTAAATGTAAAATAAAATAAAATAAAGAAGCAAGAAAGAGAGAGAGAGAAAGAGTGAGAGAGAGAGAGAGAGAGAGAGAGCGAGATGATTTTTACAATGATGTTTTTAAGAATAATACTTTTTATAATTAATAATTGTAAAAAACGAAAAAAATAAATGAACCATAAAAATTATATATATATATATATATATATACACACACACATATATATATATACATATATAAATATATATATATATATACATGCACATATATATACACACACATATATATATATATATATATATACATATACACACACACACATATATATACATAGATATATATATTTATACACACACACATATATATATATACATATATATATATATATAAATGAGAAAAGTCTATCATTCCAAATGATATTTTAAGATAAAACAAATAATGATGATGATGGTGATGATAATAATAATAATAATAATAATAATAATAATGATAATAACAATGGTAGTAACAATAATAATTGTTGGTATGAGGTTAAGATGCTTAATAATTGATGTTGCTGAAGAATTCCTCCTGTTAATGTTTTCAAGTGCATTTCAAAATTTATTGAATTTCATCATATTTTATTGGTTAACATATAAATAATAGCAACAAAGAACTGTTAAAAATGTTATATATATATATAAAAAAGAAATTTTAATGGAATTCAATAAAAACTATTTGAAATTTGAATGTAAGTTAGAAAAAAATGATTTTGATACAAGATAAAATCCAAAATTCTAATTCTATATTAATAAAATTACCTATTGTTATAGAAAGCAGTGAATTGGCAGAGTCGTTAGAATGTCAGATAGAATGCTTTGTGGTATTCTTTTAGACTCTCTGCTCTTTGAGTTCAAATTCAGCTGAGGTCGACTTTGCTTTTCATCCATTGAAGGTCGATAAAGTACCACATAAGTACTGCGGTTGATTCTTCCTCTATATCTCTTTCTCACTTCGACTCTTTCATTCAGACCTGGAGAGGAGATAGACTCCACCAGGTTTAGAAATGCCATGTCAATATGATGCCCCTACATCTGACTCTCTTAAGAGTCATGGGTCCATGTATGCATACATTGTAATAGAATATTATATAAAGCGAAGAAGCTGGTTGTGGTAGTAGAGTTTAATTGTGGTGGTAGAATCATTAGAGCAGGGTTTCCCAAACGTTTTCAAACGTGAAACCCTTTTTGGTTCAGAAACTTTTGGGGGAACCCCAAAGTCTAATATTGTTATATGGTTGTAATATAAATATAATCCTCTACCTTTTTTCATGGAGCCTCAGGCACTCCTTTGCAGAATCTTTGATTTCCACAAAGCCCACTTTGGGAACCACTGTATTAGAGTGTCAGGTAAAAAAAAAAAGGAAAAAAGAAATAAATGCCCTTCAGTATCTAGTTAAGAGTTCAAATCCCACCGGGGTCAACTTTATTTTTCAGTGCCAGAAGTTCCAAGAGGAGAAATCCATGGAAGAGCAAGACCAAGAAAGACTTAGGCAGAAGTGGTGAAAGCTGGTCTTATGAAACTGAACCTCACAAAAGGAGAGGGAAAAAGAAAGAAACAATGGGGAAGAGAAGCTGTATTGGAGAAGACTTGTCTAACCCATGTATGGATAGGAAAACTGGACAAAAATACAAAGATGATGATGATGATTGGTGGTGGTAGGGATGATGGTGATGGTGATGGTGATGATGCCCCAAAACCAGGTGGTGGTGCTAAGAGGGGTAACATATTAAATCTACTGTCCAAGAGACAGATGCGGGTGTTAAGAAGGTGACATATTAAATCTAGCACCCAAGAGCAGGAAGAGTACAATAGACTTGCACAAGATGCCACATAATAACCATTATTTCAATATGAAATTTATTGCTTTAAGTTCAATCTTGCCATGGCTTATTTTGGCTTTCATCTGGCTAAGGTTTCTAAAAATATTCCCACTAATATAACCAGAATAGACATGAGGATACAGTACTTAACTAGACCTCACACTAGACATGAGAGTACAGTATTTAACTACATCCTACATGAGACATGAGAGTACAGTACTTAACTAGACCTCACACTAGACATGAGAGTACAGTACTTAACTACATCCTACATGAGACATGAGAGTACAGTATTTAACTAAACCCTACACTAGACATAAGAGTACAGTACTTAACTACACCCAACACTAGACATGAGGGTACAGTACTTAACTAGACCCTACACTAGACATGAGAGTACAGTACTTAACTACACCCTACACTAGACATGAGAGTACAGTACTTAACTAGACCTCACACTAGATATGAGGGTACAGTACTTAACTACACCCTACACTAGACATGAGGGTACAGTACTTAACTACATCCTACACTAGACATGAGAGTACAGTATTTAACTACACACTACACTAGACATGAGGGCACAGTACTTAACTACATCCTAAACTAGACATGAGAGTACAGTACTTAACTACACACTACACTAGACATGAGGGTACAGTACTTAACTACATCCTACACTAGACATGAGAGTACAGTACTTAACTACACCCTACACTAGACATGAAGGTACAGTACTTAACTAGACCTCACACTAGACATGAGAGTACAGTACTTAACTAGACCTCACACTAGACATGAGAGTACAGTACTTAACTACACCCTACACTAGACATGAGGGCACAGTACTTAACTACACCCTACACTAGACATGAGAGTACAGTACTTAACTACACCCCTACACTAGATATGAGGGTACAGTACTTAACTAGACCTCACACTAGACATGAGGGTACAGTACTTAACTAGACCTCACACTAAACATGAGAGTACAGTACTTAACTGGACCTCACACTAGACATGAGAGTACAGTACTGAACTAGACCTCACACTAGACATGAGGGTACAGTACTTAACTAGACCTCACACTAGACATGAGAGTACAGTACTTAACTACACCCTACACTAGACATGAGAGTACAGTACTTAACTAGACCTCACACTAGATATGAGGGTACAGTACTTAACTACACCCTACACTAGACATGAGGGTACAGTACATAACTACATCCTACACTAGACATGAGAGTACAGTATTTAACTACACACTACACTAGACATGAGGGTACAGTACTTAACTACATCCTACACTAGACATGAGGGTACAGTACTTAACTACATCCTACACTAGACATGAGAGTACAGTACTTAACTACACCCTACACTAGACATGAAGGTACAGTACTTAACTAGACCTCACACTAGACATGAGAGTACAGTACTTAACTAGACCTCACACTAGACATGAGAGTACAGTACTTAACTACACCCTACACTAGACATGAGGGCACAGTACTTAACTACACCCTACACTAGACATGAGAGTACAGTACTTAACTACACCCCTACACTAGATATGAGGGTACAGTACTTAACTAGACCTCACACTAGACATGAGGGTACAGTACTTAACTAGACCTCACACTAAACATGAGAGTACAGTACTTAACTGGACCTCACACTAGACATGAGAGTACAGTACTTAACTAGACCTCACACTAGACATGAGAGTACAGTACTTAACTAGACCTCACACTAGACATGAGAGTACAGTACTTAACTACACCCTACACTAGACATGAGAGTACAGTACTGAACTAGACCTCACACTAGACATGAGGGTACAGTACTTAACTAGACCTCACACTAGACATGAGAGTACAGTACTTAACTACACCCTACACTAGACATGAGAGTACAGTACTTAACTAGACCTCACACTAGATATGAGGGTACAGTACTTAACTACACCCTACACTAGACATGAGGGTACAGTACATAACTACATCCTACACTAGACATGAGAGTACAGTATTTAACTACACACTACACTAGACATGAGGGTACAGTACTTAACTACATCCTACACTAGACATGAGAGTACAGTACTTAACTACACCCTACACTAGACATGAAGGTACAGTACTTAACTAGACCTCACACTAAACATGAGAGTACAGTACTTAACTAGACCTCACACTAGACATGAGAGTACAGTACTTAACTACACCCTACACTAGACATGAGGGCACAGTACTTAACTACACCCTACACTAGACATGAGAGTACAGTACTTAACTACACCCCTACACTAGATATGAGGGTACAGTACTTAACTAGACCTCACACTAGACATGAGGGTACAGTACTTAACTAGACCTCATACTAAACATGAGAGTACAGTACTTAACTGGACCTCACACTAGACATGAGAGTACAGTACTTAACTAGACCTCACACTAGACATGAGAGTACAGTACTTAACTAGACCTCACACTAGACATGAGAGTACAGTACTTAACTAGACCTCACACTAGACATAAGAGTACAGTACTTAACTAAACCCTACACTAGACATGAGAGTACAGTACTTAACTACACCCTACACTAGACATGAGGGTACAGTACTTAACTAGATCCTCCACTAGACATGAGAGTACAGTACTTAACTACACCCTACACTAGACATGAGAGTACAGTACTTAACTAGATCCTACACAAGACATGAGGGTACAGTACTTAACTAGATCCTACACTAGACATGAAGGTACAGTACTTAACTACATCCCACTAATATAACCACAGTAGATGTGAAGGTATACTATTTAACTATTTCCTACTAATATAACTACAGTAGATGTGAAGGTATAATATTTAACTATTTCCTACTAATATAACCACAGTAGATGTGAAGGTATAATATTTAACTATTTCCTACTAATATAACCACAGTAGATGTGAAGGTATAATATCTAACTATTTCCTACTAATATAACCACAGTAGATGTGAAGGTATAATATTTAACTATTTCTTACTAATATAACCACAGTAGATGTGAAGGTATAATATTTAACTATTTCCTACTAATATAACCACAGTAGATGTGAAGGTATAGTATTTAACTATTTCCTACTAATATAACCAGAGTAGATGTGAAGGTATAGTACTTAACTACATCCCACTAATATAACCACAGTAGATGTGAAGGTATAGTATTTAACTATTTCCTACTAATATAACTACAGTAGATGTGAAGGTATAATATTTACCTATTTCCTACTAATGTAACTACAGTAGATGTGAAGGTATAATATTTAACTATTTCCTACTAATATAACCACAGTAGATGTGAAGGTATAGTATTTAACTACATCCCACCAATATAACCACAGTAGATGTGAAGGTATAGTACTTAACTACATCCCACTAACATAACCACAGTAGATGTGAAGGTATAATATTTAACTATTTCTCACTAATATAACCACAGTAGATGTGAAGGTATAATATTTAACTATTTCCCACTAATATAACCACAGTAGATCTGAAGGTATAATATTTAACTATTTCCTACTAATATAACCACAGTAGATGTGAAGGTATAGTATTTAACTATTTCCTACTAATATAACCACAGTAGATTTGAAGGTATAGTACTTAACTACATCCCACTAATATAACCACAGTAGATGTGAAGGTATAGTATTTAACTATTTCCTACTAATATAACTACAGTAGATGTGAAGGTATAATATTTACCTATTTCCTACTAATGTAACTACAGTAGATGTGAAGGTATAATATTTAACTATTTCCTACTAATATAACCACAGTAGATGTGAAGGTATAGTATTTAACTACATCCCACCAATATAACCACAGTAGATGTGAAGGTATAGTACTTAACTACATCCCTCTAATATAACCACAGTAGATGTGAAGGTATAATATTTAACTATTTCTCACTAATATAACCACAGTAGATGTGAAGGTATAATATTTAACTATTTCCCACTAATATAACCACAGTAGAGCTGAAGATATAGTATTTAACTACATCCTACTAATATAACCACAGTAGATGTGAAGGTATAATATTTAACTACATCCTACTAATATAACCACAGTAGATGTGAAGGTATAATATTTAACTATTTCCTACTAATATAACCACAGTAGATGTGAAGGTATAGTATTTAACTACATCCCACCAATATAACCACAGTAGATGTGAAGGTATAGTACTTAACTACATCCCACTAATATAACCACAGTAGATGTGAAGGTATAATATTTAACAACATCCCACTAATATAACCACAGTAGATGTGAAGGTATAATATTTAACTACATCCCACTAATATAACCACAGTAGATGTGAAGGTGTAGTATTTAACTATTTCCTACTAATATAACCACAGTAGATGTGAAGGTATAGTATTTAACTATTTCCTACTAATATAACTACAGTAGATATAAAGGTATAGTATTAAACTATTTCCTACTAATATAACCACAGTAGATGTGAAGGTGTAGTATTTAACTATTTCCTACTAATATAACCACAGTAGATGTGAAGGTATAGTATTTAACTATTTCCTACTAATATAACCACAGTAGATGTGAAGGTATAATATTTAACTACATCCTACTAATATAACCACAGTAGATGTGAAGGTATAATATTTACCTATTTCCTACTAATATAAGTAAAGTAGATGTGAAGGTATAATATTTAACTACATCCTACTAATATAACCACAGTAGATGTGAAGGTATAGTATTTAACTACATCCCACTAATATAACCACAGTAGATGTGAAAGTATAGTATTTAACTACATCCCACTAATATAACCACAGTAGATGTGAAGGTATAGTATTTAACTACATCCCACTAATATAACCACAGTAGATGTCAAGGTATAGTACTTAACTACATCCCACTAATATAACCACAGTAGATGTGAAGGTATAGTATTTAACTACATCCCACTAATATAACCACAGTAGATGTGAAGGTATAGTATTTAACTACATCCCACTAATATAACCACAGTAGATGTGAAGCTATAGTATTTAACTACATCCTACTAATATAACCACAGTAGATGTAAAGGTATAGTATTTAACTACATCCCACTAATATAACCACAGTAGATGTGAAGGTATAATATTTAACTATTTCCTACTAATATAACCACAGTAGATGTGAAGGTATAGTATTTAACTACATCCCACCAATATAACCACAGTAGATGTGAAGGTATAGTACTTAACTACATCCCACTAATATAACCACAGTAGATGTGAAGGTATAATATTTAACTATTTCCTACTAATATAACCACAGTAGATGTGAAGGTATAATATTTAACTACATCCTACTAATATAACCACAGTAGATGTGAAGGTATAGTATTTAACTACATCCCACTAATATAACCACAGTAGATGTGAAAGTATAGTATTTAACTACATCCCACTAATATAACCACAGTAGATGTGAAGGTATAGTATTTAACTACATCCCACTAATATAACCACAGTAGATGTGAAGGTATAGTACTTAAATACATCCCACTAATATAACCACAGTAGATGTGAAGGTATAGTATTTAACTACATCCCACTAATATAACCACAGTAGATGTGAAGGTATAGTATTTAACTACATCCCACTAATATAACCACAGTAGATGTGAAGGTATAGTATTTAACTACATCCTACTAATATAACCACAGTAGATGTAAAGGTATAGTATTTAACTACATCCCACTAATATAACCACAGTAGATGTGAAGGTATAATATTTAACTATTTCCTACTAATATAACCACAGTAGATGTGAAGGTATAGTATTTAACTACATCCCACCAATATAACCACAGTAGATGTGAAGGTATAGTACTTAACTACATCCCACTAATATAACCACAGTAGATGTGAAGGTATAATATTTAACTACATCCCACTAATATAACCACAGTAGATGTGAAGGTATAATATTTAACTACATCCCACTCATATAACCACAGTAGATGTGAAGGTGTAGTATTTAACTATTTCCTACTAATATAACCACAGTAGATGTGAAGGTATAGTATTTAACTACATCCCACTAATATAACCACAGTAGATGTGAAGGTATAGTATTTAACTACATCCCACTAATATAACCACAGTAGATGTGAAGGTATAGTATTTAACTACATCCTACTAATATAACCACAGTAGATGTGAAGGTATAGTATTTAACTACATCCCACTAATATAACCACAGTAGATGTGAAGGTATAATATTTAACTATTTCCTACTAATATAACCACAGTAGATGTGAAGGTATAGTATTTAACTACATCCCACCAATATAACCACAGTAGATGTGAAGGTATAGTACTTAACTACATCCCACTAATATAACCACAGTAGATGTGAAGGTATAATATTTAACTACATCCCACTAATATAACCACAGTAGATGTGAAGGTATAATATTTAACTACATCCCACTAATATAACCACAGTAGATGTGAAGGTATAATATTTAACTACATCCCACTAATATAACCACAGTAGATGTGAAGGTGTAGTATTTAACTATTTCCTACTAATATAACCACAGTAGATGTGAAGGTATAGTATTTAACTATTTCCTACTAATATAACTACAGTAGATATGAAGGTATAGTATTAAACTATTTCCTACTAATATAACCACAGTAGATGTGAAGGTATAATATTTCACTATTTCCTACTAATATAACCACAGTAGATGTGAAGGTATAGTATTTAACTATTTCCTACTAATATAACTACAGTAGATATGAAGGTATAATATTTAACTATTTCCTATTAATATAACCACAGTAGATGTGAAGGTGTAGTATTTAACTATTTCCTACTAATATAACCACAGTAGATGTGAAGGTATAGTATTTAACTATTTCCTACTAATATAACCACAGTAGATGTGAAGGTATAATATTTAACTACATCCTACTAATATAACCACAGTAGATGTGAAGGTATAGTATTTAACTATTTCCTACTAATATAACCACAGTAGATGTGAAGGTATAGTATTTAACTACATCCCACTAATATAACCACAGTAGATGTGAAGGTATAATATTTAACTATTTCCTACTAATATAACCACAGTAGATGTGAAGGTATAATATTTACCTATTTCCTACTAATATAACTAAAGTAGATGTGAAGGTATAATAATTAACTACATCCTACTAATATAACAACAGTAGATGTGAAGGTATAATATTTAACTACATCCTACTAATATAACCACAGTAGATGTGAAGGTGTAGTATTTAACTATTTCCTACTAATATAACCACAGTAGATGTGAAGGTGTAGTATTTAACTATTTCCTACTAATATAACCACAGTGGATGTGAAGGTATAATATTTAACTATTTCCTACTAATATAACCACAGTAGATGTGAAGGTATAGTATTTAACTATTTCCTACTAATATAACTACAGTAGATGTGAAGGTATAATATTTAACTACATCCCACTAATATAACCACAGTAGATGTGAAGGTATAATATTTAACTACATCCCACTAATATAACCACAGTAGATGTGAAGGTGTAGTATTTAACTATTTCCTACTAATATAACCACAGTAGATGTGAAGGTATAGTATTTAACTACATCCCACTAATATAACCACAGTAGATGTGAAGGTATAATATTTCACTATTTCCTACTAATATAACCACAGTAGATGTGAAGGTATAGTATTTAACTATTTCCTACTAATATAACTACAGTAGATATGAAGGTATAATATTTAACTATTTCCTATTAATATAACCACAGTAGATGTGAAGGTGTAGTATTTAACTATTTCCTACTAATATAACCACAGTAGATGTGAAGGTATAGTATTTAACTATTTCCTACTAATATAACCACAGTAGATGCGAAGGTATAATATTTAACTACATCCTACTAATATAACCACAGTAGACGTGAAGGTATAGTATTTAACTATTTCCTACTAATATAACCACAGTAGATGTGAAGGTATAGTATTTAACTACATCCCATTAATATAACCACAGTAGATGTGAAGGTATAATATTTAACTATTTCCTACTAATATAACCACAGTAGATGTGAAGGTATAATATTTACCTATTTCCTACTAATATAACTAAAGTAGATGTGAAGGTATAATAATTAACTACATCCTACTAATATAACCACAGTAGATGTGAAGGTATAATATTTAACTACATCCCACTAATATAACCACAGTAGATGTGAAGGTATAATATTTAACTACATCCTACTAATATAACCACAGTAGATGTGAAGGTGTAGTATTTAACTATTTCCTACTAATATAACCACAGTAGATGTGAAGGTGTAGTATTTAACTATTTCCTACTAATGTAACCACAGTAGATGTGAAAGTATAATATTTAACTATTTCCTACTAATATAACCACAGTGGATGTGAAGGTATAATATTTAACTATTTCCTACTAATATAACCACAGTAGATGTGAAGGTATAATATTTAACTATTTCCTACTAAGATAACCACAGTAGATGTGAAGGTATAGTATTTAACTATTTCCTACTAATATAACCACAGTAGATGTGAAGGTATAGTACTTAACTACATCCCACTAATATAACCACAGTAGATGTGAAGGTATAGTATTTAACTACATCCCACTAATATAACCACAGTAGATGTGAAGGTATAGTACTTAAATACATCCCACTAATATAACCACAGTAGATGTGAAGGTATAGTATTTAACTACATCCCACTAATATAACCACAGTAGATGTGAAGGTATAGTATTTAACTACATCCCACTAATATAACCACAGTAGATGTGAAGGTATAGTATTTAACTACATCCTACTAATATAACCACAGTAGATGTAAAGGTATAGTATTTAACTACATCCCACTAATATAACCACAGTAGATGTGAAGGTATAATATTTAACTATTTCCTACTAATATAACCACAGTAGATGTGAAGGTATAGTATTTAACTACATCCCACCAATATAACCACAGTAGATGTGAAGGTATAGTACTTAACTACATCCCACTAATATAACCACAGTAGATGTGAAGGTATAATATTTAACTACATCCCACTAATATAACCACAGTAGATGTGAAGGTATAATATTTAACTACATCCCACTAATATAACCACAGTAGATGTGAAGGTGTAGTATTTAACTATTTCCTACTAATATAACCACAGTAGATGTGAAGGTATAGTATTTAACTACATCCCACTAATATAACCACAGTAGATGTGAAGGTATAATATTTAACTACATCCCACTAATATAACCACAGTAGATGTGAAGGTGTAGTATTTAACTATTTCCTACTAATATAACCACAGTAGATGTGAAGGTATAGTATTTAACTACATCCCACTAATATAACCACAGTAGATGTGAAGGTATAATATTTCACTATTTCCTACTAATATAACCACAGTAGATGTGAAGGTATAGTATTTAACTACATCCCACCAATATAACCACAGTAGATGTGAAGGTATAGTACTTAACTACATCCCACTAATATAACCACAGTAGATGTGAAGGTATAATATTTAACTACATCCCACTAATATAACCACAGTAGATGTGAAGGTATAATATTTAACTACATCCCACTAATATAACCACAGTAGATGTGAAGGTATAATATTTAACTACATCCCACTAATATAACCACAGTAGATGTGAAGGTGTAGTATTTAACTATTTCCTACTAATATAACCACAGTAGATGTGAAGGTATAGTATTTAACTATTTCCTACTAATATAACTACAGTAGATATGAAGGTATAGTATTAAACTATTTCCTACTAATATAACCACAGTAGATGTGAAGGTATAATATTTCACTATTTCCTACTAATATAACCACAGTAGATGTGAAGGTATAGTATTTAACTATTTCCTACTAATATAACTACAGTAGATATGAAGGTATAATATTTAACTATTTCCTATTAATATAACCACAGTAGATGTGAAGGTGTAGTATTTAACTATTTCCTACTAATATAACCACAGTAGATGTGAAGGTATAGTATTTAACTATTTCCTACTAATATAACCACAGTAGATGTGAAGGTATAATATTTAACTACATCCTACTAATATAACCACAGTAGATGTGAAGGTATAGTATTTAACTATTTCCTACTAATATAACCACAGTAGATGTGAAGGTATAGTATTTAACTACATCCCACTAATATAACCACAGTAGATGTGAAGGTATAATATTTAACTATTTCCTACTAATATAACCACAGTAGATGTGAAGGTATAATATTTACCTATTTCCTACTAATATAACTAAAGTAGATGTGAAGGTATAATAATTAACTACATCCTACTAATATAACAACAGTAGATGTGAAGGTATAATATTTAACTACATCCTACTAATATAACCACAGTAGATGTGAAGGTGTAGTATTTAACTATTTCCTACTAATATAACCACAGTAGATGTGAAGGTGTAGTATTTAACTATTTCCTACTAATATAACCACAGTGGATGTGAAGGTATAATATTTAACTATTTCCTACTAATATAACCACAGTAGATGTGAAGGTATAGTATTTAACTATTTCCTACTAATATAACTACAGTAGATGTGAAGGTATAATATTTAACTACATCCCACTAATATAACCACAGTAGATGTGAAGGTATAATATTTAACTACATCCCACTAATATAACCACAGTAGATGTGAAGGTGTAGTATTTAACTATTTCCTACTAATATAACCACAGTAGATGTGAAGGTATAGTATTTAACTACATCCCACTAATATAACCACAGTAGATGTGAAGGTATAATATTTCACTATTTCCTACTAATATAACCACAGTAGATGTGAAGGTATAGTATTTAACTATTTCCTACTAATATAACTACAGTAGATATGAAGGTATAATATTTAACTATTTCCTATTAATATAACCACAGTAGATGTGAAGGTGTAGTATTTAACTATTTCCTACTAATATAACCACAGTAGATGTGAAGGTATAGTATTTAACTATTTCCTACTAATATAACCACAGTAGATGCGAAGGTATAATATTTAACTACATCCTACTAATATAACCACAGTAGACGTGAAGGTATAGTATTTAACTATTTCCTACTAATATAACCACAGTAGATGTGAAGGTATAGTATTTAACTACATCCCATTAATATAACCACAGTAGATGTGAAGGTATAATATTTAACTATTTCCTACTAATATAACCACAGTAGATGTGAAGGTATAATATTTACCTATTTCCTACTAATATAACTAAAGTAGATGTGAAGGTATAATAATTAACTACATCCTACTAATATAACCACAGTAGATGTGAAGGTATAATATTTAACTACATCCCACTAATATAACCACAGTAGATGTGAAGGTATAATATTTAACTACATCCTACTAATATAACCACAGTAGATGTGAAGGTGTAGTATTTAACTATTTCCTACTAATATAACCACAGTAGATGTGAAGGTGTAGTATTTAACTATTTCCTACTAATGTAACCACAGTAGATGTGAAAGTATAATATTTAACTATTTCCTACTAATATAACCACAGTGGATGTGAAGGTATAATATTTAACTATTTCCTACTAATATAACCACAGTAGATGTGAAGGTATAATATTTAACTATTTCCTACTAAGATAACCACAGTAGATGTGAAGGTATAGTATTTAACTATTTCCTACTAATATAACCACAGTAGATGTGAAGGTATAGTACTTAACTACATCCCACTAATATAACCACAGTAGATGTGAAGGTATAGTATTTAACTATTTCCTACTAATACAACTACAGTAGATGTGAAGGTATAATATTTACCTATTTCCTACTAATGTAACTACAGTAGATGTGAAGGTATAATATTTAACTATTTCCTACTAATATAACCACAGTAGATGTGAAGGTATAGTATTTAACTACATCCCACCAATATAACCACAGTAGATGTGAAGGTATAGTACTTAACTACATCCCACTAATATAACCACAGTAGATGTGAAGGTATAATATTTAACTATTTCTCACTAATATAACCACAGTAGATGTGAAGGTATAATATTTAACTATTTCCCACTAATATAACCACAGTAGAGCTGAAGATATAGTATTTAACTACATCCCACTAATATAACCACAGTAGATGTGAAGGTATAATATTTAACTACATCCTACTAATATAACCACAGTAGATGTGAAGGTATAATATTTAACTATTTCCTACTAATATAACCACAGTAGATGTGAAGGTATAGTATTTAACTACATCCCACCAATATAACCACAGTAGATGTGAAGGTATAGTACTTAACTACATCCCACTAATATAACCACAGTAGATGTGAAGGTATAATATTTAACAACATCCCACTAATATAACCACAGTAGATGTGAAGGTATAATATTTAACTACATCCCACTAATATAACCACAGTAGATGTGAAGGTGTAGTATTTAACTATTTCCTACTAATATAACCACAGTAGATGTGAAGGTATAGTATTTAACTATTTCCTACTAATATAACTACAGTAGATATAAAGGTATAGTATTAAACTATTTCCTACTAATATAACCACAGTGGATGTGAAGGTATAATATTTAACTATTTCCTACTAATATAACCACAGTAGATGTGAAGGTATAATATTTAACTATTTCCTACTAATATAACCACAGTAGATGTGAAGGTATAGTATTTAACTATTTCCTACTAATATAACCACAGTAGATGTGAAGGTATAGTACTTAACTACATCCCACTAATATAACCACAGTAGATGTGAAGGTATAGTATTTAACTATTTCCTACTAATATAACTACAGTAGATGTGAAGGTATAATATTTACCTATATCCTACTAATGTAACTACAGTAGATGTGAAGGTATAATATTTAACTATTTCCTACTAATATAACCACAGTAGATGTGAAGGTATAGTATTTAACTACATCCCACCAATATAACCACAGTAGATGTGAAGGTATAGTACTTAACTACATCCCACTAATATAACCACAGTAGATGTGAAGGTATAATATTTAACTATTTCTCACTAATATAACCACAGTAGATGTGAAGGTATAATATTTAACTATTTCCCACTAATATAACCACATTAGATCTGAAGGTATAATATTTAACTATTTCCTACTAATATAACCACAGTAGATGTGAAGGTATAGTATTTAACTATTTCCTACTAATATAACCACAGTAGATTTGAAGGTATAGTACTTAACTACATCCCACTAATATAACCACAGTAGATGTGAAGGTATAGTATTTAACTATTTCCTACTAATATAACTACAGTAGACGTGAAGGTATAATATTTACCTATTTCCTACTAATGTAACTACAGTAGATGTGAAGGTATAATATTTAACTATTTTCTACTAATATAACCACAGTAGATGTGAAGGTATAGTATTTAACTACATCCCACCAATATAACCACAGTCGATGTGAAGGTATAGTACTTAACTACATCCCTCTAATATAACCACAGTAGATGTGAAGGTATAATATTTAACTATTTCTCACTAATATAACCACAGTAGATGTGAAGGTATAATATTTAACTATTTCCCACTAATATAACCACAGTAGAGCTGAAGATATAGTATTTAACTACATCCCACTAATATAACCACAGTAGATGTGAAGGTATAATATTTAACTACATCCTACTAATATAACCACAGTAGATATGAAGGTATAATATTTAACTATTTCCTACTAATATAACCACAGTAGATGTGAAGGTATAGTATTTAACTACATCCCACCAATATAACCACAGTAGATGTGAAGGTATAGTACTTAACTACATCCCACTAATATAACCACAGTAGATGTGAAGGTATAATATTTAACAACATCCCACTAATATAACCACAGTAGATGTGAAGGTATAATATTTAACTACATCCCACTAATATAACCACAGTAGATGTGAAGGTGTAGTATTTAACTATTTCCTACTAATATAACCACAGTAGATGTGAAGGTATAGTATTTAACTATTTCCTACTAATATAACTACAGTAGATATAAAGGTATAGTATTAAACTATTTCCTACTAATATAACCACAGTAGATGTGAAGGTGTAGTATTTAACTATTTCCTACTAATATAACCACAGTAGATGTGAAGGTATAGTATTTAACTATTTCCTACTAATATAACCACAGTAGATGTGAAGGTATAATATTTAACTACATCCTACTAATATAACCACAGTAGATGTGAAGGTATAATATTTACCTATTTCCTACTAATATAAGTAAAGTAGATGTGAAGGTATAATAATTAACTACATCCTACTAATATAACCACAGTAGATGTGAAGGTATAATATTTAACTACATCCCACTAATATAACCACAGTAGATGTGAAGGTATAGTATTTAACTATTTCCTACTAATATAACTACAGTAGATGTGAAGGTATAATATTTAACTATTTCCTACTAATATAACCACAGTAGATGTGAAGGTATAATATTTAACTACATCCTACTAATATAACCACAGTAGATGTGAAGGTATAGTATTTAACTACATCCCACTAATATAACCACAGTAGATGTGAAAGTATAGTATTTAACTACATCCCACTAATATAACCACAGTAGATGTGAAGGTATAGTATTTAACTACATCCCACTAATATAACCACAGTAGATGTCAAGGTATAGTACTTAACTACATCCCACTAATATAACCACAGTAGATGTGAAGGTATAGTATTTAACTACATCCCACTAATATAACCACAGTAGATGTGAAGGTATAGTATTTAACTACATCCCACTAATATAACTACAGTAGATGTGAAGGTATAGTATTTAACTACATCCTACTAATATAACCACAGTAGATGTAAAGGTATAGTATTTAACTACATCCCACTAATATAACCACAGTAGATGTGAAGGTATAATATTTAACTATTTCCTACTAATATAACCACAGTAGATGTGAAGGTATAGTATTTAACTACATCCCACCAATATAACCACAGTAGATGTGAAGGTATAGTACTTAACTTCATCCCACTAATATAACCACAGTAGATGTGAAGGTATAATATTTAACTATTTCCTACTAATATAACCACAGTAGATGTGAAGGTATAATATTTAACTACATCCTACTAATATAACCACAGTAGATGTGAAGGTATAGTATTTAACTACATCCCACTAATATAACCACAGTAGATGTGAAAGTATAGTATTTAACTATATCCCACTAATATAACCACAGTAGATGTGAAGGTATAGTATTTAACTACATCCCACTAATATAACCACAGTAGATGTGAAGGTATAGTACTTAAATACATCCCACTAATATAACCACAGTAGATGTGAAGGTATAGTATTTAACTACATCCCACTAATATAACCACAGTAGATGTGAAGGTATAGTATTTAACTACATCCCACTAATATAACCACAGTAGATGTGAAGGTATAGTATTTAACTACATCCTACTAATATAACCACAGTAGATGTAAAGGTATAGTATTTAACTACATCCCACTAATATAACCACAGTAGATGTGAAGGTATAATATTTAACTATTTCCTACTAATATAACCACAGTAGATGTGAAGGTATAGTATTTAACTACATCCCACCAATATAACCACAGTAGATGTGAAGGTATAGTACTTAACTACATCCCACTAATATAACCACAGTAGATGTGAAGGTATAATATTTAACTACATCCCACTAATATAACCACAGTAGATGTGAAGGTATAATATTTAACTACATCCCACTAATATAACCACAGTAGATGTGAAGGTGTAGTATTTAACTATTTCCTACTAATATAACCACAGTAGATGTGAAGGTATAGTATTTAACTACATCCCACTAATATAACCACAGTAGATGTGAAGGTATAGTATTTAACTACATCCCACTAATATAACCACAGTAGATGTGAAGGTATAGTATTTAACTACATCCTACTAATATAACCACAGTAGATGTGAAGGTATAGTATTTAACTACATCCCACTAATATAACCACAGTAGATGTGAAGGTATAATATTTAACTATTTCCTACTAATATAACCACAGTAGATGTGAAGGTATAGTATTTAACTACATCCCACCAATATAACCACAGTAGATGTGAAGGTATAGTACTTAACTACATCCCACTAATATAACCACAGTAGATGTGAAGGTATAATATTTAACTACATCCCACTAATATAACCACTGTAGATGTGAAGGTATAATATTTAACTACATCCCACTAATATAACCACAGTAGATGTGAAGGTATAATATTTAACTACATCCCACTAATATAACCACAGTAGATGTGAAGGTGTAGTATTTAACTATTTCCTACTAATATAACCACAGTAGATGTGAAGGTATAGTATTTAACTATTTCCTACTAATATAACTACAGTAGATATGAAGGTATAGTATTAAACTATTTCCTACTAATATAACCATAGTAGATGTGAAGGTATAATATTTCACTATTTCCTACTAATATAACCACAGTAGATGTGAAGGTATAGTATTTAACTATTTCCTACTAATATAACTACAGTAGATATGAAGGTATAATATTTAACTATTTCCTATTAATATAACCACAGTAGATGTGAAGGTGTAGTATTTAACTATTTCCTACTAATATAACCACAGTAGATGTGAAGGTATAGTATTTAACTATTTCCTACTAATATAACCACAGTAGATGTGAAGGTATAATATTTAACTACATCCTACTAATATAACCACAGTAGATGTGAAGGTATAGTATTTAACTATTTCCTACTAATATAACCACAGTAGATGTGAAGGTATAGTATTTAACTACATCCCACTAATATAACCACAGTAGATGCGAAGGTATAATATTTAACTATTTCCTACTAATATAACCACAGTAGATGTGAAGGTATAATATTTACCTATTTCCTACTAATATAACTAAAGTAGATGTGAAGGTATAATAATTAACTACATCCTACTAATATAACAACAGTAGATGTGAAGGTATAATATTTAACTACATCCCACTAATATAACCACAGTAGATGTGAAGGTATATTATTTAACTACATACTACTGATATAAAAACAGTAGATGTGAAGGTGTAGTATTTAACTATTTCCTACTAATATAACCACAGTAGATGTGAAGGTGTAGTATTTAAGTATTTCCTAGTAATATAACCACAGTATATGTGAAAGTATAATATTTAACTATTTCCTACTAATATAACCACAGTGGATGTGAAGGTATAATATTTAACTATTTCCTACTAATATAACCACAGTAGATGTGAAGGTATAGTATTTAACTATTTCCTACTAATATAACTACAGTAGATGTGAAGGTATAATATTTAACTATTTCCTACTAATATAACCACAGTAGATGTGAAGGTATAATATTTAACTACATCCTACTAATATAACCACAGTAGATGTGAAGGTATAGTATTTAACTACATCCCACTAATATAACCACAGTAGATGTGAAAGTATAGTATTTAACTACATCCCACTAATATAACCACAGTAGATGTGAAGGCATAGTATTTAACTACATCCCACTAATATAACCACAGTAGATGTGAAGGTATAATATTTAACTATTTCCTACTAATATAACCACAGTAGATGTGAAGGTATAGTATTTAACTACATCCCACCAATATAACCACAGTAGATGTGAAGGAATTGTACTTAACTACATCCCACTAATATAATCACAGTAGATGTGAAGGTATAATATTTAACTACATCCCACTAATATAACCACAGTAGATGTGAAGGTATAATATTTAACTACATCCCACTAATATAACCACAGTAGATGTGAAGGTGTAGTATTTAACTATTTCCTACTAATATAACCACAGTAGATGTGAAGGTATAGTATTTAACTACATCCCACTAATATAACCACAGTAGATGTGAAGGTATAATATTTCACTATTTCCTACTAATATAACCACAGTAGATGTGAAGGTATAGTATTTAACTATTTCCCACTAATATAACTACAGTAGATATGAAGGTATAATATTTAACTATTTCCTATTAATATAACCACAGTAGATGTGAAGGTGTAGTATTTAACTATTTCCTACTAATATAACCACAGTAGATGTGAAGGTATAGTATTTAACTATTTCCTACTAATATAACCACAGTAGATGCGAAGGTATAATATTTAACTACATCCTACTAATATAACCACAGTAGACGTGAAGGTATAGTATTTAACTATTTCCTACTAATATAACCACAGTAGATGTGAAGGTATAGTATTTAACTACATCCCATTAATATAACCACAGTAGATGTGAAGGTATAATATTTAACTATTTCCTACTAATATAACCACAGTAGATGTGAAGGTATAATATTTACCTATTTCCTACTAATATAACTAAAGTAGATGTGAGGGTATAATAATTAACTACATCCTACTAATATAACCACAGTAGATGTGAAGGTATAATATTTAACTACATCCCACTAATATAACCACAGTAGATGTGAAGGTATAATATTTAACTACATCCTACTAATATAACCACAGTAGATGTGAAGGTGTAGTATTTAACTATTTCCTACTAATATAACCACAGTAGATGTGAAGGTGTAGTATTTAACTATTTCCTACTAATGTAACCACAGTAGATGTGAAAGAATAATATTTAACTATTTCCTACTAATATAACCACAGTGGATGTGAAGGTATAATATTTAACTATTTCCTACTAAGATAACCACAGTAGATGTGAAGGTATAGTATTTAACTATTTCCTACTAATATAACTACAGTAGATGTGAAGGTATAATATTTAACTATTTCCTACTAATATAACCACAGTAGATGTGAAGGTATAATATTTAACTACATCCTACTAATATAACCACAGTAGATGTGAAGGTATAGTATTTAACTGCATCCCACTAATATAACCACAGTAGATGTGAAAGTATAGTATTTAACTACATCCCACTAATATAACCACAGTAGATGTGAAGGTATAGTATTTAACTACATCCCACTAATATAACCACAGTAGATGTGAAGGTATGGTACTTAACTACATCCCACTAATATAACCACAGTAGATGTGATGGTATAATATTTAACTATTTCCTACTAATATAACCACAGTAGATGTGAAGGTATAGTATTTAACTACATCCCACTAATATAACCACAGTAGACGTGAAGGTATAGTATTTAACTACATCCCACTAATATAACCACAGTAGATCTGAAGGTATAGTATTTAACTACATCCTACTAATATAACCACAGTAGATGTGAAGGTATAGTATTTAACTACATCCCACTAATATAACCACAGTAGATGTGAAGGTATAATATTTAACTATTTCCTACTAATATAACCACAGTAGATGTGAAGGTATAGTACTTAACTACATCCCACTAATATAACCACAGTAGATGTGAAGGTATAATATTTAACTACATCCCACTAATATAACCACAGTAGATGTGAAGGTATAATATTTAACTACATCCCACTAATATAACCACAGTAGATGTGAAGGTGTAGTATTTAACTATTTCCTACTAATATAACCACAGTAGATGTGAAGGTATAGTATTTAACTACATCCCACTAATATAACCACAGTAGATGTGAAAGTATAGTATTTAACTACATCCCACTAATATAACCACTGTAGATGTGAAGGTATAGTATTTAACTACATGCCACTAATATAACCACAGTAGATGTGAAGGTATAGTACTTAACTACATCCCACTAATATAACCACAGTAGATGTGATGGTATAATATTTAACTATTTCCTACTAATATAACCACAGTAGATGTGAAGGTATAGTATTTAACTACATCCCACTAATATAACCACAGTAGACGTGAAGGTATAGTATTTAACTACATCCCACTAATATAACCACAGTAGATCTGAAGGTATAGTATTTAACTACATCCTACTAATATAACCACAGTAGATGTGAAGGTATAGTATTTAACTACATCCCACTAATATAACCACAGTAGATGTGAAGGTATAGTATTTAACTACATCCTACTAATATAACCACAGTAGATGTGAAGGTATAGTATTTAACTACATCCCACTAATATAACCACAGTAGATGTGAAGGTATAATATTTAACTATTTCCTACTAATATAACCACAGTAGATGTGAAGGTATAGTATTTAACTACATCCCACCAATATAACCACAGTAGATGTGAAGGTATAGTACTTAACTACATCCCACTAATATAACCACAGTAGATGTGAAGGTATAATATTTAACTACATCCCACTAATATAACCACAGTAGATGTGAAGGTATAATATTTAACTACATCCCACTAATATAACCACAGTAGATGTGAAGGTGTAGTATTTAACTATTTCCTACTAATATAACCACAGTAGATGTGAAGGTATAGTATTTAACTATTTCCTACTAATATAACTACAGTAGATATGAAGGTATAGTATTAAACTATTTCCTACTAATATAACCACAGTAGATGTGAAGGTATAATATTTAACTATTTCCTACTAATATAACCACAGTAGATGTGAAGGTATAGTATTTAACTATTTCCTACTAATATAACTACAGTAGATATGAAGGTATAATATTTAACTATTTCCTATTAATATAACCACAGTAGATGTGAAGGTGTAGTATTTAACTATTTCCTACTAATATAACCAGAGCAGATGTGAAGGTATAGTATTTAACTATTTCCTACTAATATAACCACAGTAGATGTGAAGGTATAATATTTAACTACATCCTACTAATATAACCACAGTAGATGTGAAGGTATAGTATTTAACTACATCCCACTAATATAACCACAGTAGATGTGAAGGTATAATATTTAACTATTTCCTGCTAATATAACCACAGTAGATGTGAAGGTATAATATTTACCTATTTCCTACTAATATAACTAAAGTAGATGTGAAGGTATAATAATTAACTACATCCTACTAATATAACCACAGTAGATGTGAAGGTATAATATTTAACTACATCCCACTAATATAACCACAGTAGATGTGAAGGTATAATATTTAACTACATCCTACTAATATAACCACAGTAGATGTGAAGGTGTAGTATTTAACTATTTCCTACTAATATAACCACAGTAGATGTGAAGGTGTAGTATTTAACTATTTCCTACTAATATAACCACAGTAGATGTGAAAGTATAATATTTAACTATTTCCTACTAATATAACCACAGTGGATGTGAAGGTATAATATTTAACTATTTCCTACTAATATAACCACAGTAGATGTGAAGGTATAATATTTAACTATTTCCTACTAATATAACCACAGTAGATGTGAAGGTATAGTATTTAACTATTTCCTACTAATATAACTACAGGAGATGTGAAGGTATAATATTTAACTATTTCCTACTAATATAACCACAGTAGATGTGAAGGTATAATATTTAACTACATCCTACTAATATAACCACAGTAGATGTGAAGGTATAGTATTTAACTACATCCCACTAATATAACCACAGTAGATGTGAAAGTATAGTATTTAACCACATCCCACTAATATAACCACAGTAGATGTGAAGGTATAGTATTTAACTACATCCCACTAATATAACCACAGTAGATGTGAAGCTATAGTATTTAACTACATCCCACTAATATAACCACAGTAGATCTGAAGGTATAGTATTTAACTACATCCCACTAATATAACCACAGTAGATGTGAAAGTATAGTATTTAACTACATCCCACTAATATAACCACTGTAGATGTGAAGGTATAGTATTTAACTACATGCCACTAATATAACCACAGTAGATGTGAAGGTATAGTACTTAACTACATCCCACTAATATAACCACAGTAGATGTGATGGTATAATATTTAACTATTTCCTACTAATATAACCACAGTAGATGTGAAGGTATAGTATTTAACTACATCCCACTAATATAACCACAGTAGACGTGAAGGTATAGTATTTAACTACATCCCACTAATATAACCACAGTAGATCTGAAGGTATAGTATTTAACTACATCCTACTAATATAACCACAGTAGATGTGAAGGTATAGTATTTAACTACATCCCACTAATATAACCACAGTAGATGTGAAGGTATAGTATTTAACTACATCCTACTAATATAACCACAGTAGATGTGAAGGTATAGTATTTAACTACATCCCACTAATATAACCACAGTAGATGTTAAGGTATAATATTTAACTATTTCCTACTAATATAACCACAGTAGATGTGAAGGTATAGTATTTAACTACATCCCACCAATATAACCACAGTAGATGTGAAGGTATAGTACTTAACTACATCCCACTAATATAACCACAGTAGATGTGAAGGTATAATATTTAACTACATCCCACTAATATAACCACAGTAGATGTGAAGGTATAATATTTAACTACATCCCACTAATATAACCACAGTAGATGTGAAGGTGTAGTATTTAACTATTTCCTACTAATATAACCACAGTAGATGTGAAGGTATAGTATTTAACTATTTCCTACTAATATAACTACAGTAGATATGAAGGTATAGTATTAAACTATTTCCTACTAATATAACCACAGTAGATGTGAAGGTATAATATTTAACTATTTCCTACTAATATAACCACAGTAGATGTGAAGGTATAGTATTTAACTATTTCCTACTAATATAACTACAGTAGATATGAAGGTATAATATTTAACTATTTCCTATTAATATAACCACAGTAGATGTGAAGGTGTAGTATTTAACTATTTCCTACTAATATAACCAGAGCAGATGTGAAGGTATAGTATTTAACTATTTCCTACTAATATAACCACAGTAGATGTGAAGGTATAATATTTAACTACATCCTACTAATATAACCACAGTAGATGTGAAGGTATAGTATTTAACTACATCCCACTAATATAACCACAGTAGATGTGAAGGTATAATATTTAACTATTTCCTGCTAATATAACCACAGTAGATGTGAAGGTATAATATTTACCTATTTCCTACTAATATAACTAAAGTAGATGTGAAGGTATAATAATTAACTACATCCTACTAATATAACCACAGTAGATGTGAAGGTATAATATTTAACTACATCCCACTAATATAACCACAGTAGATGTGAAGGTATAATATTTAACTACATCCTACTAATATAACCACAGTAGATGTGAAGGTGTAGTATTTAACTATTTCCTACTAATATAACCACAGTAGATGTGAAGGTGTAGTATTTAACTATTTCCTACTAATATAACCACAGTAGATGTGAAAGTATAATATTTAACTATTTCCTACTAATATAACCACAGTGGATGTGAAGGTATAATATTTAACTATTTCCTACTAATATAACCACAGTAGATGTGAAGGTATAATATTTAACTATTTCCTACTAATATAACCACAGTAGATGTGAAGGTATAGTATTTAACTATTTCCTACTAATATAACTACAGGAGATGTGAAGGTATAATATTTAACTATTTCCTACTAATATAACCACAGTAGATGTGAAGGTATAATATTTAACTACATCCTACTAATATAACCACAGTAGATGTGAAGGTATAGTATTTAACTACATCCCACTAATATAACCACAGTAGATGTGAAAGTATAGTATTTAACCACATCCCACTAATATAACCACAGTAGATGTGAAGGTATAGTATTTAACTACATCCCACTAATATAACCACAGTAGATGTGAAGCTATAGTATTTAACTACATCCCACTAATATAACCACAGTAGATCTGAAGGTATAGTATTTAACTACATCCTACTAATATAACCACAGTAGATGTGAAGGTATAGTATTTAACTACATCCCACTAATATAACCACAGTAGATGTGAAGGTATAATATTTAACTATTTCCTACTAATATAACCACAGTAGATGTGAAGGTATAGTACTTAACTACATCCCACTAATATAACCACAGTAGATGTGAAGGCATAATATTTAACTACATCCCACTAATATAACCACAGCAGATGTGAAGGTATAATATTGAACTACATCCCACTAATATAACCACAGTAGATGTGAAGGTGTAGTATTTAACTATTTCCTACTAATATAACCACAGTAGATGTGAAAGTATAATATTTAACTATTTCCTACTAATATAACCACAGTAGATGTGAAGGTGTAGTATTTAACTACATCCCACTAATATAACCACAGTAGATGTGAAGGTGTAGTATTTAACTATTTCCTACTAATATAACCACAGTAGATGTCAAGGTATAGTATTTAACTATTTCCTACTAATATAACCACAGTAGATGTGAAGGTATAATATTTAACTACATCCTACTAATATAACCACAGTAGATGTGAAGGTATAATATTTACCTATATCCTACTAATAAAACTACAGTAGATGTGAAGGTATAATAATTAACTACATCCTACTAATATAACCACAGTAGATGTGAAGGTATAATATTTAACTACATCCCACTAATATAACCACAGTAGATGTGAAGGTATAATATTGAACTACATCCCACTAATATAACCACAGTAGATGTGAAGGTGTAGTATTTAACTATTTCCTACTAATATAACCACAGTAGATGTGAAAGTATAATATTTAACTATTTCCTACTAATATAACCACAGTAGATGTGAAGGTGTAGTATTTAACTACATCCCACTAATATAACCACAGTAGATGTGAAGGTATAGTATTTCACTATTTCCTACTAATATAACCACAGTAGATGTGAAGGTATAATATTTAACTATTTCCTACTAATATAACCACAGTAGATGTGAAGGTATAATATTTAACTATTTCCTACTAATATAACCACAGTAGATGTGAAAGTATAGTATTTAACTATTTCTTACTAATATAACTACAGTAGATGTGAAGGTATAATATTTAACTATTTCCTACTAATATAACCACAGTAGATGTGAAGGTATATTATTTAACTACATCCTACTAATATAACCACAGTAGATGTGAAGGTATAATATTTAACTATTTCCTACTAATATAACCACAGTAGATGTGAAGGTATAGTATTTAACTACATCCCACTAATATAACCACAGTAGATGTGAAGGTATAGTATTTAACTACATCCCACTAATATAACCACAGTAGATGTGAAGGTATAGTATTTAACTACATCCTACTAATATAACCACAGTAGATGTGAAGGTATAGTATTTAACTACATCCCACTAATATAACCACAGTAGATGTGAAGGTATAGTATTTAATTACATCCTACTAATATAACTACAGTAGATGTGAAGGTATAGTATTTAACTACATCCTACTAATATAACCACAGTAGATGTGAAGGTATAGTATTTAACTACATCCCACTAATATAACCACAGTAGATGTGAAGGTATAATATTTCACTATTTCCTACTAATATAACCACAGTAGATGTGAAGGTATAGTATTTAACTATTTCCTACTAATATAACTACAGTAGATATGAAGGTATAATATTTAACTATTTCCTATTAATAAAACCACAGTAGATGTGAAGGTGTAGTATTTAACTATTTCCTACTAATTTAACCACAGTAGATGTGAAGGTATAGTATTTAACTATTTCCTACTAATATAACCACAGTAGATGCGAAGGTATAATATTTAACTACATCCTACTAATATAACCACAGTAGATGTGATGGTATAATATTTAACTATTTCCTACTAATATAACCACAGTAGATGTGAAGGTATAGTATTTAACTACATCCCACTAATATAACCACAGTAGACGTGAAGGTATAGTATTTAACTACATCCCACTAATATAACCACAGTAGATCTGAAGGTATAGTATTTAACTACATCCTACTAATATAACCACAGTAGATGTGAAGGTATAGTATTTAACTACATCCCACTAATATAACCACAGTAGATGTGAAGGTATAGTATTTAACTACATCCTACTAATATAACCACAGTAGATGTGAAGGTATAGTATTTAACTACATCCCACTAATATAACCACAGTAGATGTGAAGGTATAATATTTAACTATTTCCTACTAATATAACCACAGTAGATGTGAAGGTATAGTATTTAACTACATCCCACCAATATAACCACAGTAGATGTGAAGGTATAGTACTTAACTACATCCCACTAATATAACCACAGTAGATGTGAAGGTATAATATTTAACTACATCCCACTAATATAACCACAGTAGATGTGAAGGTATAATATTTAACTACATCCCACTAATATAACCACAGTAGATGTGAAGGTGTAGTATTTAACTATTTCCTACTAATATAACCACAGTAGATGTGAAGGTATAGTATTTAACTATTTCCTACTAATATAACTACAGTAGATATGAAGGTATAGTATTAAACTATTTCCTACTAATATAACCACAGTAGATGTGAAGGTATAATATTTAACTATTTCCTACTAATATAACCACAGTAGATGTGAAGGTATAGTATTTAACTATTTCCTACTAATATAACTACAGTAGATATGAAGGTATAATATTTAACTATTTCCTATTAATATAACCACAGTAGATGTGAAGGTGTAGTATTTAACTATTTCCTACTAATATAACCAGAGCAGATGTGAAGGTATAGTATTTAACTATTTCCTACTAATATAACCACAGTAGATGTGAAGGTATAATATTTAACTACATCCTACTAATATAACCACAGTAGATGTGAAGGTATAGTATTTAACTACATCCCACTAATATAACCACAGTAGATGTGAAGGTATAATATTTACCTATTTCCTACTAATATAACTAAAGTAGATGTGAAGGTATAATAATTAACTACATCCTACTAATATAACCACAGTAGATGTGAAGGTATAATATTTAACTACATCCCACTAATATAACCACAGTAGATGTGAAGGTATAATATTTAACTACATCCTACTAATATAACCACAGTAGATGTGAAGGTGTAGTATTTAACTATTTCCTACTAATATAACCACAGTAGATGTGAAGGTGTAGTATTTAACTATTTCCTACTAATATAACCACAGTAGATGTGAAAGTATAATATTTAACTATTTCCTACTAATATAACCACAGTGGATGTGAAGGTATAATATTTAACTATTTCCTACTAATATAACCACAGTAGATGTGAAGGTATAATATTTAACTATTTCCTACTAATATAACCACAGTAGATGTGAAGGTATAGTATTTAACTATTTCCTACTAATATAACTACAGGAGATGTGAAGGTATAATATTTAACTATTTCCTACTAATATAACCACAGTAGATGTGAAGGTATAATATTTAACTACATCCTACTAATATAACCACAGTAGATGTGAAGGTATAGTATTTAACTACATCCCACTAATATAACCACAGTAGATGTGAAAGTATAGTATTTAACCACATCCCACTAATATAACCACAGTAGATGTGAAGGTATAGTATTTAACTACATCCCACTAATATAACCACAGTAGATGTGAAGCTATAGTATTTAACTACATCCCACTAATATAACCACAGTAGATCTGAAGGTATAGTATTTAACTACATCCTACTAATATAACCACAGTAGATGTGAAGGTATAGTATTTAACTACATCCCACTAATATAACCACAGTAGATGTGAAGGTATAATATTTAACTATTTCCTACTAATATAACCACAGTAGATGTGAAGGTATAGTACTTAACTACATCCCACTAATATAACCACAGTAGATGTGAAGGCATAATATTTAACTACATCCCACTAATATAACCACAGTAGATGTGAAGGTATAATATTGAACTACATCCCACTAATATAACCACAGTAGATGTGAAGGTGTAGTATTTAACTATTTCCTACTAATATAACCACAGTAGATGTGAAAGTATAATATTTAACTATTTCCTACTAATATAACCACAGTAGATGTGAAGGTGTAGTATTTAACTACATCCCACTAATATAACCACAGTAGATGTGAAGGTGTAGTATTTAACTATTTCCTACTAATATAACCACAGTAGATGTCAAGGTATAGTATTTAACTATTTCCTACTAATATAACCACAGTAGATGTGAAGGTATAATATTTAACTACATCCTACTAATATAACCACAGTAGATGTGAAGGTATAATATTTACCTATATCCTACTAATAAAACTACAGTAGATGTGAAGGTATAATAATTAACTACATCCTACTAATATAACCACAGTAGATGTGAAGGTATAATATTTAACTACATCCCACTAATATAACCACAGTAGATGTGAAGGTATAATATTGAACTACATCCCACTAATATAACCACAGTAGATGTGAAGGTGTAGTATTTAACTATTTCCTACTAATATAACCACAGTAGATGTGAAAGTATAATATTTAACTATTTCCTACTAATATAACCACAGTAGATGTGAAGGTGTAGTATTTAACTACATCCCACTAATATAACCACAGTAGATGTGAAGGTATAGTATTTCACTATTTCCTACTAATATAACCACAGTAGATGTGAAGGTATAATATTTAACTATTTCCTACTAATATAACCACAGTAGATGTGAAGGTATAATATTTAACTATTTCCTACTAATATAACCACAGTAGATGTGAAAGTATAGTATTTAACTATTTCTTACTAATATAACTACAGTAGATGTGAAGGTATAATATTTAACTATTTCCTACTAATATAACCACAGTAGATGTGAAGGTATATTATTTAACTACATCCTACTAATATAACCACAGTAGATGTGAAGGTATAATATTTAACTATTTCCTACTAATATAACCACAGTAGATGTGAAGGTATAGTATTTAACTACATCCCACTAATATAACCACAGTAGATGTGAAGGTATAGTATTTAACTACATCCCACTAATATAACCACAGTAGATGTGAAGGTATAGTATTTAACTACATCCTACTAATATAACCACAGTAGATGTGAAGGTATAGTATTTAACTACATCCCACTAATATAACCACAGTAGATGTGAAGGTATAGTATTTAATTACATCCTACTAATATAACTACAGTAGATGTGAAGGTATAGTATTTAACTACATCCTACTAATATAACCACAGTAGATGTGAAGGTATAGTATTTAACTACATCCCACTAATATAACCACAGTAGATGTGAAGGTATAATATTTCACTATTTCCTACTAATATAACCACAGTAGATGTGAAGGTATAGTATTTAACTATTTCCTACTAATATAACTACAGTAGATATGAAGGTATAATATTTAACTATTTCCTATTAATAAAACCACAGTAGATGTGAAGGTGTAGTATTTAACTATTTCCTACTAATATAACCACAGTAGATGTGAAGGTATAGTATTTAACTATTTCCTACTAATATAACCACAGTAGATGCGAAGGTATAATATTTAACTACATCCTACTAATATAACCACAGTAGACGTGAAGGTATAGTATTTAACTATTTCCTACTAATATAACCACAGTAGATGTGAAGGTATAGTATTTAACTACATCCCACTTATATAACCACAGTAGATGTGAAGGTATAATATTTAACTATTTCCTACTAATATAACCACAGTAGATGTGAAGGTATAATATTTACCTATTTCCTACTAATATAACTAAAGTAGATGTGAAGGTATAATAATTAACTACATCCTACTAATATAACCACAGTAGATGTGAAGGTATAATATTTAACTACATCCCACTAATATAACCACAGTAGATGTGAAGGTGTAGTATTTAACTATTTCCTACTAATATAACCACAGTAGATGTGAAGGTGTAGTATTTAACTATTTCCTACTAATATAACCACAGTAGATGTGAAGGTGTAGTATTTAACTATTTCCTACTAATATAACCACAGTAGATGTGAAAGTATAATATTTAACTATTTCCTACTAATATAACCACAGTGGATGTGAAGGTATAATATTTAACTATTTCCTACTAATATAACCACAGTAGATGTGAAGGTATAATATTTAACTATTTCCTACTAATATAACCACAGTAGATGTGAAGGTATAGTATTTAACTATTTCCTACTAATATAACCACAGTAGATGTGAAGGTATAGTATTTAACTACATCCCACCAATATAACCACAGTAGATGTGAAGGTATAGTACTTAACTACATCCCACTAATATAACCACAGTAGATGTGAAGGTATAATATTTAACTACATCCCACTAATATAACCACAGTAGATGTGAAGGTATAATATTTAACTACATCCCACTAATATAACCACAGTAGATGTGAAGGTGTAGTATTTAACTATTTCCTACTAATATAACCACAGTAGATGTGAAGGTATAGTATTTAACTATTTCCTACTAATATAACTACAGTAGATATGAAGGTATAGTATTAAACTATTTCCTACTAATATAACCACAGTAGATGTGAAGGTATAATATTTAACTATTTCCTACTAATATAACCACAGTAGATGTGAAGGTATAGTATTTAACTATTTCCTACTAATATAACTACAGTAGATATGAAGGTATAATATTTAACTATTTCCTATTAATATAACCACAGTAGATGTGAAGGTGTAGTATTTAACTATTTCCTACTAATATAACCAGAGCAGATGTGAAGGTATAGTATTTAACTATTTCCTACTAATATAACCACAGTAGATGTGAAGGTATAATATTTAACTACATCCTACTAATATAACCACAGTAGATGTGAAGGTATAGTATTTAACTACATCCCACTAATATAACCACAGTAGATGTGAAGGTATAATATTTACCTATTTCCTACTAATATAACTAAAGTAGATGTGAAGGTATAATAATTAACTACATCCTACTAATATAACCACAGTAGATGTGAAGGTATAATATTTAACTACATCCCACTAATATAACCACAGTAGATGTGAAGGTATAATATTTAACTACATCCTACTAATATAACCACAGTAGATGTGAAGGTGTAGTATTTAACTATTTCCTACTAATATAACCACAGTAGATGTGAAGGTGTAGTATTTAACTATTTCCTACTAATATAACCACAGTAGATGTGAAAGTATAATATTTAACTATTTCCTACTAATATAACCACAGTGGATGTGAAGGTATAATATTTAACTATTTCCTACTAATATAACCACAGTAGATGTGAAGGTATAATATTTAACTATTTCCTACTAATATAACCACAGTAGATGTGAAGGTATAGTATTTAACTATTTCCTACTAATATAACTACAGGAGATGTGAAGGTATAATATTTAACTATTTCCTACTAATATAACCACAGTAGATGTGAAGGTATAATATTTAACTACATCCTACTAATATAACCACAGTAGATGTGAAGGTATAGTATTTAACTACATCCCACTAATATAACCACAGTAGATGTGAAAGTATAGTATTTAACCACATCCCACTAATATAACCACAGTAGATGTGAAGGTATAGTATTTAACTACATCCCACTAATATAACCACAGTAGATGTGAAGCTATAGTATTTAACTACATCCCACTAATATAACCACAGTAGATCTGAAGGTATAGTATTTAACTACATCCTACTAATATAACCACAGTAGATGTGAAGGTATAGTATTTAACTACATCCCACTAATATAACCACAGTAGATGTGAAGGTATAATATTTAACTATTTCCTACTAATATAACCACAGTAGATGTGAAGGTATAGTACTTAACTACATCCCACTAATATAACCACAGTAGATGTGAAGGCATAATATTTAACTACATCCCACTAATATAACCACAGTAGATGTGAAGGTATAATATTGAACTACATCCCACTAATATAACCACAGTAGATGTGAAGGTGTAGTATTTAACTATTTCCTACTAATATAACCACAGTAGATGTGAAAGTATAATATTTAACTATTTCCTACTAATATAACCACAGTAGATGTGAAGGTGTAGTATTTAACTACATCCCACTAATATAACCACAGTAGATGTGAAGGTGTAGTATTTAACTATTTCCTACTAATATAACCACAGTAGATGTCAAGGTATAGTATTTAACTATTTCCTACTAATATAACCACAGTAGATGTGAAGGTATAATATTTAACTACATCCTACTAATATAACCACAGTAGATGTGAAGGTATAATATTTACCTATATCCTACTAATAAAACTACAGTAGATGTGAAGGTATAATAATTAACTACATCCTACTAATATAACCACAGTAGATGTGAAGGTATAATATTTAACTACATCCCACTAATATAACCACAGTAGATGTGAAGGTATAATATTGAACTACATCCCACTAATATAACCACAGTAGATGTGAAGGTGTAGTATTTAACTATTTCCTACTAATATAACCACAGTAGATGTGAAAGTATAATATTTAACTATTTCCTACTAATATAACCACAGTAGATGTGAAGGTGTAGTATTTAACTACATCCCACTAATATAACCACAGTAGATGTGAAGGTATAGTATTTCACTATTTCCTACTAATATAACCACAGTAGATGTGAAGGTATAATATTTAACTATTTCCTACTAATATAACCACAGTAGATGTGAAGGTATAATATTTAACTATTTCCTACTAATATAACCACAGTAGATGTGAAAGTATAGTATTTAACTATTTCTTACTAATATAACTACAGTAGATGTGAAGGTATAATATTTAACTATTTCCTACTAATATAACCACAGTAGATGTGAAGGTATATTATTTAACTACATCCTACTAATATAACCACAGTAGATGTGAAGGTATAATATTTAACTATTTCCTACTAATATAACCACAGTAGATGTGAAGGTATAGTATTTAACTACATCCCACTAATATAACCACAGTAGATGTGAAGGTATAGTATTTAACTACATCCCACTAATATAACCACAGTAGATGTGAAGGTATAGTATTTAACTACATCCTACTAATATAACCACAGTAGATGTGAAGGTATAGTATTTAACTACATCCCACTAATATAACCACAGTAGATGTGAAGGTATAGTATTTAATTACATCCTACTAATATAACTACAGTAGATGTGAAGGTATAGTATTTAACTACATCCTACTAATATAACCACAGTAGATGTGAAGGTATAGTATTTAACTACATCCCACTAATATAACCACAGTAGATGTGAAGGTATAATATTTCACTATTTCCTACTAATATAACCACAGTAGATGTGAAGGTATAGTATTTAACTATTTCCTACTAATATAACTACAGTAGATATGAAGGTATAATATTTAACTATTTCCTATTAATAAAACCACAGTAGATGTGAAGGTGTAGTATTTAACTATTTCCTACTAATATAACCACAGTAGATGTGAAGGTATAGTATTTAACTATTTCCTACTAATATAACCACAGTAGATGCGAAGGTATAATATTTAACTACATCCTACTAATATAACCACAGTAGACGTGAAGGTATAGTATTTAACTATTTCCTACTAATATAACCACAGTAGATGTGAAGGTATAGTATTTAACTACATCCCACTTATATAACCACAGTAGATGTGAAGGTATAATATTTAACTATTTCCTACTAATATAACCACAGTAGATGTGAAGGTATAATATTTACCTATTTCCTACTAATATAACTAAAGTAGATGTGAAGGTATAATAATTAACTACATCCTACTAATATAACCACAGTAGATGTGAAGGTATAATATTTAACTACATCCCACTAATATAACCACAGTAGATGTGAAGGTGTAGTATTTAACTATTTCCTACTAATATAACCACAGTAGATGTGAAGGTGTAGTATTTAACTATTTCCTACTAATATAACCACAGTAGATGTGAAGGTGTAGTATTTAACTATTTCCTACTAATATAACCACAGTAGATGTGAAAGTATAATATTTAACTATTTCCTACTAATATAACCACAGTGGATGTGAAGGTATAATATTTAACTATTTCCTACTAATATAACCACAGTAGATGTGAAGGTATAATATTTAACTATTTCCTACTAATATAACCACAGTAGATGTGAAGGTATAGTATTTAACTATTTCCTACTAATATAACTACAGTAGATGTGAAGGTATAATATTTAACTATTTCCTACTAATATAACCACAGTAGATGTGAAGGTATAATTAACTACATCCTACTAATATAACCACAGTAGATGTGAAGGTATAGTATTTAACTACATCCCACTAATATAACCACAGTAGATGTGAAAGTATAGTATTTAACTACATCCCACTAATATAACCACAGTAGATGTGAAGGTATAGTCTTTAACTACATCCCACTAATATAACCACAGTAGATGTGAAGGTATATTATTTAACTACATCCCACTAATATAACCACAGTAGATCTGAAGGTATAGTATTTAACTACATCCTACTAATATAACCACAGTAGATGTGAAGGTATAGTATTTAACTACATCCCACTAATATAACCACAGTAGATGTGAAGGTATAATATTTAACTATTTCCTACTAATATAACCACAGTAGATGTGAAGGTATAGTACTTAACTACATCCCACTAATATAACCACAGTAGATGTGAAGGCATAATATTTAACTACATCCCACTAATATAACCACAGTAGATGTGAAGGTATAATATTTAACTACATCCCACTAATATAACCACAGTAGATGTGAAGGTGTAGTATTTAACTATTTCCTACTAATATAACCACAGTAGATGTGAAGGTATAGTATTTAACTATTTCCTACTAATATAACCACAGTAGATGTGAAGGTATAATATTTAACTACATCCTACTAATATAACCACAGTAGATGTGAAGGTATAATATTTACCTATATCCTACTAATAAAACTACAGTAGATGTGAAGGTATAATAATTAACTACATCCTACTAATATAACCACAGTAGATGTGAAGGTATAATATTTAACTACATCCCACTAATATAACCACAGTAGATGTGAAGGTATAATATTGAACTACATCCCACTAATATAACCACAGTAGATGTGAAGGTGTAGTATTTAACTATTTCCTACTAATATAACCACAGTAGATGTGAAAGTATAATATTTAACTATTTCCTACTAATATAACCACAGTAGATGTGAAGGTGTAGTATTTAACTACATCCCACTAATATAACCACAGTAGATGTGAAGGTATAGTATTTCACTATTTCCTACTAATATAACCACAGTAGATGTGAAGGTATAATATTTAACTATTTCCTAATATAACCACAGTAGATGTGAAGGTATAATATTTAACTATTTCCTACTAATATAACCACAGTAGATGTGAAGGTATAGTATTTAACTATTTCTTACTAATATAACTACAGTAGATGTGAAGGTATAATATTTAACTATTTCCTACTAATATAACCACAGTAGATGTGAAGGTATATTATTTAACTACATCCTACTAATATAACCACAGTAGATGTGAAGGTATAATATTTAACTATTTCCTACTAATATAACCACAGTAGATGTGAAGGTATAGTATTTAACTACATCCCACTAATATAACCACAGTAGATGTGAAGGTATAGTATTTAACTACATCCCACTAATATAACCACAGTAGATGTGAAGGTATAGTATTTAACTACATCCTACTAATATAACCACAGTAGATGTGAAGGTATAGTATTTAACTACATCCCACTAATATAACCACAGTAGATGTGAAGGTATAGTATTTAATTACATCCTACTAATATAACTACAGAATGTGAAGGTATAGTATTTAACTACATCCTACTAATATAACCACAGTAGATGTGAAGGTATAGTATTTAACTACATCCCACTAATATAACCACAGTAGATGTGAAGGTATAATATTTCACTATTTCCTACTAATATAACCACAGTAGATGTGAAGGTATAGTATTTAACTATTTCCTACTAATATAACTACAGTAGATATGAAGGTATAATATTTAACTATTTCCTATTAATAAAACCACAGTAGATGTGAAGGTGCAGTATTTAACTATTTCCTACTAATATAACCACAGTAGATGTGAAGGTATAGTATTTAACTATTTCCTAGGCGTTGACGAATGGCTTGTGAGGGCTATACAAGCCATGTATAAAGAAACAGTCAGCAAGGTTAGAATTAACAACGAATATAGTGAAGAGTTTAGCGTAAAAGTTGGCGTCCATCAGGGCTCTGTTCTCAGTCCACTACTATTTATTATTGCCCTTCAGGCTATAACAGAGGAGTTCAAGACAGGCTGCCCATGGGAACTCCTATACGCAGACGACCTGACACTCATAGCGGAATCAATGGCCGAGCTAGAGAAGAAATTCCAAACATGGAAGCACGGCCTAGAGTCAAAAGGACTTAAAATTAACCTGGCTAAGACCAAAGTACTAGTTTGTAGGAAAGAAAACAAGGCGGCGGTCCCTTCTGGGAAATGGTCGTGCTCGGTGTGTAGGAAAGGCGTAGGTAGAAACTCCATTTTATGTCCTAAATGCAAAGTATGGGTGCATAAAAGATGTAGTGGGATCACAGGTAAGCTAACTAAGAACATAGATTTTACATGTGGCCGGTGCTCTGGTGCAATAAGTAGCAGCAAGTGCCCACAAACTACTAGCTCTTTCAATTGCGCAGAGGGTTCTATAGAAATAGTGGACAGCTTCCGTTACCTGGGCGATAAAATCAGCAGTGGGGGAGGGTGCTCTGAAAGTACTGTAGCTAGAGTCAGAACTGGTTGGAAAAAGTTCAGAGAGCTTATACCACTATTAGCTGCTAAAGGGTTCTCACTAAAAATGAAAGGCAGGTTGTACGATGCCTGCATACGAACAGCAATGCTGCATGGCAGTGAGACCTGGGCATTGTGTGCAGAGGATATACGCAGACTAGAGAGGAACGAAGCTTGCATGCTCCGCTGGATGTGTAACAGTAATATACGTGAACGGCAAAGCATAAACGAACTAAGGAAAAAATTAGAGATAAGAGGGATCAGATGTTGTTTACTCGAGAGAAGGCTACGTTGGTATGGACACGTGATGCGCATGAAAGTCGATAGCTGTATAACAAAGTGCAGGGCAATAAAGATAGACGGTAGTCACGGAATAGGCAGACCTAGAAAAACCTGGGACGAGCTGATAAACTCCGACATCACACACTTACACCTCTCCAAGACAATGTCACTGGACCGAGACCTTTGGCGGTACTCAGTAACAGAGAAGACCCGCCTTACCTAAATATATAGTAAAACCTACTCCAGCCAGTAGGCATCTCTAACAAAATACACCCCGTCCCACCACCCCCACCCCCACCCGATCCACACCACCCCGTTCTATGTAAAGTTATGTTGGTGCCGCGCCTTCGAGGCCGAAACAAATGAGATCGTGTAGGTGTCACGACAAAAAAACACACAGTCCACGCTGTAATGTGGCCGTGTAGGCAACACGGTAAAAACCTCCCAGACCCACACTGTAAATGTGGTTGGTGTTAGGAAGGGCATCCAACTGTAGAAAACCTGCCAGACAGTCCGATGCGAGCAAGACAATCACTCTTGCCTCAAGTGGGACTACCCCCGTCCAAACCCATGCAAGCGTGGAACACGGACGTTAAACGTTGATGATGATGATGATGATGATGATAACCACAGTAGATGCGAAGGTATAATATTTAACTACATCCTACTAATATAACCACAGTAGACGTGAAGGTATAGTATTTAACTATTTCCTACTAATATAACCGCAGTAGATGTGAAGGTATAGTATTTAACTACATCCCACTTATATAACCACAGTAGATGTGAAGGTATAATATTTAACTATTTTCTACTAATATAACCACAGTAGATGTGAAGGTATAATATTTACCTATTTCCTACTAATATAACTAAAGTAGATGTGAAGGTATAATAATTAACTACATCCTACTAATATAACCACAGTAGATGTGAAGGTATAATATTTAACTACATCCCACTAATATAACCACAGTAGATGTGAAGGTGTAGTATTTAACTATTTCCTACTAATATAACCACAGTAGATGTGAAGGTGTAGTATTTAACTATTTCTTACTAATGTAACCACAGTAGATGTGAAAGTATAATATTTAACTATTTCCTACTAATATAACCACAGTGGATGTGAAGGTATAATATTTAACTATTTCCTACTAATATAACCACAGTAGATGTGAAGGTATAATATTTAACTATTTCCTACTAAGATAACCACAGTAGATGTGAAGGTATAGTATTTAACTACATCCCACTAATATAACCACAGTAGATGTGAAGGTATAATATTTAACTATTTCCTGCTAATATAACCACAGTAGATGTGAAGGTATAATATTTACCTATTTCCTACTAATATAACTAAAGTAGATGTGAAGGTATAATAATTAACTACATCCTACTAATATAACCACAGTAGATGTGAAGGTATAGTATTTAACTACATCCCACTAATATAACCACAGTAGATGTGAAGGTATAATATTTAACTACATCCTACTAATATAACCACAGTAGATGTGAAGGTGTAGTATTTAACTATTTCCTACTAATATAACCACAGTAGATGTGAAGGTGTAGTATTTAACTATTTCCTACTAATATAACCACAGTAGATGTGAAAGTATAATATTTAACTATTTCCTACTAATATAACCACAGTGGATGTGAAGGTATAATATTTAACTATTTCCTACTAATATAACCACAGTAGATGTGAAGGTATAATATTTAACTATTTCCTACTAATATAACCACAGTAGATGTGAAGGTATAGTATTTAACTATTTCCTACTAATATAACTACAGTAGATGTGAAGGTATAATATTTAACTATTTCCTACTAATATAACCACAGTAGATGTGAAGGTATAATATTTAACTACATCCTACTAATATAACGACAGTAGATGTGAAGGTATAGTATTTAACTACATCCCACTAATATAACCACAGTAGATGTGAAAGTATAGTATTTAACTACATCCCACTGATATATCCACAGTAGATGTGAAGGTATAGTATTTAACTACATCCCACTAATATAACCACAGTAGATGTGAAGGTATAGTACTTAACTACATCCCACTAATATAACCACAGTAGATGTGATGGTATAATATTTAACTATTTCCTACTAATATAACCACAGTAGATGTGAAGGTATAGTATTTAACTACATCCCACTAATATAACCACAGTAGATGTGAAGGTATAGTATTTAACTACATCCCACTAATATAACCACAGTAGATCTGAAGGTATAGTATTTAACTACATCCTACTAATATAACCACAGTAGATGTGAAGGTATAGTATTTAACTACATCCCACTAATATAACCACAGTAGATGTGAAGGTATAATATTTAACTATTTCCTACTAATATAACCACAGTAGATGTGAAGGTATAGTACTTAACTACATCCCACTAATATAACCACAGTAGATGTGAAGGCATAATATTTAACTACATCCCACTAATATAACCACAGTAGATGTGAAGGTATAATATTTAACTACATCCCACTAATATAACCACAGTAGATGTGAAGGTGTAGTATTTAACTATTTCCTACTAATATAACCACAGTAGATGTGAAGGTATATTATTTAACTATTTCCTACTAATATAACCACAGTAGATGTGAAGGTATAATATTTAACTACATCCTACTAATATAACCACAGTAGATGTGAAGGTATAATATTTACCTATATCCTACTAATAAAACTACAGTAGATGTGAAGGTATAATAATTAACTACATCCTACTAATATAACCACAGTAGATGCGAAGGTATAATATTTAACTACATCCCACTAATATAACCACAGTAGATGTGAAGGTATAATATTGAACTACATCCCACTAATATAACCACAGTAGATGTGAAGGTGTAGTATTTAACTATTTCCTACTAATATAACCACAGTAGATGTGAAAGTATAATATTTAACTATTTCCTACTAATATAACCACAGTAGATGTGAAGGTGTAGTATTTAACTACATCCCACTAATATAACCACAGTAGATGTGAAGGTATAGTATTTAACTATTTCCTACTAATATAACCACAGTAGATGTGAAGGTATAATATTTAACTATTTCCTACTAATATAACCACAGTAGATGTGAAGGTATAATATTTAACTATTTCCTACTAATATAACCACAGTAGATGTGAAGGTATAGTATTTAACTATTTCTTACTAATATAACTACAGTAGATGTGAAGGTATAATATTTAACTATTTCCTACTAATATAACCACAGTAGATGTGAAGGTATATTATTTAACTACATCCTACTAATATAACCACAGTAGATGTGAAGGTATAATATTTAACTATTTCCTACTAATATAACCACAGTAGATGTGAAGGTATAGTATTTAACTACATCCCACTAATATAACCACAGTAGATGTGAAGGTATAGTATTTAACTACATCCCACTAATATAACCACAGTAGATGTGAAGGTATAGTATTTAACTACATCCTACTAATATAACCACAGTAGATGTGAAGGTATAGTATTTAACTACATCCCACTAATATAACCACAGTAGATGTGAAGGTATAATATTTAACTATTTCCTGCTAATATAACCACAGTAGATGTGAAGGTATAATATTTACCTATTTCCTACTAATATAACTAAAGTAGATGTGAAGGTATAATAATTAACTACATCCTACTAATATAACCACAGTAGATGTGAAGGTATAGTATTTAACTACATCCCACTAATATAACCACAGTAGATGTGAAGGTGTAGTATTTAACTATTTCCTACTAATATAACCACAGTAGATGTGAAGGTGTAGTATTTAACTATTTCCTACTAATGTAACCACAGTAGATGTGAAAGTATAATATTTAACTATTTCCTACTAATATAACCACAGTGGATGTGAAGGTATAATATTTAACTATTTCCTACTAATATAACCACAGTAGATGTGAAGGTATAATATTTAACTATTTCCTACTAAGATAACCACAGTAGATGTGAAGGTATAGTATTTAACTACATCCCACTAATATAACCACAGTAGATGTGAAGGTATAATATTTAACTATTTCCTGCTAATATAACCACAGTAGATGTGAAGGTATAATATTTACCTATTTCTTACTAATATAACTAAAGTAGATGTGAAGGTATAATAATTAACTACATCCTACTAATATAACCACAGTAGATGTGAAGGTATAGTATTTAACTACATCCCACTAATATAACCACAGTAGATGTGAAGGTATAATATTTAACTACATCCTACTAATATAACCACAGTAGATGTGAAGGTGTAGTATTTAACTATTTCCTACTAATATAACCACAGTAGATGTGAAGGTGTAGTATTTAACTATTTCCTACTAATATAACCACAGTAGATGTGAAAGTATAATATTTAACTATTTCCTACTAATATAACCACAGTGGATGTAAAGGTATAATATTTAACTATTTCCTACTAATATAACCACAGTAGATGTGAAGGTATAATATTTAACTATTTCCTACTAATATAACCACAGTAGATGTGAAGGTATAGTATTTAACTATTTCCTACTAATATAACTACAGTAGATGTGAAGGTATAATATTTAACTATTTCCTACTAATATAACCACAGTAGATGTGAAGGTATAATATTTAACTACATCCTACTAATATAACCACAGTAGATGTGAAGGTATAGTATTTAACTACATCCCACTAATATAACCACAGTAGATGTGAAAGTATAGTATTTAACTACATCCCACTAATATAACCACAGTAGATGTGAAGGTATAGTATTTAACTACATCCCACTAATATAACCACAGTAGATGTGAAGGTATAGTACTTAACTACATCCCACTAATATAACCACAGTAGATGTGATGGTATAATATTTAACTATTTCCTACTAATATAACCACAGTAGATGTGAAGGTATAGTATTTAACTACATCCCACTAATATAACCACAGTAGATGTGAAGGTATAATATTTAACTACATCCTACTAATATAACCACAGTAGATGTGAAGGTGTAGTATTTAACTATTTCCTACTAATATAACCACAGTAGATGTGAAAGTATAATATTTAACTATTTCCTACTAATATAACCACAGTGGATGTGAAGGTATAATATTTAACTATTTCCTACTAATATAACCACAGTAGATGTGAAGGTATAATATTTAACTATTTCCTACTAATATAACCACAGTAGATGTGAAGGTATAGTATTTAACTATTTCCTACTAATATAACTACAGTAGATGTGAAGGTATAATATTTAACTATTTCCTACTAATATAACCACAGTAGATGTGAAGGTATAATATTTAACTACATCCTACTAATATAACCACAGTAGATGTGAAGGTATAGTATTTAACTACATCCCACTAATATAACCACAGTAGATGTGAAAGTATAGTATTTAACTACATCCCACTAATATAACCACAGTAGATGTGAAGGTATAGTATTTAACTACATCCCACTAATATAACCACAGTAGATGTGAAGGTATAGTACTTAACTACATCCCACTAATATAACCACAGTAGATGTGATGGTATAATATTTAACTATTTCCTACTAATATAACCACAGTAGATGTGAAGGTATAGTATTTAACTACATCCCACTAATATAACCACAGTAGATGTGAAGGTATAGTATTTAACTACATCCCACTAATATAACCACAGTAGATCTGAAGGTATAGTATTTAACTACATCCTACTAATATAACCACAGTAGATGTGAAGGTATAGTATTTAACTATATCCCACTAATATAACCACAGTAGATGTGAAGGTATAATATTTAACTATTTCCTACTAATATAACCACAGTAGATGTGAAGGTATAGTACTTAACTACATCCCACTAATATAACCACAGTAGATGTGAAGGCATAATATTTAACTACATCCCACTAATATAACCACAGTAGATGTGAAGGTGTAGTATTTAACTATTTCCTACTAATATAACCACAGTAGATGTGAAGGTATATTATTTAACTATTTCCTACTAATATAACCACAGTAGATGTGAAGGTATAATATTTAACTACATCCTACTAATATAACCACAGTAGATGTGAAGGTATAATATTTACCTATATCCTACTAATAAAACTACAGTAGATGTGAAGGTATAATAATTAACTACATCCTACTAATATAACCACAGTAGATGCGAAGGTATAATATTTAACTACATCCCACTAATATAACCACAGTAGATGTGAAGGTATAATATTGAACTACATCCCACTAATATAACCACAGTAGATGTGAAGGTGTAGTATTTAACTATTTCCTACTAATATAACCACAGTAGATGTGAAAGTATAATATTTAACTATTTCCTACTAATATAACCACAGTAGATGTGAAGGTGTAGTATTTAACTACATCCCACTAATATAACCACAGTAGATGTGAAGGTATAGTATTTAACTATTTCCTACTAATATAACCACAGTAGATGTGAAGGTATAATATTTAACTATTTCCTACTAATATAACCACAGTAGATGTGAAGGTATAATATTTAACTATTTCCTACTAATATAACCACAGTAGATGTGAAGGTATAGTATTTAACTATTTCTTACTAATATAACTACAGTAGATGTGAAGGTATAATATTTAACTATTTCCTACTAATATAACCACAGTAGATGTGAAGGTATATTATTTAACTACATCCTACTAATATAACCACAGTAGATGTGAAGGTATAATATTTAACTATTTCCTACTAATATAACCACAGTAGATGTGAAGGTATAGTATTTAACTACATCCCACTAATATAACCACAGTAGATGTGAAGGTATAGTATTTAACTACATCCCACTAATATAACCACAGTAGATGTGAAGGTATAGTATTTAACTACATCCTACTAATATAACCACAGTAGATGTGAAGGTATAGTATTTAACTACATCCCACTAATATAACCACAGTAGATGTGAAGGTATAATATTTAACTATTTCCTGCTAATATAACCACAGTAGATGTGAAGGTATAATATTTACCTATTTCCTACTAATATAACTAAAGTAGATGTGAAGGTATAATAATTAACTACATCCTACTAATATAACCACAGTAGATGTGAAGGTATAGTATTTAACTACATCCCACTAATATAACCACAGTAGATGTGAAGGTATAATATTTAACTACATCCTACTAATATAACCACAGTAGATGTGAAGGTGTAGTATTTAACTATTTCCTACTAATATGACCACAGTAGATGTGAAGGTGTAGTATTTAACTATTTCCTACTAATATAACCACAGTAGATGTGAAAGTATAATATTTAACTATTTCCTACTAATATAACCACAGTGGATGTGAAGGTATAATATTTAACTATTTCCTACTAATATAACCACAGTAGATGTGAAGGTATAATATTTAACTATTTCCTACTAATATAACCACAGTAGATGTGAAGGTATAGTATTTAACTATTTCCTACTAATATAACTACAGTAGATGTGAAGGTATAATATTTAACTATTTCCTACTAATATAACCACAGTAGATGTGAAGGTATAATATTTAACTACATGCTACTAATATAACCACAGTAGATGTGAAGGTATAGTATTTAACTACATCCCACTAATATAACCACAGTAGATGTGAAGGTATAGTATTTAACTACATCCCACTAATATAACCACAGTAGATGTGAAGGTATAGTACTTAACTACATCCCACTAATATAACCACAGTAGATGTGATGGTATTATATTTAACTATTTCCTACTAATATAACCACAGTAGATGTGAAGGTATAGTATTTAACTACATCCCACTAATATAACCACAGTAGATGTGAAGGTATAGTATTTAACTACATCCCACTAATATAACCACAGTAGATCTGAAGGTATAGTATTTAACTACATCCTAATAATATAACCACAGTAGATGTGAAGGTATAGTATTTAACTACATCCCACTAATATAACCACAGTAGATGTGAAGGTATAATATTTAACTATTTCCTACTAATATAACCACAGTAGATGTGAAGGTATAGTACTTAACTACATCCCACTAATATAACCACAGTAGATGTGAAGGCATAATATTTAACTACATCCCACTAATATAACCACAGTAGATGTGAAGGTATAATATTTAACTACATCCCACTAATATAACCACAGTAGATGTGAAGGTGTAGTATTTAACTATTTCCTACTAATATAACCACAGTAGATGTGAAGGTGTAGTATTTAACTATTTCCTACTAATGTAACCACAGTAGATGTGAAAGTATAATATTTAACTATTTCCTACTAATATAACCACAGTGGATGTGAAGGTATAATATTTAACTATTTCCTACTAATATAACCACAGTAGATGTGAAGGTATAATATTTAACTATTTCCTACTAAGATAACCACAGTAGATGTGAAGGTATAGTATTTAACTACATCCCACTAATATAACCACAGTAGATGTGAAGGTATAATATTTAACTATTTCCTGCTAATATAACCACAGTAGATGTGAAGGTATAATATTTACCTATTTCTTACTAATATAACTAAAGTAGATGTGAAGGTATAATAATTAACTACATCCTACTAATATAACCACAGTAGATGTGAAGGTATAGTATTTAACTACATCCCACTAATATAACCACAGTAGATGTGAAGGTATAATATTTAACTACATCCTACTAATATAACCACAGTAGATGTGAAGGTGTAGTATTTAACTATTTCCTACTAATATAACCACAGTAGATGTGAAGGTGTAGTATTTAACTATTTCCTACTAATATAACCACAGTAGATGTGAAAGTATAATATTTAACTATTTCCTACTAATATAACCACAGTGGATGTAAAGGTATAATATTTAACTATTTCCTACTAATATAACCACAGTAGATGTGAAGGTATAATATTTAACTATTTCCTACTAATATAACCACAGTAGATGTGAAGGTATAGTATTTAACTATTTCCTACTAATATAACTACAGTAGATGTGAAGGTATAATATTTAACTATTTCCTACTAATATAACCACAGTAGATGTGAAGGTATAATATTTAACTACATCCTACTAATATAACCACAGTAGATGTGAAGGTATAGTATTTAACTACATCCCACTAATATAACCACAGTAGATGTGAAAGTATAGTATTTAACTACATCCCACTAATATAACCACAGTAGATGTGAAGGTATAGTATTTAACTACATCCCACTAATATAACCACAGTAGATGTGAAGGTATAGTACTTAACTACATCCCACTAATATAACCACAGTAGATGTGATGGTATAATATTTAACTATTTCCTACTAATATAACCACAGTAGATGTGAAGGTATAGTATTTAACTACATCCCACTAATATAACCACAGTAGATGTGAAGGTATAATATTTAACTACATCCTACTAATATAACCACAGTAGATGTGAAGGTGTAGTATTTAACTATTTCCTACTAATATAACCACAGTAGATGTGAAAGTATAATATTTAACTATTTCCTACTAATATAACCACAGTGGATGTGAAGGTATAATATTTAACTATTTCCTACTAATATAACCACAGTAGATGTGAAGGTATAATATTTAACTATTTCCTACTAATATAACCACAGTAGATGTGAAGGTATAGTATTTAACTATTTCCTACTAATATAACTACAGTAGATGTGAAGGTATAATATTTAACTATTTCCTACTAATATAACCACAGTAGATGTGAAGGTATAATATTTAACTACATCCTACTAATATAACCACAGTAGATGTGAAGGTATAGTATTTAACTACATCCCACTAATATAACCACAGTAGATGTGAAAGTATAGTATTTAACTACATCCCACTAATATAACCACAGTAGATGTGAAGGTATAGTATTTAACTACATCCCACTAATATAACCACAGTAGATGTGAAGGTATAGTACTTAACTACATCCCACTAATATAACCACAGTAGATGTGATGGTATAATATTTAACTATTTCCTACTAATATAACCACAGTAGATGTGAAGGTATAGTATTTAACTACATCCCACTAATATAACCACAGTAGATGTGAAGGTATAGTATTTAACTACATCCCACTAATATAACCACAGTAGATCTGAAGGTATAGTATTTAACTACATCCTACTAATATAACCACAGTAGATGTGAAGGTATAGTATTTAACTATATCCCACTAATATAACCACAGTAGATGTGAAGGTATAATATTTAACTATTTCCTACTAATATAACCACAGTAGATGTGAAGGTATAGTACTTAACTACATCCCACTAATATAACCACAGTAGATGTGAAGGCATAATATTTAACTACATCCCACTAATATAACCACAGTAGATGTGAAGGTGTAGTATTTAACTATTTCCTACTAATATAACCACAGTAGATGTGAAGGTATATTATTTAACTATTTCCTACTAATATAACCACAGTAGATGTGAAGGTATAATATTTAACTACATCCTACTAATATAACCACAGTAGATGTGAAGGTATAATATTTACCTATATCCTACTAATAAAACTACAGTAGATGTGAAGGTATAATAATTAACTACATCCTACTAATATAACCACAGTAGATGCGAAGGTATAATATTTAACTACATCCCACTAATATAACCACAGTAGATGTGAAGGTATAATATTGAACTACATCCCACTAATATAACCACAGTAGATGTGAAGGTGTAGTATTTAACTATTTCCTACTAATATAACCACAGTAGATGTGAAAGTATAATATTTAACTATTTCCTACTAATATAACCACAGTAGATGTGAAGGTGTAGTATTTAACTACATCCCACTAATATAACCACAGTAGATGTGAAGGTATAGTATTTAACTATTTCCTACTAATATAACCACAGTAGATGTGAAGGTATAATATTTAACTATTTCCTACTAATATAACCACAGTAGATGTGAAGGTATAATATTTAACTATTTCCTACTAATATAACCACAGTAGATGTGAAGGTATAGTATTTAACTATTTCTTACTAATATAACTACAGTAGATGTGAAGGTATAATATTTAACTATTTCCTACTAATATAACCACAGTAGATGTGAAGGTATATTATTTAACTACATCCTACTAATATAACCACAGTAGATGTGAAGGTATAATATTTAACTATTTCCTACTAATATAACCACAGTAGATGTGAAGGTATAGTATTTAACTACATCCCACTAATATAACCACAGTAGATGTGAAGGTATAGTATTTAACTACATCCCACTAATATAACCACAGTAGATGTGAAGGTATAGTATTTAACTACATCCTACTAATATAACCACAGTAGATGTGAAGGTATAGTATTTAACTACATCCCACTAATATAACCACAGTAGATGTGAAGGTATAATATTTAACTATTTCCTGCTAATATAACCACAGTAGATGTGAAGGTATAATATTTACCTATTTCCTACTAATATAACTAAAGTAGATGTGAAGGTATAATAATTAACTACATCCTACTAATATAACCACAGTAGATGTGAAGGTATAGTATTTAACTACATCCCACTAATATAACCACAGTAGATGTGAAGGTATAATATTTAACTACATCCTACTAATATAACCACAGTAGATGTGAAGGTGTAGTATTTAACTATTTCCTACTAATATGACCACAGTAGATGTGAAGGTGTAGTATTTAACTATTTCCTACTAATATAACCACAGTAGATGTGAAAGTATAATATTTAACTATTTCCTACTAATATAACCACAGTGGATGTGAAGGTATAATATTTAACTATTTCCTACTAATATAACCACAGTAGATGTGAAGGTATAATATTTAACTATTTCCTACTAATATAACCACAGTAGATGTGAAGGTATAGTATTTAACTATTTCCTACTAATATAACTACAGTAGATGTGAAGGTATAATATTTAACTATTTCCTACTAATATAACCACAGTAGATGTGAAGGTATAATATTTAACTACATGCTACTAATATAACCACAGTAGATGTGAAGGTATAGTATTTAACTACATCCCACTAATATAACCACAGTAGATGTGAAGGTATAGTATTTAACTACATCCCACTAATATAACCACAGTAGATGTGAAGGTATAGTACTTAACTACATCCCACTAATATAACCACAGTAGATGTGATGGTATTATATTTAACTATTTCCTACTAATATAACCACAGTAGATGTGAAGGTATAGTATTTAACTACATCCCACTAATATAACCACAGTAGATGTGAAGGTATAGTATTTAACTACATCCCACTAATATAACCACAGTAGATCTGAAGGTATAGTATTTAACTACATCCTAATAATATAACCACAGTAGATGTGAAGGTATAGTATTTAACTACATCCCACTAATATAACCACAGTAGATGTGAAGGTATAATATTTAACTATTTCCTACTAATATAACCACAGTAGATGTGAAGGTATAGTACTTAACTACATCCCACTAATATAACCACAGTAGATGTGAAGGCATAATATTTAACTACATCCCACTAATATAACCACAGTAGATGTGAAGGTATAATATTTAACTACATCCCACTAATATAACCACAGTAGATGTGAAGGTGTAGTATTTAACTATTTCCTACTAATATAACCACAGTAGATGTGAAGGTATATTATTTAACTATTTCCTACTAATATAACCACAGTAGATGTGAAGGTATAATATTTAACTACATCCTACTAATATAACCACAGTAGATGTGAAGGTATAATATTTACCTATATCCTACTAATAAAACTACAGTAGATGTGAAGGTATAATAATTAACTACATCCTACTAATATAACCACAGTAGATGCGAAGGTATAATATTTAACTACATCCCACTAATATAACCACAGTAGATGTGAAGGTATAATATTGAACTACATCCCACTAATATAACCACAGTAGATGTGAAGGTGTAGTATTTAACTATTTCCTACTAATATAACCACAGTAGATGTGAAAGTATAATATTTAACTATTTGCTACTAATATAACCACAGTAGATGTGAAGGTGTAGTATTTAACTACATCCCACTAATATAACCACAGTAGATGTGAAGGTATAGTATTTAACTATTTCCTACTAATATAACCACAGTAGATGTGAAGGTATAATATTTAACTATTTCCTACTAATATAACCACAGTAGATGTGAAGGTATAGTATTTAACTATTTCTTACTAATATAACTACAGTAGATGTGAAGGTATAATATTTAACTATTTCCTACTAATATAACCACAGTAGATGTGAAGGTATATTATTTAACTACATCCTACTAATATAACCACAGTAGATGTGAAGGTATAATATTTAACTATTTCCTACTAATATAACCACAGTAGATGTGAAGGTATAGTATTTAACTACATCCCACTAATATAACCACAGTAGATGTGAAGGTATAGTATTTAACTACATCCCACTAATATAACCACAGTAGATGTGAAGGTATAGTATTTAACTACATCCTACTAATATAACCACAGTAGATGTGAAGGTATAGTATTTAACTACATCCCACTAATATAACCACAGTAGATGTGAAGGTATAGTATTTAATTACATCCTACTAATATAACTACAGTAGATGTGAAGGTATAGTATTTAACTACATCCTACTAATATAACCACAGTAGATGTGAAGGTATAGTATTTAACTACATCCCACTAATATAACCACAGTAGATGTGAAGGTATAATATTTCACTATTTCCTACTAATATAACCACAGTAGATGTGAAGGTATAGTATTTAACTATTTCCTACTAATATAACTACAGTAGATATGAAGGTATAATATTTAACTATTTCCTATTAATATAACCACAGTAGATGTGAAGGTGTAGTATTTAACTATTTCCTACTAATATAACCACAGTAGATGTGAAGGTATAGTATTTAACTATTTCCTACTAATATAACCACAGTAGATGCGAAGGTATAATATTTAACTACATCCTACTAATATAACCACAGTAGACGTGAAGGTATAGTATTTAACTATTTCCTACTAATATAACCACAGTAGATGTGAAGGTATAGTATTTAACTACATCCCACTAATATAACCACAGTAGATGTGAAGGTATAATATTTAACTATTTCCTACTAATATAATCACAGTAGATGTGAAGGTATAATATTTACCTATTTCCTACTAATATAACTAAAGTAGATGTGAAGGTATAATAATTAACTACATCCTACTAATATAACCACAGTAGATGTGAAGGTATAATATTTAACTACATCCCACTAATATAACCACAGTAGATGTGAAGGTATAATATTTAACTACATCCTACTAATATAACCACAGTAGATGTGAAGGTGTAGTATTTAACTATTTCCTACTAATATAACCACAGTAGATGTGAAGGTGTAGTATTTAACTATTTCCTACTAATGTAACCACAGTAGATGTGAAAGTATAATATTTAACTATTTCCTACTAATATAACCACAGTGGATGTGAAGGTATAATATTTAACTATTTCCTACTAATATAACCACAGTAGATGTGAAGGTATAATATTTAACTATTTCCTACTAAGATAACCACAGTAGATGTGAAGGTATAGTATTTAACTATTTCCTACTAATATAACTACAGTAGATGTGAAGGTATAATATTTAACTATTTCCTACTAATATAACTACAGTAGATGTGAAGGTATAATATTTAACTATTTCCTACTAATATAACCACAGTAGATGTGAAGGTATAGTATTTAACTACATCCCACTAATATAACCACAGTAGACGTGAAGGTATAGTATTTAACTACATCCCACTAATATAACCACAGTAGATCTGAAGGTATAGTATTTAACTACATCCTACTAATATAACCACAGTAGATGTGAAGGTATAGTACTTAACTACATCCCACTAATATAACCACAGTAGATGTGAAGGTATAATATTTAACTACATCCCACTAATATAACCACAGTAGATGTGAAGGTATAATATTTAACTACATCCCACTAATATAACCACAGTAGATGTGAAGGTGTAGTATTTAACTATTTCCTACTAATATAACCACAGTAGATGTGAAGGTATAGTATTTAACTACATCCCACTAATATAACCACAGTAGATGTGAAGGTATAGTATTTAACTACATCCCACAAATATAACCACAGTAGATGTGAAGGTATAGTATTTAACTACATCCTACTAATATAACCACAGTAGATGTGAAGGTATAGTATTTAACTACATCCCACTAATATAACCACAGTAGATGTGAAGGTATAATATTTAACTATTTCCTACTAATATAACCACAGTAGATGTGAAGGTATAGTATTTAACTACATCCCACCAATATAACCACAGTAGATGTGAAGGTATAGTACTTAACTACATCCCACTAATATAACCACAGTAGATGTGAAGGTATAATATTTAACTACATCCCACTAATATAACCACAGTAGATGTGAAGGTATAATATTTAACTACATCCCACTAATATAACCACAGTAGATGTGAAGGTGTAGTATTTAACTATTTCCTACTAATATAACCACAGTAGATGTGAAGGTATAGTATTTAACTATTTCCTACTAATATAACTACAGTAGATATGAAGGTATAATATTAAACTATTTCCTACTAATATAACCACAGTAGATGTGAAGGTATAATATTTAACTATTTCCTACTAATATAACCACAGTAGATGTGAAGGTATAGTATTTAACTATTTCCTACTAATATAACTACAGTAGATATGAAGGTATAATATTTAACTATTTCCTACTAATATAACTACAGTAGATATGAAGGTATAATATTTAACTATTTCCTACTAATATAACTACAGTAGATATGTAGGTATAATATTTAACTATTTCCTATTAATATAACCACAGTAGATGTGAAGGTATAATATTTAACTACATCCTACTAATATAACCACAGTAGATGTGAAGGTGTAGTATTTAACTATTTCCTACTAACATAACCACAGTAGATGTGAAGGTGTAGTATTTAACTATTTCCTACTAATATAACCACAGTAGATGTGAAAGTATAATATTTAACTATTTCCTACTAATATAACCACAGTGGATGTGAAGGTATAATATTTAACTATTTCCTACTAATATAGCCACAGTAGATGTGAAGGTATAATATTTAACTATTTCCTACTAATATAACCACAGTAGATGTGAAGGTATAGTATTTAACTATTTCCTACTAATATAACTACAGTAGATGTGAAGGTATAATATTTAACTATTTCCTACTAATATAACCACAGTAGATGTGAAGGTATAATATTTAACTACATCCTACTAATATAACCACAGTAGATGTGAAGGTATAGTATTTAACTACATCCCACTAATATAACCACAGTAGATGTGAAAGTATAGTATTTAACTACATCCCAATAATATAACCACAGTAGATGTGAAGGTATAGTATTTAACTACATCCCACTAATATAACCACAGTAGATGTGAAGGTATAGTACTTAACTACATCCCACTAATATAACCACAGTAGATGTGATGGTATAATATTTAACTATTTCCTACTAATATAACCACAGTAGATGTGAAGGTATAGTATTTAACTACATCCCACTAATATAACCACAGTAGATGTGAAGGTATAGTATTTAACTACATCCCACTAATATAACCACAGTAGATCTGAAGGTATAGTATTTAACTACATCCTACTAATATAACCACAGTAGATGTGAAGGTATAATATTTAACTATTTCCTACTAATATAACCACAGTAGATGTGAAGGTATAGTACTTAACTACATCCCACTAATATAACCACAGTAGATGTGAAGGTATAATATTTAACTACATCCCACTAATATAACCACAGTAGATGTGAAGGTATAATATTTAACTACATCCCACTAATATAACCACAGTAGATGTGAAGGTGTAGTATTTAACTATTTCCTACTAATATAACCACAGTAGATGTGAAGGTATAGTATTTAACTATTTCCTACTAATATAACCACAGTAGATGTGAAGGTATAATATTTAACTGCATCCTACTAATATAACCACAGTAGATGTGAAGGTATAATATTTACCTATATCCTACTAATAAAACTACAGTAGATGTGAAGGTATAATAATTAACTACATCCTACTAATATAACCACAGTAGATGTGAAGGTATAATATTTAACTACATCCCACTAATATAACCACAGTAGATGTGAAGGTATAATATTGAACTACATCCCACTAATATAACCACAGTAGATGTGAAGGTGTAGTATTTAACTATTTCCTACTAATATAACCACAGTAGATTAGAAAGTATAATATTTAACTATTTCCTACTAATATAACCACAGTAGATGTGAAGGTGTAGTATTTAACTACATCCCACTAATATAACCACAGTAGATGTGAAGGTATAGTATTTAACTATTTCCTACTAATATAACCACAGTAGATGTGAAGGTATAATATTTAACTATTTCCTACTAATATAACCACAGTAGATGTGAAGGTATAATATTTAACTATTTCCTACTAATATAACCACAGTAGATGTGAAGGTATAATATTTAACTATTTCCTACTAATATAACCACAGTAGATGTGAAGGTATAGTATTTAACTATTTCTTACTAATATAACTACAGTTGATGTGAAGGTATAATATTTAACTATTTCCTACTAATATAACCACAGTAGATGTGAAGGTATAATATTTAACTACATCCTACTAATATAACCACAGTAGATGTGAAGGTATAATATTTAACTATTTCCTACTAATATAACCACAGTAGATGTGAAGGTATAGTATTTAACTACATCCCACTAATATAACCACAGTAGATGTGAAGGTATAGTATTTAACTACATCCCACTAATATAACCACAGTAGATGTGAAGGTATAGTATTTAACTACATCTTACTAATATAACCACAGTAGATGTGAAGGTATAGTATTTAACTACATCCCACTAATATAACCACAGTAGATGTGAAGGTATAGTATTTAATTACATCCTACTAATATAACTACAGTAGATGTGAAGGTATAGTATTTATCTACATCCTACTAATATAACCACAGTAGATGTGAAGGTATAGTATTTAACTACATCCCACTAATATAACCACAGTAGATGTGAAGGTATAGTATTTAATTACATCCTACTAATATAACTACAGTAGATGTGAAGGTATAGTATTTAACTACATCCCACTAATATAACCACAGTAGATGTGAAAGTATAGTATTTAACTACATCCCACTAATATAACCACAGTAGATGTGTGGCTACATTTCTTAATATATTTAGCATATGTATAATAAATCAGTAGATAGAGATGAAGGAAGACCTGCACAGAAGTTGTCAGAGATGATCTCAAATCACTGAATCTCAGAGCCATGATAAATGGAAATATGCTGTGTTAGAAAGACCTGTCCAACCCATACAAACATGGAAAAGTAGATGTAATGATGATGATGATGAAATCAAGTAGGTCATAACCAGGTCCATTTGCAAGGACGGGGTATATGGGTGGTTACGAGGGGACCCTGGATGGTTACCTGAAAATTTAATAAAAAGGGCTGATGACAATCAACCTGAATTATATCCCTTCAAGTCGTCATTTTTTTACTAACTTTTCTTCTTAAAACAAGAACAAAGAACAAAAAAATTAAAAATAAATAAAAACAAACCAGCAAACAAAAACCCCTAGGGAATTAATGAGCCTAGCCTGAATGTTCTGAGGTACCCCTGATCACCAAACCCTCGTAACAGGCCTGGGTATAGCTTTTTGCCTAAGCCTTGTAGACTGAATTTAATGAGATAATAAACTCAATACTGAACAGAAAATTAGCAGAGTCATTAGAACATTGGATAGAATGCTTTGTGGTATTTGTTCTGCACTCTGAGTTCAAATCCTACAGGGGTTAACTTTGTCTTTCATCCTTTTGAGGTCGATAAAAAAAGTACCAGTCTGGTACTGGAGCTAATTCTCTCTCCCCTTCTCTGGAAGAAATTGGTTGTGTTCAAACCTGGAGGGGGGATGAGCTCTGCCAAGTTTAAGAAATACCCAAGAAACGCAGTATGTCATTATGATGACTTTACAACTCCACCAGCAGTTACAGGTCCATACATATAAGGTCAAACCTTGTAGACTGAAGTTAAGGGGTTAATAAATTGAACGCTATTAGATTCTACTTTGCAATTGAGAATAACCAACTAGAATCGAATCAGAAAACAATAATTACCTAAAGTGCTTTATACCAAACTTAAATCATGTGGGACTTACGTACAAGAGATATTTGATACAGAGATAAACTAACAAACAATGTAATTAATATAGTTTTCCCCATTCCTGAGATAATGACAGTCCGAATCTTTGAGTGGTAAATATATCAGGAATTGGTTGGTTGTTAGTAATAATTGTAAAATAGTTTTACATTGGTCTATATCAGACATTTCTATGGCAATTGACTGGAGAAACCAACAAGAAAATACTTTTCCAATAAACACAGGACACATCAAATATAAATTTAAGATAAATGATAAAACATCAAAGAGATGTGGCATGATTTGAGATTAAAGGATTAATGAAAACAATATTTAAAAAAAAAAAATTATTCAAGACATGTTTTCAATTCCCAGTACATCGTAACAATAGCTATTGTGTGTGTGTGTGTGTGTGTGTGTGTGTGTGTGTGTGTGTGTGTGTGTGTGTGTGTGTGTGTGTGTGTGTGTGTGTGTGTGTGTGTGTGTGTGTGTGTGTGTGTGTCTATGTGTGTGTGTATATATATATATATATATATGTGTGTGTGTGTCTAGTGTTGATGTATATAGATGGTTGTATATAGTGTTGCTGCTTTCTGGGTGGTTCACATATTTTGTAACACTGCAGCAACATACATGAAATGGAGATGGAATTATCAACAAAAGAATGAGAGAAATTCTTACATGAGAGTTAAGTTAATTGCTTATAGATATCAACTGAAGTGTAATTCTATTCCTACAATATGTGCATGTGGCTTAAATGGCATTCTGCCAACTTATGATGCTATACAGAAGTTGGTGAACAAGTCCATTACAGATTTACTGAGCTTGTGTGGATTTCTTTAAAAGCTAATTCTTTAGAGATATGCGCGCACGCGCGTGCGTGTGTGTGTGTGTGTGCATGTGTATGGGTGTGCTTAGGTGTATATGTGTGTGTTAAAGTATTCTTTAGTGGAGCATGTTTGTGTGTGCAGGTGTCTGCTTGTGAATGGGTGTAGGTCTATGTGTGAGTGCCTGTGTATATATGTGTGTTAAAGTATTTATACATGCAATAACTCAAGTCTTTTATAACAATTTTCATCTCATTTCATCACTTTTTTTCATCAATTCCACATGTCAAAAATAAGATACAATATTTCCTTAGCTATGCACTGATTCTAATAGATTCACAACTTAGAATTTGTTGCTGTTTTATGATGACGATGATGAAGATGATGATGATGAAGATGATGATGATGATGTCATAGTGACATCTTCCGAGAGACTAGATCTGTCTATCACCCATCAATAGAAAAAGTAAGACAAACTCTACCTCTATGAATTAACATTGTTCAGAAAAAAAAGCTTCTTAAAATCTCTTTCTGAAAATGTTAATGAAAAATTACGTGAGTAGAATAAAATTAAACAAAGTAATTAATAAAAAAAATATTTCTAATTCCATCTGTTTTTCACAATTAACTGCTCGTTATTTACAAAAAGAAATATATTAAAAAATATTTATTTTATTAGGATCTTAATATCATATGTAAATATATTGATTTCAATATATTTGTAGTTAGAAATGTAAAAATGTCAAATAAACACATAAAATATTTGAATAAATCATTATTTCATAAATTTAGACGTAGAAAATTAATAAAATTAATGAAACTTACCTGATAGCTTTTTATGCAGATCCGAAATTTGTGTGTGCTTGCTATTAACTATTTAGAAATAGAAAAAAATTATTTATCTTATTTTATTTCATTAATTAGTGTTAAGTAGGAAAATATTTAATTTATCATAAACTAATGCTTTGGTTAATAAAATTAAAAATAAAGTAAAACATGACAAATACCAACATTATTGTATAAAGTTGTGCCCCAGTATTCATGGGGGTTACATTTCTAGAGCATCCACGAAGAGTGGAAAACCATGAATATTGGTCATGGTCCATAAAAAAGCCTATAAATGTCGTAAAAATAATGAAATTATTGTGTAAAGTGCTCAGGTGCACTACAACTTGTCAAAGGTGCATGTATAGTGCATAGAATAATATACAAATGTCAGGAAAGTGTATAGTGTAAGAGTCATGATATACATGTGTGTATGTGTATGGAGGGGGAACATTAGATGTAGTGTTGGCGAATCTCAGGAAGCATGGAGGTTTTAAAGGATGCAGTGTTTCGACAGTTAATAATTGATGCAGGTAGTTTGGTCCATGCTTCAGCAACTCTGAGCGTGAAAAAATGTTTCTGAAAGTCATGAGAACTGTGCTGTTTTCTGACTTTGTGGGCATGCCCACGTGTGTTAGACACATGGAAATCAAAAAGGTGCTCAGGGTTGTTGTTGGCAAGATGGTTAATAATTTTGTGGGTGTTTACCAAGTCAGTTGCCAGACGTCGGAGCTTCAATGTATCCATGCCCAGGGAAGTAAGGCGTTCAAATATAACGTAAAATATAATAAAAAAAGAGGGAGCAAATACAGTATATTGTGCTTAATAATTTAGTGCTAAAAAAATATACATTGCCAAGAACAAAGCTATTAAAAAATCGTGGAAGATATTTACAATTTCGCGAATATGCGGTGGTTTTAACGAACAGTTATTAGGTTTTAAGGTAAATTCAGCAAATAACCGGAACCTCAAATGCCAGGACTGCGAATGCCGGGTGTACATTGTACTGATATTTGTTAATATAACGAAGATCTTAACTGAAATTACATTTTATTTTTTACTCATCCTCCTCCTCATCCACTTCCTCTTCTTTTTTCACTTAATCCTGGGAGTGTCGTGGAGTTAAAGTCCTCAGACACCTTCCTGAATGTCCTATCAAAAGCAACAATCTCCAAATAATCCAGCTAGATCCCCAAGTGAGACCATCTAAGCTCTTGGATGTTATCCAACCAACTTAATTCAGGTGTACTCTGGGTCTCCCGCCAGTTGGCTTTGCCTGAAAATCTGTCCAGCGATTCTTTCTTTATACATTCTAACCACATGTCCTCTGTAGTACCAGAGCTGTCAGCCATTGATGTAGAAAAGTAGTGGCTCTACCTGGAGCGACTCCCTGATATCCAGAGCTACACACCCTATCGAGCTACATTACTCAAAAACCTTTCAGAAAAAAACCCATCTCGGTCACTTGCATTTGCAATCATATTTTTTCAGTCATTACTCAAGATTCCTGACCATAGGTAAGGGTAGAAATAAATAACAAATTCAGTTCCAAGAGATCCTTCCTGAACTTTATTGAAGTCTTTGAGGCAAGCTGGTTTCATTGACTAGTTTGGCAGGTTTTGATTGTGTTAACTTCTTTGCTTTATCAACAATCAAGTTTAGAATTTCTGTATACTTCAACCACAGATCTAAATAATATTTTCTGCTTGGTTTGGTAACTATAATTTCTTTGTATATATTCAATAGCGGAAGACCATGGAAAACATGGGTGGAGGTGGTGAGAGCTGACATTAGATTGCTGAAGTTCATATGACAAAGGACTCTGACAAATGGAGAGAAGGAAGCTGTGACAAGTGGATGTAAAATGATGATGATGATATTGTATATTATATTTTCTGGTTGGCATGCATGTCCAATATACTTGAGGTGTGGTGCAGAGATGAAGTTAAGAGTGTGTGTGTGTGTGGGGTGTGTGGGGGTTGGGGGTGGGTGTGTGTGTGTGACAATATTTTGAATTTGTATGTTTGTGTAAGAGGGTCGGCTGAAAGGTTCATAGGCTGACCATGATATTCTTATGGAATGACCAAATGGTTTATTTTTCAACATAGTCTCCGGAAAGAAACAATGCAGTTATTAATAATAAGAAGAGCTAAAATTAGTGCATGCAATATTTCACAGCCCTAGCGTCAATCTTTCATAGTCAGCTAACAAACTTTTCAGCCAACCCTCGTACAGTTTACAGAATTGAAGATAACGAGTTTGGCTTCTACACCTACTTCCTTTCTTCTCATGACCAAATACTGAAGGTTTCAATACCAAACTATTTAATTAGATTTTTATTTACTGTTTTCAAATTTCCATGTCATAAATATTTGAAATTCAAATTAATAACATGTTTTGATGAAGTCAGAAAAAAGTCCACCATATCGCGTGGATCTCTTTACTCCTGTTATTCCTCCAGAAATAATATTCTATGTCACCTCACTCACACTTTATAAGTCACTCTATAAATATTAGTCTAGAAACATTAGTTTTACATGAATTTTTAAAAACGTTTTATATTTTGTTATAAGTAAATGGTGATGGCTGCAGCTGTTGAAGCTGTCGTGTATTGTTTGAGGTTAATGGGTTGTATGATGGTGGTAGGGTAGTGGTGGTGTAGTGTAGTGGGGTAGTGTAGTGGTGGTGTAGTGTAGTGGGGTAGTGTAGTGGTGGTGTAGTGTAGTGGGGTGGGGTAGTTCAGTGGTGGTGTAGTGTAGTGGTGGTGTAGTGTAGTGGGGTAGTGTAGTGGTGGTGTAGTGTAGTGGGGTAGTGTAGTGGTGGTGTAGTGTAGTGGGGTAGTGTAGTGGTGGTGTAGTGTAGTGGGGTAGTGTAGTGGTGGTGTAGTGTAGTGGGGTGGGGTAGTGTAGTGGTGTTGTAGTGTAGTGATGGTGTAGTGAAGTGATGGTGTAGTATTGTGGTGTAGTGATGATGTAGTGTTGTAGTGTAGTGGTGGTGTAGTGTTGTGTGGTGTAGTGGTGTAGTGTAGTGGTGGTGTAGTGTAGTGATGGTGTAGTGTAGTGATGGTGTAGTGTTGTGGTGTAGTGTAGTGTTGTGTGGTGTGGTGTAGTGGTGGTATAGTATTGTGGTGGTGTAGCGTAGTGGTGGTGGTGTAGTGTGGTGTGGTGTAGTGTTGTGGTGGTGTAGCATAGTGGTGGTGTGGTGTAGTAGTGGTGTATTCCACTATTTCTAAAAGGCCTGCTGCAAAGTTAATATTTGGTCAGTTGTGGTATGTCCAGGGTAAAACCACACAGCTCATCAGCTAACTTGGACTTATATCCCATCTTTTTGCCAGACATTAACACAGACTTTACTGGGAGGTTAAACAAGGAGATTCCTCTATAATTAGCGCAATCTCTCTCTCTCCACATACAAACACACACATATATATTTATATTACCAGATAGTTTGTCTAAGAATGACCAAATAAATCAATACCAATTTAAAATAACATTTGAGAGAGTTAAGTGTCTTTGACAGTTACTTGTATCTGTGTAGATTGTATTAATGTCCAGAGAATGTAAAATAGGAATGGAAAATTAGTTATGTAATGTATGACACCAGTTAGAGCTGATGGTCTATTTGTGATCTATCTGATGTCTGTCTTGAGTCTATCTGGTGGTACATCTATAGTCTATCTGTAATCTATTTGTTGTCTACATATGGTCTGTCTGGTGGTCTTTCTATAGTTTATCTGTGCTCTATCTGGTGGTTTATCTGTGCTCTATCTGGTGGTTTATCTGTGCTCTATCTGGTGGTTTATCTTTGCTCTATCTGGAAGTCTACCAGTAGTCTATCTGAGGTCAATCTGTAATCTATCTATAGTCTATCTTGTGGTCTATCTGGTCGTCTATCAATCACTCAGCAGAATTTGACCATATGATATATGACATCAGTTAAATGTAGTGATCTACTTGTAGTCTATCTGTGCTCTATCAGGTCATCTATTCGGGCGCTGGACGGAGGGCCCGGTGAAGTTGCTCGGGGTCTGGTTCGGACCAGACCTCCAGGTGGAGAAGAACTGAGGTAAGGTAATGAACAGGGTGTTTGCACTGACCCAGAAGTGGGCCGAGTGCAAACTGTCCCTGAAAGGTCGGGCGGAGGTGGCGAACACTTATATAGCGTCCGTCATCTACTACCGCCTGACCGTTGTGCCTTGCCCAAGGGAAACGCTCGCCAAAATGGAGCGCGCACTCTTCCAATTCCTTTGGAAGAAGCGGGCTCCTATGGTGAGGAGATCCATCTGCTGTCAACACCCTTCGAAAGGAGGGCTGGGGATACTGTGGTTAATGATACGTAATCATGCATTAAGGCTACGGCACCTCCAGGTATTCCTTACCGGTCAACCGGTGTGGGCCCCGTTTGTGAGGCGAGCCTTTCCCAGACTCATCTCACTCACCGAGCTGCAATACTGGGTCAAGCAAAGACCGAGAAAACTGGGCGCCTGGCACACCGAGTGTGCCCAGGCACTCACGGCTCTCTGGCAGGCAGACCCGGCTGTCAGTGGAGAATCCACCTCGTCATTCTATAGAGGGCTGGTGGTTAGCAGGTGCGACGACGCCCTCGGAGAAGCCCTAGGCATGGAGGAAGACATTGCACACACATTGGTACACTGCTGGGGCATTGCCGATCTGTGGGGCTATGTCGAACAACTGCTGTCAAGAGTGGGACCGATCCGGTTGACCACCGAGTCTATTGTAACGATCAAGCCACCTCCCCTCTTCAAAAATGAAGGAGAGGCGGTGTTTCTGTGCGTAAGAGCCATGGCGAAAGAGGTTGTATGGTGGACACGTCTGAAAGGACTGAGGTCAGACACCTTTCTCTCTGGCCAACAACTGGTCCGTTTCTTCTGATATCATTTCGGAAGAAGGATCAGGATGGAGAGAGAGGTGTTGCACCCCAGCCGTTTTTATGAAAGATGGGTGAAAGTGGCGAGAATGGCCCGTGTGAATGGGCCTTCACTCTACATCAGACTATAGGTGAGGAAGATGAAAGATCAAGGGAGCACCCCCTCTCTGTGCTCCTGAGGAGAAGGGTTGCACACTTTTTTTCGGGGGTGTGTGCGACCCCCCAAGGAGCCTCCTCCCTATGGAGGATTTTGTTATAAAATTTATTTTGTTATATTTTATTTTATTTTTATATTTTGTTATTGCCTCCTCCTTATTGAGGACGCCTTGTTATGTAAACTGCCCCCATTGTACTTGTCCCACTTTTTGCTGCCCTGGTGGCAAATAAAAAGAAAATTATCTGTAGACTATCTATAGCCTGTTTGTGCTCTATCAGGTCTTCTATCTGTGTTCTATCTGTAGTCTGTCTGTGATCTATCTAATAGGGTATCTATCTGGTGGTCTATCAAGTCATCTGCCTGGTGGTCTATCAAGTCATCTGTCTGGTGGTCTATCAAGTCATCTGTCTGGTGGTCTATCAAGTCATCTATCTGGTGGTCTATCAAGTCATCTATCTGGTGGTATATCAGGTCATCTATCTGGTGGTCTATCAGGTCATCTATCTGGTGGTCTATCAAGTCATCTGTATGGTGGTCTATCAAGTCATCTGTCTGGTGGTCTATCAAGTGATCTGTCTGGTGGTCTAACAAGTGATCTGTCTGGTGGTCTAACAAGTCATCTATCTGGTGGTCTACCAAGTCATCTATCTGGTGGTCTATCAAGTCATCTATCTGGTGGTCTATCAAGTCATCTATCTGGTGGTCTATCAAGTCATCGGTCTGGTGGTCTATCAAGTCATCGGTCTGGTGGTCGATCAAGTCATCTATCTGGTGGTCTATCAAGTCATCTATCTGGTGGTCTATCAAGTCATCTCTATGGTGGTCTATCAAGTCATCTGTCTGGTGGTCTATCAAGTGATCTGTCTGGTGGTCTAACAAGTCATCTATCTGGTGGTCTATCAGGTCATCTATCTGGTGGTCTATCTGTGACTCAGTAGAATTTATGTTGGTCATCAGCAATAATTCTCAGCTATTTCTTTGTCTCTACCATACAAATCCAGGTGTCGTTGACATAATCAACCCTGTGTCATTGTCTCTACCATAAAAATCCAGGTGTCGTTGACATAATCAACCCTGTGTCATTGTCTCTACCATACAAATCCAGGTGTCGTTGACATAATCAACCCTGTGTCTTTGTCTCTACCATACAAATCCAGGTGTCGTTGACATAATCAACCCTGTGTCTTTGTCTCTACCATACAAATCCAGGTGTCGTTGACATAATCAACCCTGTGTCATTGTCTCTGCCATACAAATCCAGGGTGTCATTGACATAATCAACCCTGTGTCATTGTCTCTGCCATACAAATCCAGGGTGTCATTGACATAATCAACCCTGTGTCATTGTCTCTGCCATACAAATCCAGGGTGTCATTGACATAATCAACCCTGTGTCATTGTCTCTGCCATACAAATCCAGGGTGTCATTGACATAATCAACCCTGTGTCATTGTCTCTGCCATACAAATCCAGGGTGTCATTGACATAATCAACCCTGTGTCATTGTCTCTGCCATACAAATCCAGGGTGTCATTGACATAATCAACCCTGTGTCATTGTCTCTGCCATACAAATCCAGGGTGTCATTGACATAATCAACCCTGTGTCATTGTCTCTGCCATACAAATCCAGGGTGTCATTGACATAATCAACCCTGTGTCATTGTCTCTGCCATACAAATCCAGGGTGTCATTGACATAATCAACCCTGTGTCATTGTCTCTGCCATACAAATCCAGGTGTCGTTGACATAATCAACCCTGTGTCTTTGTCTCTACCATACAAATCCAGGTGTCGTTGACATAATCAACCCTGTGTCTTTGTCTCTACCATACAAATCCAGGTGTCGTTGACATAATCAACCCTGTGTCTTTGTCTCTACCATACAAATCCAGGTGTCGTTGACATAATCAACCCTGTGTCATTGTCTCTGCCATACAAATCCAGGTGTCGTTGACATAATCAACCCTGTGTCATTGTCTCTGCCATACAAATCCAGGTGTCGTTGACATAATCAACCCTGTGTCATTGTCTCTGCCATACAAATCCAGGTGTCGTTGACATAATCAACCCTGTGTCTTTGTCTCTGCCATACAAATCCAGGTGTCGTTGACATAATCAACCCTGTGTCATTGTCTCTGCCATACAAATCCAGGTGTCGTTGACATAATCAACCCTGTGTCATTGTCTCTGCCATACAAATCCAGGTGTCGTTGACATAATCAACCCTGTGTCATTGTCTCTGCCATACAAATCCAGGTGTCGTTGACATAATCAACCCTGTGTCTTTGTCTCGACCATACAAATCCAGGTGTCGTTGACATAATCAACCCTGTGTCATTGTCTCTGCCATACAAATCCAGGTGTCGTTGACATAATCAACCCTGTGTCTTTGTCTCTACCATACAAATCCAGGTGTCATTGACATAATCAACCCTGTGTCATTGTCTCTACCATACAAATCCAGGTGTCGTTGACATAATCAACCCTGTGTCTTTGTCTCTACCATACAAATCCAGGTGTTGTTGACATAATCAACCCTGTGTCTTTGTCTCTACCATACAAATCCAGGTGTCATTGACATAATCAACCCTGTGTCATTGTCTCTGCCATACAAATCCAGGTGTCATTGACATAATCAACCCTGTGTCATTGTCTCTGCCATACAAATCCAGGTGTCATTGACATAATCAACCCTGTGTCTTTGTCTCTACCATACAAATCCAGGTGTCATTGACATAATCATCCCTGTGTCATTGTCTCTACCATACAAATCCAGGTGTCATTGACATAATCAACCCTGTGTCTTTGTCTCTACCATACAAATCCAGGTGTCATTGACATAATCAACCCTGTGTCTTTGTCTCTACCATACAAATCCAGGTGTCATTGACATAATCAACCCTGTGTCTTTGTCTCTACCATACAAATCCAGGTGTCATTGACATAATCAACCCTGTGTCTTTGTCTCTACCATACAAATCCAGGTGTCATTGACATAATCAACCCTGTGTCTTTGTCTCTACCATACAAATCCAGGTGTCGTTAACATAATCAACCCTGTGTCATTGTCTCTACCATACAAATCCAGGTGTTGTTGACATAATCAACCCTGTGTCATTGTCTCTACCATACAAATCCAGGTGTCATTGACATAATCAACCCTGTGTCTTTGTCTCTACGATACAAATCCAGGTGTCGTTAACATAATCAACCCTGTGTCATTGTCTCTACCATACAAATCCAGGTATCATTGACATAATCAACCCTGTATCTTTGTCTCTACGATACAAATCCAGGTGTCGTTGACATAATCAACCCTGTGTCTTTGTCTCTACCATACAAATCCAGGTGTCGTTGACATAATCAACCCTGTGTCTTTGTCTCTACAATACAAATCCAGGTGTTGTTGACATAATCAACACTGTGTCTTTGTTTCTACCATACAAATCCATGTGTCGTTGACATAATCAACCCTGTGTCTTTGTCTCTACCATACAAATCCAGGTGTCATTGACATAATCAACCCTGTGTCATTGTCTCTACCATACAAATCCAGGTGTCGTTGACATAATCAACCCTGTGTCTTTGTCTCTACCATACAAATCCAGGTGTCGTTGACATAATCAACCCTGTGTCATTGTCTCTACCATACAAATCCAGGTGTCATTGACATAATCAACCCTGTGTCTTTGTCTCTACCATACAAATCCAGGTGTCATTGACATAATCAACCCTGTGTCTTTGTCTCTACCATACAAATCCAGGTGTCATTGACATAATCAACCCTGTGTCATTGTCTCTACCATACAAATCCAGGTGTCATTGACATAATCAACCCTGTGTCTTTGTCTCTACCATACAAATCCAGGTGTCATTGACATAATCAACCCTGTGTCTTTGTCTCTACCATACAAATCCAGGTGTCATTGACATAATCAACCCTGTGTCTTTGTCTCTACCATACAAATCCAGGTGTCATTGACATAATCAACCCTGTGTCTTTGTCTCTACCATACAAATCCAGGTGTCATTGACATAATCAACCCTGTGTCTTTGTCCCTACCATACAAATCCAGGTGTCATTGACATAATCAACCCTGTGTCTTTGTCTCTACCATACAAATCCAGGTGTCATTGACATAATCAACCCTGTGTCTTTGTCTCTACCATACAAATCCAGGTGTCATTGACATAATCAACCCTGTGTCTTTGTCTCTACCATACAAATCCAGGTGTCATTGACATAATCAACCCTGTGTCTTTGTCTCTACCATACAAATCCAGGGTGTCATTGACATAATCAACCCTGTGTCTTTGTCTCTACCATACAAATCCAGGTGTCATTGACATAATCAACCCTGTGTCTTTGTCTCTACCATACAAATCCAGGTGTCATTGACATAATCAACCCTGTGTCTTTGTCTCTACCATACAAATCCAGGTGTCGTTGACATAATCAACCCTGTGTCATTGTCTCTGCCATACAAATCCAGGTGTCGTTGACATAATCAACCCTGTGTCATTGTCTCTGCCATACAAATCCAGGTGTCGTTGACATAATCAACCCTGTGTCTTTGTCTCGACCATACAAATCCAGGTGTCGTTGACATAATCAACCCTGTGTCATTGTCTCTGCCATACAAATCCAGGTGTCGTTGACATAATCAACCCTGTGTCTTTGTCTCTACCATACAAATCCAGGTGTCATTGACATAATCAACCCTGTGTCATTGTCTCTACCATACAAATCCAGGTGTCGTTGACATAATCAACCCTGTGTCTTTGTCTCTACCATACAAATCCAGGTGTTGTTGACATAATCAACCCTGTGTCTTTGTCTCTACCATACAAATCCAGGTGTCATTGACATAATCAACCCTGTGTCATTGTCTCTGCCATACAAATCCAGGTGTCATTGACATAATCAACCCTGTGTCATTGTCTCTGCCATACAAATCCAGGTGTCATTGACATAATCAACCCTGTGTCTTTGTCTCTACCATACAAATCCAGGTGTCATTGACATAATCATCCCTGTGTCATTGTCTCTACCATACAAATCCAGGTGTCATTGACATAATCAACCCTGTGTCTTTGTCTCTACCATACAAATCCAGGTGTCATTGACATAATCAACCCTGTGTCTTTGTCTCTACCATACAAATCCAGGTGTCATTGACATAATCAACCCTGTGTCTTTGTCTCTACCATACAAATCCAGGTGTCATTGACATAATCAACCCTGTGTCTTTGTCTCTACCATACAAATCCAGGTGTCGTTAACATAATCAACCCTGTGTCATTGTCTCTACCATACAAATCCAGGTGTTGTTGACATAATCAACCCTGTGTCATTGTCTCTACCATACAAATCCAGGTGTCATTGACATAATCAACCCTGTGTCTTTGTCTCTACGATACAAATCCAGGTGTCGTTAACATAATCAACCCTGTGTCTTTGTCTCTACCATACAAATCCAGGTATCATTGACATAATCAACCCTGTATCTTTGTCTCTACGATACAAATCCAGGTGTCGTTGACATAATCAACCCTGTGTCTTTGTCTCTACCATACAAATCCAGGTGTCGTTGACAAATTCAACCCTGTGTCTTTGTCTCTACCATACAAATCCAGGTGTTGTTGACATAATCAACACTGTGTCTTTGTTTCTACCATACAAATCCATGTGTCGTTGACATAATCAACCCTGTGTCTTTGTCTCTACCATACAAATCCAGGTGTCATTGACATAATCAACCCTGTGTCATTGTCTCTACCATACAAATCCAGGTGTCGTTGACATAATCAACCCTGTGTCTTTGTCTCTACCATACAAATCCAGGTGTCGTTGACATAATCAACCCTGTGTCATTGTCTCTACCATACAAATCCAGGTGTCATTGACATAATCAACCCTGTGTCTTTGTCTCTACCATACAAATCCAGGTGTCATTGACATAATCAACCCTGTGTCTTTGTCTCTACCATACAAATCCAGGTGTCATTGACATAATCAACCCTGTGTCTTTGTCTCTACCATACAAATCCAGGTGTCATTGACATAATCAACCCTGTGTCTTTGTCTCTACCATACAAATCCAGGGTGTCATTGACATAATCAACCCTGTGTCTTTGTCCCTACCATACAAATCCAGGTGTCATTGACATAATCAACCCTGTGTCTTTGTCTCTACCATACAAATCCAGGTGTCATTGACATAATCAACCCTGTGTCTTTGTCTCTACCATACAAATCCAGGTGTCATTGACATAATCAACCCTGTGTCTTTGTCTCTACCATACAAATCCAGGTGTCATTGACATAATCAACCCTGTGTCTTTGTCTCTACCATACAAATCCAGGGTGTCATTGACATAATCAACCCTGTGTCTTTGTCTCTACCATACAAATCCAGGTGTCATTGACATAATCAACCCTGTGTCTTTGTCTCTACCATACAAATCCAGGTGTCATTGACATAATCAACCCTGTGTCTTTGTCTCTACCATACAAATCCAGGTGTCATTGACATAATCAATAATATTTTATCATTTCGATCAAATCCCGCAGAGGTTAGCTTTACCTTTCATTCCTACAGGGTTGATAAAATAAAGTACCAGTAATACACTGGGGTCGATTTAATTGATTTTCCCCTCCCATCACATATTGCTGGTCATATGCTTAAATCAGAAACCATTATTTCTATCATAGAATTGAATCAATACAATCAATGACTTTCCAACAAATATCTGGCTTTATTGATAGCCAATGTGAAAAATCAATAGTCCTCTTTATTGAAATAAATATCTGTTTCTATCCCCTTTTTTATGTCATACCTTAATCATTTCATTTGACTATTTCTCATGAAAGACCCTGCCTATAAAATCATTTTGAAAATAATCAAGAATTTTGAGTGATTTAGTAAATTTCTCCCGTAATCGAGCGTTGGACATCTTGCTTAGTGGCATAAAGTTATGCCCCTTTATTTTCTGAGTTCAAATCCTGCTTTACCTTACGGGGTTGATAGAATAGAGCATCAGAGATAATTGAAGTATTTAGTTATGACTTTTTATATTCTGAGTTCAAATCCCACTGAGATCAACTTTGCCTATTATCCTTCCAAAATTTAAAACTAAAGTACCAGTTATATACTGGAGCTAATATAATCAACATTCTTTTCCCTCCAAATTGCTAGTCATTATTAAGGCGGTGGATTGGCAGCATCGGTAGAGGGTCGGACGTCATGCTTTGATGCATAGAGTTACGGCCCTTTCCATTCTGAGTTCAAATCCTGCCGAGGTCAACTTTGCCTTTCATCCTTACGGGGTCGATAAAAATAAAGTACCAGTAATGCACTGGGTAATTTGCTGGCCTTGTGCCAAAAGTAGAAACAATTATTAAGGTGGTGTTTGAAACAACTTAAAGGTTCTTATGTAAAATTATACCGAGCCCCAAAACCGGTGGCTATGCTGTGAGATGGGTCAGGCTCCTTGTATCGGTGCCTTCCAGTACCAGGCTCCAAAACTATGGCTCCGCTGTGAGATGGGTCATGCTCCGAAACTGGTTCCATTGTGAGAGGGGTTCTGCATGGCCAACAGGCCTGTCCCTCCTCATGACGGAGCCATCCAGTCCCACATTGTAAATGTGGTTGGTGTTAGGAAGAGCATCCAGCTGTAAAATACCTGGTCAAATTTATAGTTCTCGCCAGAGCAGGGTGTGTCATGGCCAACCATGGCCAGACTTGCCTCCCAGCATGGACGACCCATCTAACCCATGCAAGCATGGAATAATTGACACTAAATGGAAATGTTGATGAGAATGATGATATACTCTTTAGAATAAACAGTTTTATAAATATTATAGTAAATGTAATATGTGCAAGCACAAAAAATAACTGTAAGTGCAGTCAGTTGCTATAAATAGCTTACAAAATAGGGTAAAGATCCTTAGAGATGGAAAAAGAAGTTGCACATGGCTACTATGAGGGCTACATCATAGCAATAGTAATATATGTTTAACAACAGTAGTTTTGATAAATTATAGCAGTAGTAATAGATGTTTAATGTCAGTAGTTATGATAAATTATAGCAGTAGTAATAGATGTTTAATGACAGTAGTTATGATAAATTATAGCAGTAGTAATAGATGTTTAATGACAGTAGTTATGATAAATTATAGCAGTAGTAATAGATGTTTAATGTCAGTAGTTATGATAAATTATAGCAGTAGTAATAGATGTTTAATGTCAGTAGTTATGATAAATTATAGCAGTAGTAATAGATGTTTAATGTCAGTAGTTATGATAAATTATAGCAGTAGTAATAGATGTTTAATGACAGTAGTTATGATAAATTATAGCAGTAGTAATAGATGTTTAATGACAGTAGTTATGATAAATTATAGCAGTAGTAATAGATGTTTAATGTCAGTAGTTATGATAAATTATAGCAGTAGTAATAGATGTTTAATGTCAGTAGTTATGATAAATTATAGCAGTAGTAATAGATGTTTAATGACAGTAGTTATGATAAATTATAGCAGTAGTAATAGATGTTTAATGACAGTAGTTATGATAAATTATAACAGTAGTAATAGATGTTTAATGTCAGTAGTTATGATAAATTATAGCAGTAGTAATAGATGTTTAATGTCAGTAGTTATGATAAATTATAGCAGTAGTAATAGATGTTTAATGACAGTAGTTATGATAAATTATAGCAGTAGTAATAGATGTTTAATGACAGTAGTTATGATAAATTATAACAGTAGTAATAGATGTTTAATGTCAGTAGTTATGATAAATTATAGCAGTAGTAATAGATGTTTAATGTCAGTAGTTATGATAAATTATAGCAGTAGTAATAGATGTTTAATGTCAGTAGTTATGATAAATTATAGCAGTAGTAATAGATGTTTAATGACAGTAATGATAAATTATAGCAGTAGTAATAGATGTTTAATGTCAGTAGTTCTGATAAATTATAGCAGTAGTAATAGATGTTTAATGACAGTAGTTATGATAAATTATAGCAGTAGTAATAGATGTTTAATGTCAGTAGTTATGATAAATTATAGCAGTAGTAATAGATGTTTAATGTCAGTAGTTATGATAAATTATAGCAGTAGTAATAGATGTTTAATGTCAGTAGTTATGATAAATTATAGCAGTAGTAATAGATGTTTAATGACAGTAGTTATGATAAATTATAACAGTAGTAATAGATGTTTAATGTCAGTAGTTATGATAAATTATAGCAGTAGTAATAGATGTTTAATGTCAGTAGTTATGATAAATTATAGCAGTAGTAATAGATGTTTAATGACAGTAGTTATGATAAATTATAGCAGTAGTAATAGATGTTTAATGACAGTAGTTATGATAAATTATAGCAGTAGTAATAGATGTTTAATGTCAGTAGTTATGACAAATTATAGCAGTAGTAATAGATGTTTAATGACAGTAGTTATGACAAAATATAGCAGTAGTAATAGATGTTTAATGTCAGTAGTTATGACAAATTATAGCAGTAGTAATAGATGTTTAATGTCAGTAGTTATGATAAATTATAGCAGTAGTAATAGATGTTTAATGTCAGTAGTTCTGATAAATTATAGCAGTAGTAATAGATGTTTAATGACAGTAGTTATGATAAATTATAGCAGTAGTAATAGATGTTTAATGTCAGTAGTTATGATAAATTATAGCAGTAGTAATAGATGTTTAATGTCAGTAGTTATGATAAATTATAGCCGAAGTAATAGATGTTTAATGTCAGTAGTTATGATAAATTATAGCAGTAGTAATAGATGTTTAATGACAGTAGTTATGATAAATTATAGCAGTAGTAATAGATGTTTAATGACAGTAGTTATGATAAATTATAGCAGTAGTAATAGATGTTTAATGACAGTAGTTATGATAAATTATAGCAGTAGTAATAGATGTTTAATGTCAGTAGTTCTGATAAATTATAGCAGTAGTAATAGATGTTTAATGACAGTAGTTATGATAAATTATAGCAGTAGTAATAGATGTTTAATGTCAGTAGTTCTGATAAATTATAGCAGTAGTAATAGATGTTTAATGACAGTAGTTATGATAAATTATAGCAGTAGTAATAGATGTTTAATGTCAGTAGTTATGATAAATTATAGCAGTAGTAATAGATGTTTAATGACAGTAGTTATGATAAATTATAGCAGTAGTAATAGATGTTTAATGACAGTAGTTATGACAAATTATAGCAGTAGTAATAGATGTTTAATGTCAGTAGTTATGACAAATTATAGCAGTAGTAATAGATGTTTAATGTCAGTAGTTATGATAAATTATAGCAGTAGTAATAGATGTTTAATGTCAGTAGTTATGACAAATTATAGCAGTAGTAATAGATGTTTAATGACAGTAGTTATGATAAATTATAGCAGTAGTAATAGATGTTTAATGACAGTAGTTATGATAAATTATAGCAGTAGTAATAGATGTTTAATGTCAGTAGTTATGATAAATTATAGCAGTAGTAATAGATGTTTAATGACAGTAGTTATGATAAATTATAGCAGTAGTAATAGATGTTTAATGTCAGTAGTTATGATAAATTATAGCAGTAGTAATAGATGTTTAATGTCAGTAGTTATGATAAATTATAGCAGTAGTAATAGATGTTTAATGACAGTAGTTATGATAAATTATAGCAGTAGTAATAGATGTTTAATGTCAGTAGTTATGATAAATTATAGCAGTAGTAATAGATGTTTAATGTCAGTAGTTATGATAAATTATAGCAGTAGTAATAGATGTTTAATGACAGTAGGAATGGTACATCATAGCAATATTAACGATAGTTTTATATCATAGAGTCAGCTGTGTTTGCAGGCATGTTGGTATGAAAAGGGTTAAAGAGACACCAATGCATATGTTCTCTCCTCCCGCTCCCCATCGCCCTCCTCCTCCTTCTTCTTTGTTCTTGCTCAATGGGACTAGGGTCATCCTTGGTCGGCGATCCTGGAGGCATTATCACGTGTAGAGTCTTGTCATGGCGGCAAAGGGTCTTGTATGTTTTGTAAATCTAAGAGCTGTCTGGAGCTCCTGGTAGGGCCACCCTAGGAGAGCTGGTCTCTTGGAGAGGTTCCAGACCAATGGTGACCTGCAGCGTGTTGGCTCGCCACCAAGATGGCAACCCCATCACGTGACTATTCTGTGGAGGGCCAACAACTCACCCAAAAGAATCCTCAACCTCTTACGAAACCAGAAGAAATGCATATGTACCATTTTATATTATTATTTATATTTTAGGGTGGTGGAACCGCAGAATCAGTAGAGCGTCGGACACCTTGCTTCGCGGCATAGAGTTATGGCCCTTTACATTCTGAGTTCAAATCCCGCTGAGGTTAGCTTTGCTTTTCATCCTTACGGGGGTCAATAAAATAGAGCACCAGTAATGCCCTGGGTTGATATAATCGACTTATCCCAAAATTATTGGTCTTGTGCCAATAGTAGAAGTCATTATTGGCAGTATCAGTAGAGGGTTGGACGCCATGCTTTCTAGCATAGTTACGTCCCTTTACAGTCTGAGTTCAAATCCCGCCTAGGTTAACTTTGCCTTTCATCCTTACGGGGTCGATAAAATAAAGTACCAGTAATGTACTGGGTAATTGCTGGCCTTGTGCCTAAAGTAGAAACAATTATTATTTCATATTTTAGGGTGGTGGAATCGTAGAATCCATAGAGCTTCGGACACCCTGCTTCACGGCATAGAGTTACGGCCCTTTACATTCTGATTTCAAATCCCGCTGAGGTTAGCTTTGCTTTTCATCCTTACGGGGTCAATAAAATAGAGCACCAGTAATGCCCTGGGGTTGATATAATCGACTTATCCCCAAATTGCTGGCCTTGTGCCTATAGTAGAAATCATTATTTCATATTTTCAATCCCGCCGAGGTTAACTTTGCCTTTCATCCTTACGGGTTCGATAAAATAAAGTACCAGTAATATACTGGGTAATTGGTGGTCTTGTGCCAAAAGTAGAAACAATTATATATTATTGAAATGAAAAAGTAAAAAGAACAACTGAAACACAGAAGACATAACTCTGAATTATAATTTCATAAAATAAATAAAACATCAGAAAAGTTCAGTTAACATGCTATTAAATATTTCATTATATATGTATTTGTTTAAATCTCCAACTGCTAACACTGGGAATATTATAGTGTAGGCAGACATTTAGAAGTGTATATATATATATATATATATACATATATATACATATATATATAGAGAGAGAGAAAGAGAGAGAGAGAGAGAGAGAGTAGATGTAGATATATACATACACACACACACACAGATGTATATATATAAAATAGACGTTAAATAGTGATGATGATGATATACATAATACTAAGTTATGTAGTTTGAGAAATTGTCTATTTAATCAATATACATCTAAAATAACAGTAGTATGTATTTCATCCATTTTCTTGTCTCCTGTGTATATACCAGAATATAAAATTCTGTAAATGTGGATACATTTTCTATGATTACATAAATGCTTTTTAAATGTAAAAGTTTAGCCCATGTTAAGTAATATTTTAGTAACAGTTAAAGTTAATATGATATAAGCAACTATTTTATTGTCTGTAACATGTGTGCCCTGCGGCTAGGGTGACTCTTGGAATCAACTAAGATACAAGATGTGGTTCAACTAAGTGACATTTTATAGCAATTTAATGTCCAGTGCTGCATCTTAGTTAGAACTATGATCTACTATTACTACTGTTGTCGAACATGTCTTTATTGCTATGATATAACAGTTGTTGTTTAACATCCATTACTGCTATGATGCATCATAACTACTGTTAACCATCTATTACTAATTTTATGATGTATCATAACTACTGTTAACCAACTATTACTCATAACTAATGTTAACCATCTATTACTAATGCTATGATGCATCATAACTACTGTTAACCATCTATTACTAATTTTATGATGCATCATAACTACTGTTAACCATCTATTACTAATGCTATGATGCATCATAACTACTGTTAACCATCTATTACTGATGCTATGATGTATCATAACTACTGTTAAGTACCTATTACTATTGCTATGATGTATCATAACTACTGTTAACCATCTATTACTAATGCTATGATGCATCATAACTACTGTTAACCATCTATTACTGCTATGATGTATCATAACTACTCTTAACCATCTATTACTGCTAGGATGTATCGTAACTGCTCTTAACCATCTATTAGTGCTAGGATGTATCGTAACTAATTATGTTAAACATCTATTACAACTACTATAAACAGATCATGGACATTGCCCTTTCCCCTCTGATCGCACCACCACCACCAGCCAGGAAGACTAAATAAGGGTCATGGACACTGCCCTTTCCCATCTGTTCACACCACCACCACTAGCCAGGAAGACTAAATAAGGGTCGTAGACACTGCCCTTCCCTCCTGTTCCCTACCACTGTGAGTCATGGAAACCCTGAAAAGGGTCAAAGTCTTTGCCCTTCCTCATATCGTATTTCTAATGAAATACACTGACTATGTGGTTCAATTAAATTTGAAAATAACCTGACATTTCGAGGAATTTAATGAAATAGAGTTTTTTTTTATTAGTAATTTGATATTTAGAATATCACTTAAGAGACATTTTTAAAGCTAAAATTATGACGGAAGGTTTTAATATAAAGATAAACATTTTAAAATGAGTAGTTCATCATCATCATCTTTTTATGTCCGCTTTTCCTTGCTTACAAAGGTGGGATGGGTTCTCTTCAACACAGCATCTTTCCATTTGTCATGGTCCTTCATCATCTGCTCTGTGAACTTCTGTGATCTGAGGTCAGCTCTCACCACCTCTGCCCATATTTTCCGTGGTCTTCCTCTACTGTGTCTTCCTTCCACTGGGATTACTTGGCACTTCTTCACTCAGTGGTCATCATCCATGTTCATCACATGACCATGCCAACACAGTTGTCTCTCCTGCACACTACAGTTTATTCCTCTGATACATAGTTTCTCTCTCCACTCGTCCATATTTGGTCATTTATGCACATTGACATTGCACATTCATCGGAGCATGCTTGCTTCATTTCTAGTTGTGTATCATAAATCCATGGTGGTTTCAGGATGTTTGTTCATCCAGCCAAAACCAGTTCTGGTTCTATGAAATAAAACCATCCATTTTAAAGGTTTCCAATTTAAATTGAAATCTTCCAACAATTTTATATAAGAACCTTACATTAAGTAACTATCTTAGTAATGAAATAATTAATAATTTTAGTAAATCCCTCAAAATTCTTCATTAATAATTAAAATAGAGTGTATTTCATTAGAAATGCGTTCATGAGAGGCCAAATATTTGAATGGATTTAAAAACAAACCCAAGTTATATTCAGACATGGCAGTTCAACATTTTGTTTGTAAAATATAGAGCCAGACATAAATAGTTTCCACAGAGCTCTGAAGTTCAAATTAGCTGCTAAAGATTAATGTAGTAAAAATTGATTATTCTATTTCAAGACAAATTTTCATATTGTTTAAAATAAAAAAATAAATAAACATATAAAAGCTAAACTAGATCTCCATTAAAAAACTAATGTCATGTAAACCTATCCATCTAACAGTATTTTAATCTAAAACTAAATCTAAAATTCTTTGCACATTCAAATCTATTTTTTGATTATGATAATTTTGATATGCAACAAAATCAGCACTTTTGATTTGAAAGACTGTGGCAAAGTGATTGACAGCTGGGTTTTTAAAAGGAAGGAGGTTCAGTTAGTATAATAGTCTGGAACCTGAAGAAATAGCGCTACCCACCTCCTGTGAATATCTGTCATACCCCTTACCCCGCACAAAAAAACCTCTCAGTCACCTTGAATTTTTAGAATTGGGGTCAGAAAGCAGTCTAGTTTGCCAAAATTTCTCTGTGAGCTCCAGCTTGGAATAACAAGCATATGTAGGAAGGTGAGATCCTCTCCCTAGAAAACAAAATACATGGTCCCACCAGGTGAACACCCAGACAATATTTTAAATAATCCCTTCTCTTATGTTCCAGCAATCAGAGTCAACCAACAAGACCTGGAAGAAGTCGATCACTTCACCTATCTGGGCAGCATCCTAACAAACAATGGTGACGCGGAGCTCTACATCAACTGTCAGAGCAGCAAAGGAGCTGCAGTTTTCCATCAGATGCACCCAGTCTGGTCGTTTTCATGCATCAGCACCAAGATGCTCCTGTACAAGAGCATCGTGCTACCGACAGCATTTTATGCAAACAAAACCTGGAAAAGCAAGGCAAAGATAGAGAGACGGCATAACAGATTCCACCAGCGGTGCCGGTGAATGATCCTTCATGTGTCCTGGTGTGACTGAGTGCCAAACAAGGAAATCCTGTGGAGAGCCAAGTTGTAGATGCTGCAAAAGATTATCATGGAGCACCGGTGCAGCCTGGCTGGCCATATTCTGCACCTTGCCCTATGAATGACACTTGAAAACAGCGATGAACTGGACTCCACCTGGCAAACGGAGACAGGGCTGCACCAGGATCACCTGGCAACGAATGTTCTGAAAAGACCTGATTGCAACCAACATCAATTGGCACAGATGCGAAAAAGCCACTGCTGATCGTAATCAATGGCGACTACTTACTGTTCGATGCACCGAAAGGTACAGAGGAACCTAAGAACTAAGAACTTCTTTTAGGAACATGGACTTTCTTACATTTTGTATTTTTTATATTTAGTAATTTTTTTGACAGGACCTACTGGAAAAAGTGTTTGAGGACCCTGCTCCTCATGGTCCCCTCAAGAAGAAGAAGAAGAAGAAGAAGAATAAGGAAAAGGAGGAAAAGAAGGAAAAGAAGAAGGAAAAGAAGAAGAAGGAAAAGAAGAAGAGGGAAAAGAAGAAGAAGAAGTAGGAAAAGAAGAAGAGGGAAAAGAAGTAGAAGGAAAAGAAGAAGAAGAAGGAAAAGAAGAGGGAAAAGAAGAAGAAGAAAAAGAAGAAGGAAAAGAAGAAGAAGAAGAAGAATGAAAAGAAGAAGAAGAAGGAAAAGAAGGAGGAAAAAAAGAAGAAGAAGAAGGAAAAGAAGGAAAAGAAGGAAAAGAAGGAAAAGAAGGAAAAGAAGAAGAAGAGTGATTTTTCATCAACTTCATGAAATTAACTTGAATCTGTGTTGTTTCATTATAATCTTTATATAAAGAATTCCTTCAGGATTCAGAAACAATTATATTTGTTGTTAGATAGTGCTAACATCCTGGACACTAACAATTACTATATTTGTGGTTAGATAGTGCTGGTACTACATATAGAAACATCCTGGACACTAACAATTACTATATTTGTGGTTAGATAGTGCTGGTACTACATATAGAAACATCCTGGACACTAACAATTACTATATTTGTTGTTAGATAGTGCTGGTACTACATATAGAAACATCCTGGACACTAACAATTACTATATTTGTGGTTAGATAGTGCTGGTACTACATATAGAAACATCCTGGACACTAACAATTACTATATCTGTTGTTAGATAGTGCTGGTACTACATATAGAAACATCCTGGACACTAACAATTACTATATTTGTTGTTAGATAGTGCTGGTACTACATATAGAAACATCCTGGACACTAACAATTACTATATTTGTGGTTAGATAGTGCTGGTACTACATATAGAAACATCCTGGACACTAACAATTACTATATTTGTTGTTAGATAGTGCTGGTACTACATATAGAAACATCCTGGACACTAACAATTACTATATTTGTGGTTAGATAGTGCTGGTACTACATATAGAAACATCCTGGACACTAACAATTACTATATTTGTGGTTAGATAGTGCTGGTACTACATATAGAAACATCCTGGACACTAACAATTACTATATCTGTTGTTAGATAGTGCTGGTACTACATATAGAAACATCCTGGACACTAACAATTACTATATTTGTTGTTAGATAGTGCTGGTACTACATATAGAAACATCCTGGACACTAACAATTACTATATCTGTGGTTAGATAGTGCTGGTACTACATAAAGAAACATCCTGGACACTAACAATTACTATAGTTGTTGTTAGATAGTGCTGGTACTACATATAGAAACATCCTGGACACTAACAATTACTATATTTGTTGTTAGATAGTGCTGGTACTACATATAGAAACATCCTGGACACTAACAATTACTATATTTGTGGTTAGATAGTGCTGGTACTACATATAGAAACATCCTGGACACTAACAATTACTATAGTTGTTGTTAGATAGTGCTGGTACTACATATAGAAACATCCTGGACACTAACAATTACTATAGTTGTTGTTAGATAGTGCTGGTACTACATATAGAAACATCCTGGACACTAACAATTACTATAGTTGTTGTTAGATAGTGCTGGTACTACATATAGAAACATCCTGGACACTAACAATTACTATAGTTGTTGTTAGATAGTGCTGGTACTACATATAGAAACATCCTGGACACTAACAATTACTATAGTTGTTGTTAGATAGTGCTGGTACTACATATAGAAACATGCTGGACACTAACAATTACTATATTTGTGGTTAGATAGTGCTGGTACTACATATAGAAACATCCTGGACACTAACAATTACTATATTTGTGGTTAGATAGTGCTGGTACTACATATAGAAACATCCTGGATACTAACAATTACTATATTTGTTGTTAGATAGTGCTGGTACTACATATAGAAACATCCTGGACACTAACAATTACTATATTTGTGGTTAGATAGTGCTGGTACTACATATAGAAACATCCTGGACACTAACAATTACTATATTTGTGGTTAGATAGTGCTGGTACTACATATAGAAACATCCTGGACACTAACAATTACTATATCTGTTGTTAGATAGTGCTGGTACTACATATAGAAACATCCTGGACACTAACAATTACTATATTTGTTGTTAGATAGTGCTGGTACTACATATAGAAACATCCTGGACACTAACAATTACTATATTTGTGGTTAGATAGTGCTGGTACTACATATAGAAACATCCTGGACACTAACAATTACTATATTTGTTGTTAGATAGTGCTGGTACTACATATAGAAACATCCTGGACACTAACAATTACTATATTTGTGGTTAGATAGTGCTGGTACTACATATAGAAACATCCTGGACACTAACAATTACTATATTTGTGGTTAGATAGTGCTGGTACTACATATAGAAACATCCTGGACACTAACAATTACTATATCTGTTGTTAGATAGTGCTGGTACTACATATAGAAACATCCTGGACACTAACAATTACTATATTTGTTGTTAGATAGTGCTGGTACTACATATAGAAACATCCTGGACACTAACAATTACTATATCTGTGGTTAGATAGTGCTGGTACTACATATAGAAACATCCTGGACACTAACAATTACTATAGTTGTTGTTAGATAGTGCTGGTACTACATATAGAAACATCCTGGACACTAACAATTACTATATTTGTTGTTAGATAGTGCTGGTACTACATATAGAAACATCCTGGACACTAACAATTACTATATTTGTGGTTAGATAGTGCTGGTACTACATATAGAAACATCCTGGACACTAACAATTACTATAGTTGTTGTTAGATAGTGCTGGTACTACATATAGAAACATCCTGGACACTAACAATTACTATAGTTGTTGTTAGATAGTGCTGGTACTACATATAGAAACATCCTGGACACTAACAATTACTATAGTTGTTGTTAGATAGTGCTGGTACTACATATAGAAACATCCTGGACACTAACAATTACTATAGTTGTTGTTAGATAGTGCTGGTACTACATATAGAAACATCCTGGACACTAACAATTACTATAGTTGTTGTTAGATAGTGCTGGTACTACATATAGAAACATGCTGGACACTAACAATTACTATATTTGTGGTTAGATAGTGCTGGTACTACATATAGAAACATCCTGGACACTAACAATTACTATATTTGTGGTTAGATAGTGCTGGTACTACATATAGAAACATCCTGGACACTAACAATTACTATATTTGTTGTTAGATAGTGCTGGTACTACATATAGAAACATCCTGGACACTAACAATTACTATATTTGTGGTTAGATAGTGCTGGTACTACATATAGAAACATCCTGGACACTAACAATTACTATATTTGTTGTTAGATAGTGCTGGTACTACATATAGAAACATCCTGGACACTAACAATTACTATATTTGTGGTTAGATAGTGCTGGTACTACATATAGAAACATCCTGGACACTAACAATTACTATATTTGTGGTTAGATAGTGCTGGTACTACATATAGAAACATCCTGGACACTAACAATTACTATATCTGTTGTTAGATAGTGCTGGTACTACATATAGAAACATCCTGGACACTAACAATTACTATATTTGTTGTTAGATAGTGCTGGTACTACATATAGAAACATCCTGGACACTAACAATTACTATATCTGTGGTTAGATAGTGCTGGTACTACATATAGAAACATCCTGGACACTAACAATTACTATAGTTGTTGTTAGATAGTGCTGGTACTACATATAGAAACATCCTGGACACTAACAATTACTATATTTGTTGTTAGATAGTGCTGGTACTACATATAGAAACATCCTGGACACTAACAATTACTATATTTGTGGTTAGATAGTGCTGGTACTACATATAGAAACATCCTGGACACTAACAATTACTATAGTTGTTGTTAGATAGTGCTGGTACTACATATAGAAACATCCTGGACACTAACAATTACTATAGTTGTTGTTAGATAGTGCTGGTACTACATATAGAAACATCCTGGACACTAACAATTACTATAGTTGTTGTTAGATAGTGCTGGTACTACATATAGAAACATCCTGGACACTAACAATTACTATAGTTGTTGTTAGATAGTGCTGGTACTACATATAGAAACATCCTGGACACTAACAATTACTATAGTTGTTGTTAGATAGTGCTGGTACTACATATAGAAACATGCTGGACACTAACAATTACTATATTTGTGGTTAGATAGTGCTGGTACTACATATAGAAACATCCTGGACACTAACAATTACTATATTTGTGGTTAGATAGTGCTGGTACTACATATAGAAACATCCTGGACACTAACAATTACTATAGTTGTTGTTAGATAGTGCTGGTACTACATATAGAAACATCCTGGACACTAACAATTACTATATTTGTGGTTAGATAGTGCTGGTACTACATATAGAAACATCCTGGACACTAACAATTACTATATTTGTGGTTAGATAGTGCTGGTACTACATATAGAAACATCCTGGACACTAACAATTACTATATTTGTGGTTAGATAGTGCTGGTACTACATATACAAATGGAAAATGGATGGGCTCCGACAGGTTTAAATGCCCAAGATATGCTGTATGTCACTACAGCACCTCAAATACTCTATCTGGAGTTATGGGCCCATACATACATACATACTGCTGCTACACATACTGGCATATTCGATCCTATCCTCTTACCACCTCTGCCCATGTTTTCCGTTGGTCTTCCTCTACTGCGTCTTTCTTCCATTGGGTTTACTTGGCATTCTTCACCCTACAGTCATCATTCATGTGCATCACATGGCCCATACCAACATAGTCTTCTCCCCTGCACACTACAGTTTATTCCTCTTAAACACAGTTTCTCTCTCAACTCGTCCATGCTTGATCGTTCACGCACATTGACATTGGACATCCATCAGAGCATGCTTGCTTCCTTTCTCTCCAGCCTTCACATATCCTCTGCAGTTGCTGCCGTTGTCTCACTATCATGCAGCATCGCAGATCTCACAACAGACGTTTCGTTTTACAGAGAGAGAGAGAGAGAGAGAGAGAGAGAGAGAGAGAGAGAGAGAGAGAGAGAGAGAGAGAGAGAGAGAGCTATGGTAGTTAGTTGCAAAACAAACATCTTTACCCCAGAGCTATATTGCAGCTGTTGCTGTAAAGCCCCTTTATATAAACTTTAGGACATTGAACTATTCAATTTTTATTTTTATTTTAGGTTTACTATAAAACTTAAATTATGTCTAACCTTGAAATAACTATTAGCAGAAGAAAGAGAAAGGGTTGAATAATGTGACAAAAGCATCAACATTATTAAATTTGATTTCTTTTATAAGTCATGCATAAAGTAGAATTGAACCATAAAAAATATGTTTGTATTTTTTTTTTTGGTAAACAGTGTTTTTATGGAGATATAGAACATAAAAGGATATAAAAATGTGAGAGATCGCATGTTTTACTTCCTTTTGCTTCATATATTTACATCACAAAATTCTCTATTAAAAAATAATTTTATAAAATAATTAAATAATTTAAAACATTAAAAAACAAAAGTTAAAAAATGCTTTCTTTCTTTATTGTTCATCTATATATTTAAAACAGAGAATGTCTGTCTGTCTGTCTGACTCCCTAAAACTCGAGAACCACCCAACCAATTGTTTTCAAACTTTACACATGTAATACTTATGATCCTGTGAGTGTTTTGAGCAAAAGATATTTCACATTTTCAATGCCCTAGGGACCGCATTAGGCGATTTAGCGATCTCTCTCTATAATTGTTAGTCTCTCTTTTTAGATAGATACATAGATATAACGTTGCGCCCTTATAATTGTTTCTACTTTAGGCACAAGGCCAGCAATTACCCAGTGCATTACTGGTACTTTATTTTATCGACCCCGTAAGGATGAAAGGCAAAGTCAACCTCGGCGGGATTTGAACTCAGATCGTAAAGGGACATAACTGTTGCGCCCTTATAATATCTGTCTGTATGTCTGCATTACGACATTATGACGCTATATGTGTGTGTGTGTATATATGTATATATATAGTGTGTATATATATATATATAGTGTGTAACGTTTTTCGAAATATTTACTTCTGCGTTCACAGAATGATTTTTTTAGTTTCAGAAGATCCCGTTAAGGGTGAAAGCAGCGATTCTTTGCTTAAAATTTAATCTGTTATTTTAATATATATATATATATATATATATATATATATATATATATAAACGAAGACGGTTGAACTGCTTTACGTTGAGTACTCTCCATATTATTACATTAAGATTGACCATACGGAATTGACCAGCTCTATCCAGTGGTGAACCTTAAAACCTGAATATATATATATATATATATATATATAATTATATATTCGTGTACAGATATTTTTGCATACACAATAACAAAATATAAACAAAAGTATTTATTTTAGTGATAAAGTATTGATTTTCTTCGCACGGAAAAGAACCCTGGTAATCTATGACAAATTTTTTTTATAAGCACAAAATGTAGGCACCATCCCGAGGTCGAGGTATTCCGTACAGTTTCAGAAAGGAGGGATAAACATGCCAATCTATGTTTAGAATCCTGAGCAACGCCAGGCCATTCTGCTAGTTATTGCTAAAAGTAATATTAATTATTTCCTAGTTGTATTTAGTTGGCAAACAGACTGTGTGCACCTGGTTTAGAATAGGTACCCCATGTTCCTCTATGTTGCAAGAGGTGATTAAAAGGGTTAGAAACCAGAAGGGCATTGGGCAGTAAAACCTTGACTCATTAGTTATATGATTTCCTATGATATTGGCAGTGTGCAAAGCTCTGATTTTTAGCCCTAATTCTCTCATTAGTTTATCATAGAGTCATACAATCATTATATAGTATATATCAATCTATTTTGATATATATGCTCCCAACTTGGTAAAGCAGTATTTTATGTGTGAACTATTTCTAGTGTTAGAACTTACCACTATTATCCTTTCAAACATCTCGTGCTTTAGGAATAAATATTTTTTAAAAATTTCAATATGTCTATTCATGATTACAGCTCTTGGCTCCACCATTTGCTGATGTTAATCAACAGTAAATGTTGATGATTTTTACTATATGAAATGCTACTATATAGACCTTGTCAAAAACTACTGGCAGTGAGTATAATACTTATTCTGTATATACGTTTTTTAAACCTAATTAAATTATTCTCTGCAAAATAATAGTTATATTGTTTCCTATGATATTGGCAATGTGCAAAACTCTAAAGTCTCTGATTTTTAGCCCTAATTCTTTCATTGAGCAATCATAGAACCACACAATCATTACATATTATATATTGATCACTTCTGATATATATATATATATATATATATATATATATATATATGTGTGTGTAGTGATACCGTGCAGTAAGAGTTTAATTGATTCCATGACGAAGCTCGTTTTATGATTTACTCGTTTTACAAATCAATTTTCCCAACTGAAATTAATTAAAATATAAATAATCCTTTCCAGCCTCACAAAACCACCCAAAAATCATTTTTTATGGGCTTTAAAACAGAAAAGGTGCTGTTACAAGAAAAATGGTAATTATAAAAACTTAATAAAAGAGAATGCAAAAGAAATTTGTAAACTGATTTTATTAATTTAATTACCTTAAAGATTTGTGTGGTTAGGAGGAGGATTATTGTTTGGAAGGAGAATCTCCATCCATTAAGACTTCAGGAAGAACAATTTCTGGCGTTTTCTCTCTCACTTCGCTTAATTTAGGCTTTTTGAACATACTTTCTTCACTTTCCACACTTGCAGGTCGTTTCATTAGAAACATTTCAAGAGGTCTGCTTTTTCCTGCCTTTCGGAAATGTGACAGAGCAGTGCCATTAGATAAAACAACTGCATAGCCTGTAGATACTTTTCCTACAAATTAGGAAACATCCTGCCACTTTACCAACACTGCCTTTATGTCACTCGTAGAAATAGCCTTCTCCACTACAATGTCCTTCTCTGAGTAACTCTTCCACTAATTATTATAAAATAATAGCAAAAAATGCGCAAAACTAAAAAAACCCACACTGGGAAAAACACAATAGGGATGCTGCCACAACGAGATAAACACATGAACTGAGTGAGCAGAGGCTGTGCTTGTTGGGAGAGTGTGTGCAAGCTCAGCGATGACTAGCGGTCGCTTATATGAAACTCACTCATACTGCGGATTTCCTCTCGTACTACAAGACAAAAATTTACACAAACCTCGGCTCCTACAGCAAATTTCTGGTACAATGGTTCTACTGTATACATATATTATGCAGTGTGTATCCATGTTTTTAGAAAAAATACACTAAATCGAAGCATGTCATAAGAAGCGACTAACAGAATTGGTGTCAGGAAAAGTATCCAGCTATAAAACATTGTCTCAAAATATCCCATCCAACCCATGATGATGGTGATTATGATATATATATATATATATATGGTGGCTGCCAACTCGTTTTCGAGTACGGCCACTACTTTATATCCATGTAGGAGAACTCCTACCGATGCGCTGAACGAGTGTGACATTTTAGTCCAGCCAGCGACTTGAAAACTCTGGTACAAACACTACACTTGTGACAATTATTGACACATAGTGCTGGGCCCATAGTACCATGTGACGACAAGTGCAGAGAGATCTCCAGATATAAAGCAATGTCTGTGCCGTGAAGCTTTTATAGTGAGCAAAGGCACTGCACAAAGCCAGTCCCACTCTCTTGACCAAGATGATATTTACCAAAAAGAAGAACAAGTCAACATCATTGGATACCATCAGGGTTGCAGGTGTTATATCAGAATTTTCCTTCTCCTAGAATTCTGCCTTGACAAAGGCTAAGGGGGTCATCTCTATATATATATAGGAAAATGTTAGACCCCGACGGCAGAGCTCAAGCCGTTTCGACGGCTATTTTTGTTATATATATATATATATATATATACATGAAAGTAACAGAAATAGTTATAGATTAGGGACTGGGTTAAAATAGATGAGATGCAGTTTGGATTTGTGCCAGGTAAAAGCACCACAGATGCCCTCTTCTTTGTGAAACAGCTATAGGAGAAGTACCTAGCTAAAAATAAGCTGCTCAACCTGGCGTTTGTTGATAGGAAGAAAGCTTTTGACAGAGTCCACCATGCCATTATCTAGTGGACTCTTAGAAAACTAGGAGTAGAAGAGGGCGAGGGGGGGGTGTGAAGGCTGTACAAGCCATGTTTAGGAGAGTAGTCAGCAAAGTTAGGATTAACAATGACTATAGCAAAGAATTTAACGTGCAGGTTGGCATCCATTAGAGCTCTGTCCTTAGTCCTCTCCTATTATCACTCTGCAGGCTATAACAGGAGTTTAAGACTGGCTGCCCATGGGAACTCCTATATGTAGATGATCTCAAATTCATAGCTGAATCTATGGTAGAATTAAAGAAGAAATTCCAAACCTGGAAGCATGACCTAGAAACAAAGGGTCTTAAAGTCAACCTGACAAAGACTAAGGTAAGTAGAAGCGAAAACAGATTCATGATCCCCTCAAGGAAATGACTTTCCTCGGTGTGAAGGAAAGGTGTAGATAGAAATTCCATCCACTGTCCAACGTGCAATCTATGAGTACACAAGCGATGTAGTGAGATCTCAGGTAGTTTAGCTAAGAATGTAGGTTTTACATGTAGCCATTGCACTGGAGCAGTAAGTAGCAAACGACCAAAGGAAACAAGTGCTATCAAATTCTGAGAAGGTTCAGTAGAAGCGGTTGACAGCTTCTGCTACCTAATTAGCAACAGAGGTGAGTGTTCTGAAAGTACAGTAGCCAGAGTGAGGATGGGATGGAAGAAGTTCAGGGAGCTACTACCACTGTTAGCTACAAAAGGTTTTTCCCTCAAAATGATAGGCAGATTGTACAACGCATGTATTTGAGCAGGAATGCTGCTTGGTAGTGAGGCCTGGGTGCTGTGTGCAGAGGATTTATGACTATTGGAAAGAAATGAAGCTTGCATGCTTTGATGGATGTGTAATAGTAATATACATGAACAGCAAAGCATAAACGAACTGAGAGACAAACTAGGCATAAGAGGAATCAGATGCAGTGTACAGGAAAGGAGATTGCATACAAAGGAAGACAGCTGTATAAAAAAATGCAGAACGCTCAAAGTTGATGGAAGCTATGGAATAGGAAGACCCAGGGAGACTTGGGATGAGGTTATAAAAGCTGACCTTGTACAACTGCACCTCTCAAAGGTGATGACACAGGACCAGGATCTCTGGCATTATGCAGTAATACAGAAGACCCACCTTCCCATGAGTACAGGCCGAAGCATACACCTGGTATGCACCACCTTTACTTCCACTCCCTTCCACACATCTTCCACATCCTAATACTCTGCCCCACCCACATGCCCATATACCCACCACCCTAATCCCCACACACCCTTCCCACCAAAACCTCCAGCCCACACTGTAAAGTGGTCATGTAAGTGTCATGACAAAAAGCACCCAGTCCACACTGTAAAGTGGTCATGTAGGTGTCATGACAAAAAGCACCCAGTACTCACTGTAAATGTGGTTGACATTAGGAGGGGCATCCAGCCATAGAAACCAAGCCCAAATCTGTTCTGTATGAGCAAGACATGGTCATCTGACCTCGACTTGCCTCAAATAGGACAACCCATCTAACCCACGCTAGCATGGAAAATGGACGTTGAATGGTGATGATGATGATTATATATATTCTTATTTGAGGATTGTTTGGAATAATTAAGTATCATTTCTACTGAACATGATTTGTCACACCAACTTAGCACTAGTTCTCGAATTAATAAATAGGGTTTTAAAAAAAAAATAAACTAAAAAAAAAAGTTAAAAAACAAAACAAATCAAAAGAAAACCAATAAAATGTGTTAGGACAGTTGACATGAATGGTTGCAAATAAATTATATATAGAGGGAAGGACTAATGTATAAAACTGTTTCATTTGTTATAGAGATGTCACAAACAGACAGGCATAGCAAATGTGATCTTTATAGACTAACATCAGAACAACAACAATAACAACAGTAACCACAGTAACCACAGTAACAACAACAGTAACAACAACAACAACAGTAACAGCAACAGTAACAGCAACAGTAACAGCAACAGTAACAGCAACAGTAACAGCAACAGTAACAGCAACAGTAACAGCAACAGTAACATAGACTGCATGTCAGAGCTGATTATGGTAAATGTACACAAAGAATTGATATTATAAAACACCTGAAGAATGTAGTAGGTGTGGTGGTGATGATGGTGTTTTGGTGGAGAAGGTGGTGTTGGTTTTAGTGATGTGGGCAATGGTGTTTTTAGTGATGGTGTTTGTAGTGGTGGTGGTGGTGTTTGTAGTGGTGGTGGTGCTGGTAGTTGTATTTATAGCAGTAGCAGCAGCAACAGTAATTGTTATAGCAGTAGTAGTTGTAGTAGTAGTAGTAGCAGCAGCAACAGCAGTAGTAGTAGAAGTATATATGTTAGAGAACAAACAGAAAAAAGTAGTAGTAGTAGAAATAATAGTAGCAATACTACTACTACTACTACTAGTAGTAGTAGTAGTAACCATAGTGGGGATAGTAGTAATGGTAGTAGTAGCAGTGGTAGTGGTGGTGGTAGTAGTGGTTGAAGGAGCAGGAGGAAGAGGAGGAGGAGAATGCTGTTGAAGACAGAAGAAGAGAATGGCAAATGAAGTTCTTATATCACTAACACAAATGTATTTGTATTAGTGATATAGGAACTGGTAGTGTGCAGTAGTGTGGACTAATGTGCAGTTATGTGCAGTGATATGCAGTAGTGCACAGTAATGTGCAGCAATGTACAGTAATGTGCAGTAGTGTACAGAAATGTACAGTAGTGTACAGTAGTGTACAGTAATGTGCAGTATTTTTCAGTTGTGTGCAGCAATGTATACTATTGTGCAGTTGTGTGCAATAGTATGCACTAATGTGCAATAGTGTGCAGTAATGTGCAGTAGAGTACAGATATACACAGTAGAATGCAGTAATGTGCAATTGTGATGTGCAGTGGTGTAGAGTAACTCCAAACTGCAGACTGTCATGGCTGGTTAACTTTACAGAAATAGAAACTAAAACATATGATGCAGATTCCAACGAAAATGTAAATTTACGTTAAAATACATTTTTATCATCTTTACAAAGTGAAATTATTCTCCAAAGCCCAACCTCCAACCCTAACACTGCCCCCCCCCCCCCCACCAGAGATAATACAAAAATAAATGGAATATGAACTACACAGACACACAGACAGAAATCTAAACCTTTGTAAATACCAATTATATCTTTTAATAGATCAATCAATAACAACAACAAATATGAAATGGTATAAAGAAATCCAAAATAAAGTTATGGCATACCAGACTCTAGAATCTGTTCAAGGCGAAGTCTTTTGTTTTTATGCTGATCAAGTGAGGTTTGTAGAAATTTCTTTTCTGAAAAAGAAGCAATCAAAATCTCATTTTATTGTTAACACTTGATAGAAATTAATAATCTATAGAAAAATATAATTTTTATTTTTTGGGCTAAATATAATATAAATAAACAAATCTATTTTCAAGGACCCTGTTGAAAAAGACTGAAAGGTTAAACTTGATCAAATCCTCTCTTCAGATTTACAACAACTATGACAACAATGATGATGATGACAACAAGAACATAATACAAAATATATAAATGTGAATAAAAATTAGAATAGAAAATAAAAATATAAAATTCTATTGAGTTTGAAAATGTTTTCTTAAGGAATTAAATTCAAAGCAAACAAATTGAGGAATTGTATTTCATTTTCATTTCTGAAGTAAAGATAATAAATCAATATAGACTTAATAAATAAATGAATATATAAATAAATAAAATAATGATAATAATTTTAATAATTTTTGTTGTATTTTTAATTTCTTTCCCTAAAATATAAATCAATATGCATAAATATTCTATAATTTAATTTTATTGTTCAATTAATTTCATTTGAACTTCTATTGTTATATTACACAGTTAGATTAGCGTAAAAATAATACAAATAATTGTTAGCGCTGTTCAAGGAATCTTTGAAAAAAGCTGACTTAGAGTTAGTTACTAGTATTAGGAACAATGGCCACAAAAATTAATTGAAGGGTTAAAAAAAAGAAGAAAAGTATTTAAATGAGAAATAAAAATAAAAACAGATTGTAAGATTCTGTATTTTAATTCTTTCTATTAATTCAGTTAAATTGCTTTTATTAAAATATATGATGCCTACTTTAAATGGAAGCAGACATAGCAGTGTGGTTACGAAGATCGTTTCATAATCACATGGTATCAGGTTTGATCTGATTATATAACACTTTAGGCATGATTTATCTACCATATACTTGGGTTAACTTAAGACTTGTAAGTGAATTTGAGTTGATGGCTATTGTGAAAAAATCCCAACAGATGTTGGGTGGTTGTCTTAATCTGTCACCCAGTTTAATATCTCGATCACCTGGTCACACATTGCCTTGTGTGTAGTCCATTCTATAGGTCATCAGTCAAGGTCTCTAGTCTGAAGATAATTGAATATTTTCTTTTCTTTTCCTCATCAGTCTCCAAGATTAACAAAATCATAGGCACTGTCCTTCTTATTCTAAGTAGTCATAAAATAATAGCACTACTCTTCTTGCCCCAAATAGCCATACAAATATCTCAAGGGTACGACCCTTTCCTGCACCAAATAGCCATACAAAAATGTCAAGGGTACAGCCCTTTCCTGCCCCAAATAGCCATACAAAAATGTCAAGGGTATGGCCCTTTCCTTCATCAAGTAGCCATACAAAAGTGTCAAGGGTACAGCCCCTTCCTTCAAGTAGCCATACAAAAATGTCAAGGGTATGGCCCGTTCCGTCAAGTAACCATACAAAAAGACAAATTGTCTTAAAGGATATTCTTTTCTATTTTCCATTTATTTCTTATTTATTTAGACAGATATTTCTTCAATTTTCATTTAGTTTCTTACATGAAAATTAGTTTAAAAACAAAACAGTAACATAAAAACTGTTGTAACAGTGAGCTTTCAGTGAAAATCTATGCTGTATTATTGATGTTGGCATTAATTAATTAATTAATTAATTAATTAATTATTTTCAGGAATATCTCATTGAAAGTAACTTAAATTAATTAATAATATCAGATTTAAGAATCGTTGGACTTGATTTCATTTGTATGTTGTTGTTGTTGTTGTTGTTGGTGTCTAACCACAGGTCTGGCATGCGAATCATCCATAAATTACAGCTTCTAATTTGGCCAAATATACATTTTGTAAATTACAGCTTCTACTTTGACCAACAATACCTTCTATATATTACAGCCACTCCTTTGACCAACAATACCTTCTATATATTACAGCCACTCCTTTGACCAACAATACCTTCTATATATTACAGCCTCTTCCTTTGACCAACAATACCTTCTATATATTACAGCCACTCCTTTGACCAACAATACCTTCTATATATTACAGCCACTCCTTTGACCAACAATACCTTCTATATATTACAGCCACTCCTTTGACCAACAATACCTTCTATATATTACAGCCTCTTCCTTTGACCAACAATACCTTCTATATATTACAGCCACTCCTTTGACCAACAATACCTTCTATATATTACAGCCACTCCTTTGACCAACAATACCTTCTATATATTACAGCCACTCCTTTGACCAACAATACCTTCTATATATTACAGCCTCTTCCTTTGACCAACAATGCATTCTATATATTACAGCCACTCCTTTGACCAACGATACCTTCTATATATTACAGCCACTCCTTTGACCAACAATACCTTCTATATATTACAGCCTCTCCCTTTGACCAACAATACCTTCTATATATTACAGTCTCTCCCTTTGACCAACAATACCTTCTATATATTACAGCCACTCCTTTGACCAATAATACCTTCTATATATTACAGCCTCTCCCTTTGACCAACAATACCTTCTATATATTACAGCCTCTTCCTTTGACCAAAGATACCTTCTATATATTACAGCCTCTTCCTTTGACCAACAATACCTTCTATATATTACAGCCACTCCTTTGACAAACAATACCTTCTATATATTACAGTCACTCCTTTGACCAACAATAGCTTCTATATATTACAGCCTCTTCCTTTGACCGACAATACCTTCTATATATTACAGTCACTCCTTTGACCAACAATACCTTCTATATATTACAGCCTCTTCCCTTGACCAACAATACCTTCTATATATTACAGCCTCCTCCTTTGACCAACAATACCTTCTATATATTACAGCCACTCCTTTGACCAACAATACCTTCTATATATTACAGCCTCTTCCTTTGACCAACAATACCTTCTATATATTACAGCCACTCCTTTGACCAACAATACCTTCTATATATTACAGCCTCTTCCTTTGACCAACAATACCTTCTATATATTACAGCCTCTTCCTTTGACCAACAATACCTTCTATATATTACACACTCTTCCTTTGACCAACAATACCTTCTATATATTACAGCCTCTTCCTTTGACCAACAATACCTTCTATATATTACAGTCACTCCTTTGACCAACAATAGCTTCTATATATTACAGCCTCTTGCTTTGACCGACAATACCTTCTATATATTACAGTCACTCCTTTGACCAACAATACCTTCTATATATTACAGCCACTCCTTTGACCAACAATACCTTCTATATATTACAGCCTCTTCCTTTGACCAACAATACCTTCTATATATTACAGCCTCTTCCTCTGACCAACAATACCTTTCTATATATTACAGCCACTCCTTTGACCGACAATACCTTCTATATATTACAGCCACTCCTTTAACCAACAATACCTACTATATATTACAGCCACTCCTTTGACCAACAATACCTTCTATATATTACAGTCTCTTCCTTTGACCAACAATACCTTCTATATATATTACAGCCTCTTCCTTTGACCAACAATACCTTCTATATATTACAGTCTCTTCCTTTGACCAGCAATACCTTCTATATATTACAGCCACTCCTTTGACCAACAATACCTTCTATATATTACAGCCTCTTCCTTTGACCAACAATACCTTCTATATATTACAGTCTCTTCCTTTGATCAACAATACCTTCTATATATTACAGCCACTCCTTTGACCAACAATACCTTCTATGTATTACAGTCTCTCCTTTGACCAACAATACCGTCTATATATTACAGTCTCTTCCTTTGACCAACAATACCTTCTATATATTACAGTCTCTTCCTTTGACCAACAATACCTTCTATATATTACAGTCTCTTCCTTTGACCAACAATACCTTCTATATATTACAGCCTCTTCCTTTGACCAACAATACCATCTATATATTACAGCCTCTTCCTTTGACCAACAATACCTTCTATATATTACAGCCTCTTCCTTTGACCAACAATACCTTCTATATATTACAGCCTCTTCCTTTGACCAACAATACCTTCTATATATTACAGCCTCTTCCTTTGACCAACAATACCTTCTATATATTACAGCCTCTTCCTTTGACCAACAATACCTTCTATATATTACAGCCACTTCCTTTGACCAACAATACCTTCTATATATTACAGCCACTTACTTTGAACAACAATACCTTCTATATATTACAGCCACTTCCTTTGACCAACAATACCTTCTATATATTACAGCCACTCCTTTGACCAACAATACCTTCTATATATTACAGCCACTTCCTTTGACCAACAATACCTATATATTACAGCCACTCCTTTGACCAACAATACCTTCTATATATTACAGCCACTTCCTTTGAACAACAATACCTTCTATATATTACAGCCACTCCTTTGACCAACAATACCTTCTATATATTACAGCCTCTTCCTTTGACCAATACCCTCTATATATTACAGCCACTCCTTTGACCAACAATACCTTTCTATATATTACAGCCTCTTCCTTTGACCAACAATACCTTCTATATATTACAGCCTCTTCCTTTGACCAACAATACCTTCTATATATTACAGCCTCTTCCTTTGACCAACAATACCTTCTATATATTACAGCCTCTTCCTTTGACCAACAATACCTTCTATATATTACAGCCTCTTCCTTTGACCAACAATACCTTTCTATATATTACAGCCACTCCTTTGACCAACAATACCTTCTATATATTACAGCCACTCCTTTGACCAACAATACCTTCTATATATTACAGCCTCTTTGTTTGACAAACAATACCTTATATATACTACAGCCTCTTCCTTTTACCAACAATACCTTATATATACTACAGCCTCTTCCTTTGACCAACAATACCTTCTATATATTACAGCCTCTTCCTTTGACCAACAATACCTTCTATATATTACAGCCACTCCTTTGACCAACAATACCTTCTATATATTACAGCCTCTTCCTTTGACCAACAATACCTTCTATATATTACAGCCTCTTCCTTTGACCAACAATACCTTCTGTATATTACAGCCTCTTCCTTTGACCAACAATACCTTCTATATATTACAGCCTCTTCCTTTGACCAATAATACCTTCTATATATTACAGCAACTTCATTTGACTAACAATACCTTCTATATATTACAGCCTCTTCCTTTGACCAACAATACCTTCTATATATTACAGCCTCTCCTTTGACCAACAATACCTTCTATATATTACAGCCACTCCTTTGACCAACAATACCTTCTATATATTATAGCCACTCCTTTGACCAACAATACCTTCTATATATTACAGCCACTCCTTTGACCAACAATACCTTCTATATATTACAGCCTCTTCCTTTGACCAACAATACCTTCTATATATTACAGCCACTCCTTTGACCAACAATACCTTCTATATATTACGGCCACTCCTTTGACCAACAATACCTTCTATATATTACAGTCACTCCTTTGACCAACAATACCTTCTATATATTACAGACACTCCTTTGACCAACAATACCTTCTATATATTACAGCCTCTTCCTTTCACCAACAATATCTTATATATATTACAGCCTCTTCCTTTGACCAACAATACCTTCTATATATTACAGCCACTCCTTTGACCAACAATACCTTCTATATATTACAGCCTCTTCTTTTGCCCAACAATACCTTCTATATATTACAGCCTCTTCCTTTGACCAACAATACCTTCTATATATTACAGCCTCTTCCTTTGACCAACAATACCTTCTATATATTACAGCCTCTTCCTTTGACCAACAATACCTTCTATATATTACAGCCTCTTCCTTTGACCAACAATACCTTCTATATATTACAGCCACTCCTTTGACCAACAATACCTTATATATATTACAGCCTCTTACTTTGACCAACAATACCTTCTATATATTACAGCCACTCCTTTGACCAACAATACCTTCTATATATTACAGCCTCTTACTTTGACCAACAATACCTTCTATATATTACAGCCTCTTCCTTTGACCAACAATACCTTCTATATATTATAGCCACTCCTTTGACCAACAATACCTTCTATATATTACAGCCTCTTCCTTTGACCAACAATACCTTATATTTATTTACAGCCACTCCTTTGACCAACAATACCTTCTATATATTACAGCCTCTTACTTTGACCAACAATACCTTCTATATATTACAGCCACTCCTTTGACCAACAATACCTTCTATATATTACAGCCTCTTCCTTTGACCAACAATACCTTCTATATATTACAGCCTCTTCCTTTGACCAACAATACCTTCTGTATATTACAGCCTCTTCCTTTGACCAACAATACCTTCTATATATTACAGCCTCTTCCTTTGACCAATAATACCTTCTATATATTACAGCAACTTCATTTGACTAACAATACCTTCTATATATTACAGCCTCTTCCTTTGACCAACAATACCTTCTATATATTACAGCCTCTCCTTTGACCAACAATACCTTCTATATATTACAGCCACTCCTTTGACCAACAATACCTTCTATATATTATAGCCACTCCTTTGACCAACAATACCTTCTATATATTACAGCCACTCCTTTGACCAACAATACCTTCTATATATTACAGCCTCTTCCTTTGACCAACAATACCTTCTATATATTACAGCCACTCCTTTGACCAACAATACCTTCTATATATTACGGCCACTCCTTTGACCAACAATACCTTCTATATATTACAGTCACTCCTTTGACCAACAATACCTTCTATATATTACAGACACTCCTTTGACCAACAATACCTTCTATATATTACAGCCTCTTCCTTTCACCAACAATACCTTATATATATTACAGCCTCTTCCTTTGACCAACAATACCTTCTATATATTACAGCCACTCCTTTGACCAACAATACCTTCTATATATTACAGCCTCTTCTTTTGCCCAACAATACCTTCTATATATTACAGCCTCTTCCTTTGACCAACAATACCTTCTATATATTACAGCCTCTTCCTTTGACCAACAATACCTTCTATATATTACAGCCTCTTCCTTTGACCAACAATACCTTCTATATATTACAGCCTCTTCCTTTGACCAACAATACCTTCTATATATTACAGCCACTCCTTTGACCAACAATACCTTATATATATTACAGCCTCTTACTTTGACCAACAATACCTTCTATGTATTACAGTCTCTCCTTTGACCAACAATACCGTCTATATATTACAGTCTCTTCCTTTGACCAACAATACCTTCTATATATTACAGTCTCTTCCTTTGACCAACAATACCTTCTATATATTACAGTCTCTTCCTTTGACCAACAATACCTTCTATATATTACAGCCTCTTCCTTTGACCAACAATACCATCTATATATTACAGCCTCTTCCTTTGACCAACAATACCTTCTATATATTACAGCCTCTTCCTTTCACCAACAATACCTTCTATATATTACAGCCTCTTCCTTTGACCAACAATACCTTCTATATATTACAGCCTCTTCCTTTGACCAACAATACCTTCTATATATTACAGCCTCTTCCTTTGACCAACAATACCTTCTATATATTACAGCCACTTCCTTTGACCAACAATACCTTCTATATATTACAGCCACTTACTTTGAACAACAATACCTTCTATATATTACAGCCACTTCCTTTGACCAACAATACCTTCTATATATTACAGCCACTCCTTTGACCAACAATACCTTCTATATATTACAGCCACTTCCTTTGACCAACAATACCTATATATTACAGCCACTCCTTTGACCAACAATACCTTCTATATATTACAGCCACTTCCTTTGAACAACAATACCTTCTATATATTACAGCCACTCCTTTGACCAACAATACCTTCTATATATTACAGCCTCTTCCTTTGACCAATACCCTCTATATATTACAGCCACTCCTTTGACCAACAATACCTTTCTATATATTACAGCCTCTTCCTTTGACCAACAATACCTTCTATATATTACAGCCTCTTCCTTTGACCAACAATACCTTCTATATATTACAGCCTCTTCCTTTGACCAACAATACCTTCTATATATTACAGCCTCTTCCTTTGACCAACAATACCTTCTATATATTACAGCCTCTTCCTTTGACCAACAATACCTTTCTATATATTACAGCCACTCCTTTGACCAACAATACCTTCTATATATTACAGCCACTCCTTTGACCAACAATACCTTCTATATATTACAGCCTCTTTCTTTGACAAACAATACCTTATATATACTACAGCCTCTTCCTTTTACCAACAATACCGTCTATATACTACAGCCTCTTCCTTTGACCAACAATACCTTCTATATATTACAGCCTCTTCCTTTGACCAACAATACCTTCTATATATTACAGCCACTCCTTTGACCAACAATACCTTCTATATATTACAGCCTCTTCCTTTGACCAACAATACCTTCTATATATTACAGCCTCTTCCTTTGACCAACAATACCTTCTGTATATTACAGCCTCTTCCTTTGACCAACAATACCTTCTATATATTACAGCCTCTTCCTTTGACCAATAATACCTTCTATATATTACAGCAACTTCATTTGACTAACAATACCTTCTATATATTACAGCCTCTTCCTTTGACCAACAATACCTTCTATATATTACAGCCTCTCCTTTGACCAACAATACCTTCTATATATTACAGCCACTCCTTTGACCAACAATACCTTCTATATATTATAGCCACTCCTTTGACCAACAATACCTTCTATATATTACAGCCACTCCTTTGACCAACAATACCTTCTATATATTACAGCCTCTTCCTTTGACCAACAATACCTTCTATATATTACAGCCACTCCTTTGACCAACAATACCTTCTATATATTACGGCCACTCCTTTGACCAACAATACCTTCTATATATTACAGTCACTCCTTTGACCAACAATACCTTCTATATATTACAGACACTCCTTTGACCAACAATACCTTCTATATATTACAGCCTCTTCCTTTCACCAACAATACATTATATATATTACAGCCTCTTCCTTTGACCAACAATACCTTCTATATATTACAGCCACTCCTTTGACCAACAATACCTTCTATATATTACAGCCTCTTCTTTTGCCCAACAATACCTTCTATATATTACAGCCTCTTCCTTTGACCAACAATACCTTCTATATATTACAGCCTCTTCCTTTGACCAACAATACCTTCTATATATTACAGCCTCTTCCTTTGACCAACAATACCTTCTATATATTACAGCCTCTTCCTTTGACCAACAATACCTTCTATATATTACAGCCACTCCTTTGACCAACAATACCTTATATATATTACAGCCTCTTACTTTGACCAACAATACCTTCTATATATTACAGCCACTCCTTTGACCAACAATACCTTCTATATATTACAGCCTCTTACTTTGACCAACAATACCTTCTATATATTACAGCCTCTTCCTTTGACCAACAATACCTTCTATATATTATAGCCACTCCTTTGACCAACAATACCTTCTATATATTACAGCCTCTTCCTTTGACCAACAATACCTTATATTTATTTACAGCCACTCCTTTGACCAACAATACCTTCTATATATTACAGCCTCTTACTTTGACCAACAATACCTTCTATATATTACAGCCACTCCTTTGACCAACAATACCTTCTATATATTACAGCCTCTTCCTTTGACCAACAATACCTTCTATATATTACAGCCTCTTCCTTTGACCAACAATACCTTCTGTATATTACAGCCTCTTCCTTTGACCAACAATACCTTCTATATATTACAGCCTCTTCCTTTGACCAATAATACCTTCTATATATTACAGCAACTTCATTTGACTAACAATACCTTCTATATATTACAGCCTCTTCCTTTGACCAACAATACCTTCTATATATTACAGCCTCTCCTTTGACCAACAATACCTTCTATATATTACAGCCACTCCTTTGACCAACAATACCTTCTATATATTATAGCCACTCCTTTGACCAACAATACCTTCTATATATTACAGCCACTCCTTTGACCAACAATACCTTCTATATATTACAGCCTCTTCCTTTGACCAACAATACCTTCTATATATTACAGCCACTCCTTTGACCAACAATACCTTCTATATATTACGGCCACTCCTTTGACCAACAATACCTTCTATATATTACAGTCACTCCTTTGACCAACAATACCTTCTATATATTACAGACACTCCTTTGACCAACAATACCTTCTATATATTACAGCCTCTTCCTTTCACCAACAATACCTTATATATATTACAGCCTCTTCCTTTGACCAACAATACCTTCTATATATTACAGCCACTCCTTTGACCAACAATACCTTCTATATATTACAGCTTCTTCTTTTGCCCAACAATACCTTCTATATATTACAGCCTCTTCCTTTGACCAACAATACCTTCTATATATTACAGCCTCTTCCTTTGACCAACAATACCTTCTATATATTACAGCCTCTTCCTTTGACCAACAATACCTTCTATATATTACAGCCTCTTCCTTTGACCAACAATACCTTCTATATATTACAGCCACTCCTTTGACCAACAATACCTTATATATATTACAGCCTCTTACTTTGACCAACAATACCTTCTATATATTACAGCCACTCCTTTGACCAACAATACCTTCTATATATTACAGCCTCTTACTTTGACCAACAATACCTTCTATATATTACAGCCTCTTCCTTTGACCAACAATACCTTCTATATATTATAGCCACTCCTTTGACCAACAATACCTTCTATATATTACAGCCTCTTCCTTTGACCAACAATACCTTATATTTATTTACAGCCACTCCTTTGACCAACAATACCTTCTATATATTACAGC
>OZ024749.1:9368900-9388900 GCA_964016885.1 Eledone cirrhosa | reverse complement strand
TCTGACCCTCTACCGATACTGCCATTCCACATAATGATGGAATGATGATGGTGATAATGATACAATGATGATAATGATGATGATGATAATGATGATGATGATGATGATGATGATAATGATGATGATGACAATAATGACGACAATGATAAACATGATGATGATGATGACGATGACGATAATCTTGATAATAATAAACACGATGATGTGTCTAGTAACTGTACATAAGGAATTTAATATATAATTTCAAATATTATAATTGAATATAAAAGAAAAAGGAACACAGATATATAGATATATGTGTTCAAATCGCAAGGGACCAGATTCGCTAAGGTGAAAAGAATACTAACTATAGGGTTTGCTTGTCTCAATTTAAGAAAAAAATCAAAAAAATAAATACAAACCGGAATTGTGGTAACTACCAATCACCCAGACAGCTTGTTGCTGTTTCGCAATACTAATTAATTGTGAATAGAAATACCAATTCTTGCTCATCAGTGGGTGACAAATTAGTATCCTAGACACTTCTAAGTATATTAAGAAACTGAATAGTGTGCTATATATAATAATACACATGGTATCTTAGCGTGTCTCACAAACTTACACCACTAAAAATAGCAGCCAGGTTTATTGGACATTAGAAATAGTTCAACAAATTAACGGAGCTGAATATATCAAAGGTATATATTGAGTTAGGAACTCAAAATAGTCTCTTACAATAAAATAGCTCTAATTTTTCCGAGCCGTATATTATAATTCTTTTATATTCAATTATAATATACGACTCGGAAAAATCTCTTTCTTAGAGCTATTTTATTGTAAGAGACTATTTTGATATATACCTTTGATAATTTCAAATATAAATATTTTGTGGAATATGAAACCAGGTAGACACACATAGTTTGATAAACAGACAGGTAGATAGATGATTAAATTCACAGACACACATACACATAAATCCACAAGAAACACATACTCACAAACACACACACTCACATACTTACACACATACATAAATAACTGTATGCAAACTCATTCCAATTTCTGTTAAGGCAGCACAAAACTGATTTAATGATCTAATTAACGAAGGTATACAAGATTGGGAGCTATATTCACATGATAATGGTTTCTGATTTAGGCACAAGGCCAACAATTTTTGGGAAGAGGAAAGTCAATTAAATCAACCCCTGTGTATTACTGGTACTTTATTTTATGAAATCCTTGGCAGGATTTGAATTCAGAACGTAAAAGGATGTAACTATATGCTGCAAAGCACTTCGTCTGACACTCCACCAGTATTGCCAGTCCACTTCCCAATATTTTCACATTATAATAATTTCTAGCATAGTTATGAAACCAGAGAGTTATAAAGTCTGGCTACAAGAAATAATGATTTCTAATTTAGGTAAAAGGCCAGCAATTTAGGGGAAGGGGAAAGTCGATTAAATCGAGCCCAGTTCGTTACTGGTACTTTATTATATCGACCCTGTAAGGAGGAAAGGCAAAGCTAATCTTGGTGGGATTGGCTACAAGAAATAATAACTATGATGTCTTTCTAAAGACCATTATTAGCGGTGAGTTCAAATCCCGCCGAGGTTAACTTTGCCTTTCATCCTTACGGGGTCGATAAAATAAAGTACCAGTAATGTACTGGGTAATTGCTGGCCTTGTGCCAAAAGTAGAAACAATTATTAGCGGTGGATTGGCAGTATCGGTAGAGGGTCTGACGCCATGTTTTGCAACAAAGAGTTACAGCCCTTTATGGTCTGAGTTCAAATCCCGCCGAGGTTAACTTTGCCTTTCATCCTTACGGGGTCGATAAAATAAAGTACCAGTAATACACTGGGTAATTGCTGGTCTTGTGCCAAAAGTAGAAACAATTATTATACATGTAGCAACAACTTTCACACTGGACTATGTAACAAGGAAATAATATGGAGATTTATTTCAATGACACAAAGAAACAAATTAAATAAGTGTGTGTATGTATGGTTCCATAACTCCTGATGGAGTTGTAGGGGTGCTGTACTAACATACGGCATTTCTAGGGCATTTTTTAAAACCTGGCAGAGCTCATCTCCTCTCCAGATCTGAATACAGCAGATTTCTTCCAGGGAAGGAGAGAGAGGGAAAGAATGGAGGTGAGAAAGAGATACAGAGGAAGAATTGACTCCAGTACGAGACCAGTACTTTTTTTTATTGACATTGTATGGATGAAAAGCAAAGTTGACATTGGCAAAATTTGAACTGAGAGAGCAAAGAGATGGAATGAATACTTCAAAGCATTCTATCTGATGTTCTAGCACCTCTGCCGGTTTACCACCTGAATGTGTAATAAGTGTGTAAGAATTGTAATTACTTGAATATATTAATTCTTTTGGTGGTGGTGGATTGGTAGAATCATTAGAGTGTCGGAACAAATGCTTTGCGCTATTTGTTCCAGCTCTTTTCATTCTGAATTCAAATCCTACTGAGGGCAACTTTGCTTGTCATCCATTTCGGGTCTATAAAGTAAAGTACAAGACAAGTACTTGGGTCAATGTAATCAACTTTTCTTCTACCCCAAAATGTGCCTAGAGTAGAAATCCTTATCACTAACTCTTTTGATACCAAACCACCTGAGACCACACCTGGTTTGATGATAGAAAATTGTGTTTGGAGCTTCAATCAAAATTTCCTCCAAACACCAGGTAGATAATGAGGAAGTTAGATTTATACACTGAATCCTTCCAAATTCTTGATTATGTTCAAAATTATTTGAAAATCATAGTCAGTGTCTTTCATTAGAAATATGATAATAAAAGGGTTAACTTCTATTAATTCTTAGATATATGGTAGACAACATTAAGCTGAATAGTAGACAGTCTTTAGATATCCTCAAGATAAATAATGACTTATTTTACTTTGACATAAGACTAATATCATATAAGAAGGATATTATAAATAATTTATAACCAATATCTTACTGATACAATTTCCTTATTTTCTTTTAGAAATCCTAGAATGAAGAAAGATACAAACTTTAATAAGAAAAAATTAAAATTATATTGAGTAGAATAAAATATATTTGAGTAAGAGCTTCAAACCAAACATAGCAATTACTTATGGTGTATGATTTATCCTACAAATTGTCTTCAATTTTATCTCAGATTTTCTATGAAGATTTTATTGCTATATTAACACTATATTGTAAATGGAAGAATATAAATATAGACTCTTATAAATGAGACTTCTAAATGAAATAAAATACTATGATGTATAAATAAATATTCATAAAGGAAAGAAAAGGTATTAATAAGATGGATTGATGGCAAGAAAACCCATCAGATGAAAGACCAAAATAATAGTTACAAATTATAGGAAGCAATTAAAATTAAACATTAGATGGGAGAAGATTAATTTCTTATTGAAAACGTTTGAAGAGACATTGCTACTATGGAAAAAGACACTAATTCTTCAAAATGAAATAATTGTAATTATTATTTATTTGATTTTCTTATGAAAAGTTGCCATAAACTATTTAAATAAATTGAATAAATTACCCTTAGAGGTGAAAAAAAAAAAGTAGACAGATGTTTGTGAGAAATGAACTGCGCATCTGTTGTATGCTGGATAGTTCTGATAACCATTACACCAAAGCACCCAACCAACCTTCTCCCGCCTTAACAAATTGATTAGAAATGTTAACAAACTTGGAGGTGTTTTATGAAGACACCCCCATTCCTACAATTTCCACTGGTAATTTATTCAATTTATTTGACTATTTTATACTTAACATATGCATTGTGGCAGCTTTCCATATGAAAAACAAATAGATTTCAAATTTCTTGTCCAGTGTCTTCATAAAAAAAGATCTTATTGGTTTATTTGTAATTACTATTTAAGCAAAAAAAAAAAAAAAGTAACATAAATAAAAATACTGATTAATTAATATTCATAAATATATTTGAAATGGTTTTAATTTGATCTATTTTTGGAAACATTGAGCAGATATGTATTTATTGAAAATTAACCTAGTATTAGAAACCTCAACACATGTATTTTTTTTACTATGAAAAATAGTCTAACAAACTTGGCATAAAAGGGCAGTGCTGTCAACTTTTTTCCATCCACAGGCTTTTGTGCCTAATTTGTGAGATTATTTTTCATAATCAAACAAAATATGTGTGGTTTTTAATTTGTTTGAAATGACACAAGTCTTTCATCTGAATTAAAAGCATACATACATACATATATATATATACATACACACACACACATATATATATATATATATATATATATATATATATATATATATATATATATATATACCGAAGGAGGTGTGATAAGGAACCAGATGGACCATAACGCACCAGAGTACTCAATACTTAGGGTAGTAGAGTGGGTAATAGGAAAATGTTTAACCCTGACGGTAGAGCTCAAGCCGTTTCGACTAGTAGTCCAGAAATAGCCGCCGAAACAGCTTGAGCTCTGCCGTCGGGGTTAAACATTTTCCTATATATATATATATATATATATATATATATATATATATATGTAATCTGTGAGTGTGTGGATGGTTTCCTCATGTATGTTAAAAAATAATGATTGGATATGAAATCATTAGCCATAGTAAAGATATTTCAACCTAATCTTATTAATGAGGGTGTAGATAAATGATTGAGGCCAGTATCCCCTTATTTTTACTACACTGGGGCTTGTGATATCCCAAAGCTGATGAAAATAATAATTCTTTTTTCATCTTTGAGTTGTATAGTAGAGATTTGTTCACAATAAGACAACATACATGTAAGTATACCCATACACTCACACACATATACAACAGCAACAATAGCATTAACAACAACAACCATTTTAAGACCATTCTCTGCTAAATCAGGTTTAGCTGTGCAGGGCTCTATACATGTTTCTCTATTTTGCCTCTCACCAAATCTTTAGCTTTTATTTCCTGATCCATCATCTTTAGTCATGTTTTATTTGGTTTTCCACTTCCTCCACTTCCTTCCACATTCGTTTCCATCACTTTTCTCACCCAACACAATTCCTTTCATCCTTCTTCAACACATGACCCAACCATCTAATTCCATTTCTATTCCCAACATTTTAATTTCTGTTCTTTTCAGACTTCATTTACTATATAATCTGGTTCCTTCAACCTCACAGCAACGGGTCACTTTAGTGGTTTCTGTCATGAATGAGTCTTTTTATGGGGGTAGGCATACCAGCCCTTTGCCCAACCTTCCTCCTTTCTCAACCTGGCTTAGGACAAGCTATGGCAGAATTATATACTACATGGTGCTCCCTTAAATCTTAACAATGATATAAAATTGATATATATATAGAATAATTTGAGTGAAGTCAAGGGAAAGATTTTAACCAGAATTTGTTATTTTATTCCAGAGATAAATAATCTGAAATATTTTGCTGATAATGAGCATGTCAGAGATGTCAGGGGGAAGATTTATTTATAAGAGTTAATCAATGAACTTAGGAAATGAAATTTCTCTTGAGAAGTTAGCTGTAATTGTTTGAAAATAATAGAAAATGTGATAATGTTTAGAATGATTGAAATAATTGAACTTTATTTATATATTTATTATATTAACATTATTGAATAATGTTCAATTTCCATCAAGTTACTGGCAACAAAATAAGCACCATAAAATATAAGTTTAGCTGAGAATGTGTCCTTTAATTTATTTATCATCATTTCTGTTTAGTTTTTTAACTAACAGCCTTGAGAAAGACATGAACCTTACGCATTTCCAGGTAATACCACCAGCATCATCACTACCACCAAAACCACTGTCACCACCAAAACCACTACTACCACCACCACCAGCACCACTACCACCACCACTGCCACTACCACCACCAACACTACCATTTGATAGGGTGTACTGGATGCATTTTATCATGGTAAGAAGTGTTAGATTAACTGGTACCTGTGCTTCAAGCTTTCTAAGTAAAGTGTGAGAAGAATTGGACATACACCAATAAATTATATATATATATATATATATATATATATATATAAATCATCATCATCATCATCATCATTTCACATCCACTTTTCCCTGCTTGCAAGGGTGGGACGGGAACTGATTCTGGCTTGATTTCTACAGCTGGATGCCCTTCCTAACACCAACCTCATTTACAGTGAGTGCTGGGTGCTTTTTTGCTGTGGCACCTCCACAACCACTTTACAGTGGAATGATATGGATCCCAGTCCTATCATCTCATTTCTACAGCTGAGTAAACTGGAGCAATGTGAAATAAAGTGCCTTGCTCAAGGAAACAACACATCACCCGGTCCAAGAATTGAACTCACAACCTTTCAATTGCAAGCCCAATGCTCTAACCACTAAGCCATGTATATATATATATATATATATATATATATATATCGCTTATGGACTATCGGTAGAGGATCGGATGCCATGCTTTGAAGCATAGAGTTACCTCCCTGTATGATTTGAGTTCAAATCCCGCCGAGGTTAACTTTGCCTTTCATCCTTCCGGGGTCGATAGAATAAAGTACCAGTAATGCATTGGATAATTGCTGGCCTTGTGCCAAAAGTAGAAACAATTATTTGAAAACAAATCTTCGGACACATTTCTTCAAAAACAAAAAACTTTGAAGTAAGATATCTTCGACAGCCCAATTACTTTGAATCATCAATTTCGGACTTATTTCAGAAACAATCACTTCTACCACCACTGCCACTTCTAATACCGCCACCACAACTACAACCACCACCGCCACTACTACTACCACCACCACCACCACTACTACTATCACTACCATTAAAACAACCACCACTACTACTATCACTACTATTAAAACTACCACCACCACAACTATCACTATTAAAACCACCACCACCACCACCACACTACTACTACTACTACTACCACGACTACTACTACTACCACCACCACGACTATCGTTATTAAAACCACTACCACCACACTACTACCACTACTACTACCACTACACTACTACTACCACCACCACTACTATTAAAACCACCACCAAACTACTACTATCACTACTATTAAAACTACCACCACCACAACTATCACTATTAAAACCACCACCACCACCACACTACTACTACTACTACCACGACTACTACTACTACCACCACCACGACTATCATTATTAAAACCACTACCACCACACTACTACCACTACTACTACTACTACTACTACTACTACTACTACCACTACACTACTACTACTACCACCACCACCACCACCACTACTACTACTATCACTACTACCACTTCTATTAAAACCACCACCACCACCACTACCACCACCACTACTACCACCACCACCACCACTACCACCACTACTAAAACCACCACCACTACTACAACAACTAATACTAACACCACAACCAATATTACCACAGCCAGTACCACCTGCATTTACCATTGCCTCCCCCGTCAGCTTCTACATCACCACCACTACTAGAGCCACTACTACACTCCGTTACACCACCATCAACAACACCACTACTACTACTGCTACTACCACTACTACTACTACCACCACTACCACCATTACTACTACTATTACTACTGCCACCACAACCTCTACTACCACTACTACTACTACCACCACTACCACTACTACTACTGCCACTACTAGCACCACCACCACTACTACTACCACTATTGCACCCACAACCACTACTACTACTATTACTACTACTGCCACCACCACCACTACTACTACTACTGCCACCACCACCACCATTACTACCACCGCCACCACCACTACTACACTCCTTTTTTATACCACAACTTCTGAACTAATAGCCAATCGGTTGACAGCATTGTGATGACACGTAAATATTTCAGTTGCTAATCTACTACTGTGTCTCCTGTCACACTAACTGCCATAGGCAGCACGAACTGGAATTGAATTCTGTTGATTGATTTGTTATTGATTAGGCAAAACCTGCTGATGAAGTCGCATGCGCCGATTGTGCACTATTGTATAATAAATGCAGACAGTAGATGCTGTGCGCTCTCTTGCTGCATTATGTGTGGCCAAACTCGAGCACGGGTATGAATTTATGGTACCCATTTATGTGTGTTGTATTGAAGCAAATAACTTCTGGTGTCTACTCTGGGATCTTTACATAACCTTGCCTATTGAGTACGCTGAGATGCAACTGGTCCTAGCAGTGAAACTTATGTTAGTCCTGTCAACTTATTATTATTATTCAATCCTCAAGGGTGGTGGATTGGCAGTATCGGTAGAGGGTCGGACGCCCTGCTTTGCAGCACAGTTACGTCCCTTTACGGACCGAGTTCAAAACCCGCCGAGGTTAACTTTGCCTTTCATCCTTACGGGGTCGATAAAATAAAGTACCAGTAATGTACTGCGTGATTGCTGGCCTTGTGCCAAAAGTAGAAACAATTATTATTATTATTATATATATATATGAAAAGAGTGAGGACCCCGATGACTGTTCGGATCAGTTCGGATCTAACTGTCGAAACGGCCGGAGCTCAGCTGCCTGGCTCCTGACTCTTTTCACATTACCCACTCTACTACCCTAAGTATTGAGTTCTCTGATGCATTATGGTGCACCTGGTATCTTACCACATCCTCTTTGTTATATATATATATTCGAAAGGTTGTGAGTTCAAGTCTCAGACCGGGTGATGTGTTGTTTCCTTGAGCAAGACACTTTATTTCACATTGCTCCAGTTTACTCAGCTGTAGAAATGAGATGATAGGGACTGGGGTCCCTATCATTCCACTGTAAAGTGGTCGTGGAGGAGCCACGGCAAAAAAGCACCCAGCACTCACTGTAAATGAGGTTGGTGTTAGGAAGGGCATCCAGCTGTAGAAATCAAGCCAGAATCAGTTCCCGTCCCACCCTTGCAAGCAGGGAAAAGTGGACGTAAAATGCTGATGATGATGATGATGATTTATATATATATATATATATATATATATATATATATATATATATAATTTATTGGTGTATGTCCAATTCTTCTCACACTTTACTTAGAAAGCTTGAGGCACAGGTACCAGTTAATCTAACACTTCTTACACATGTGTTGTATGAATATATGCAGAAAGGAATGTGAGTGCTTGGCAGTTTTATTTTCTTGTAAAGGTATTATTATTTTGTTTTGTAAAGTATAATATCTATAATATATTGTCTGCAGTAATTTTGTATTTTGTCTAGGCTGCTTACATACACACATAAATACATATACACACACACATATACAGACACACATTCATACATACATACATACACATGAACACACACATACATACATACATACACATATGCATAGACACATACATGCACACATACATACATACATACACACACATACATGCATATATACCTACATGCATACTAGACTGCTCCTTCAAAAAGTACTCTCCGCATTGGTCGATCAGGTCCCAAACCCAGACTAATTAGGCTGTCATTCGCAAGCTCTATTGAGGGACCTGCATACGATATAGTCTCTGATAAGGCTAGGCATGAAAATCGAATTACCTTTCAAACTCGCATATGATATATGCCCAAAGCTACATGCTGCAGCTTCCTTAAATCGCAACTCAGCACCACATGAATGAAAGTTTTAGCCTATGCAGCGATGGACATATGGAAATTTGTTAAGTCTGGTGAGACATGGAAAAAGGATACCAGCTGGTCTGAGGATATTGTACCTACAATAGCTGGCAATGAAAAAGCTGTGGGAAACTAAACAACAATAACCTGCCATCCCCTATATATCATCATAAGCTGAAATCCAGATACAAATTATTGTCCTTAAATGCTTGTAGTTTATGTAACAAGATCCATCTTTTTGATTCTTACAACAAAAGTATTGACCTTGATTTCATTACAGTCATGGAAAATGAGCATTCTTTACTGTGAGTTTTTTTTTAGCATAGCTGGCTACAACTTGTTTCGCAAAGACTTCATTAATCGACATGGTGATGGTGTGATGGTCTATGTTCGTTCAAAATTTTCAGCAATTTCTTATGATGATTTGAACCAATCATAACAAGAAGTATTTTTCTGCAATATACGTATGACCATTTCAATACTTCTACTTGAAGTTGTTTACTGTGCCCCCAAATTACCATCAAGACACACAGCTTTTTGATATCCTCAGAAATGCTGCCAGGAAAACAGTTACTTATGTTTTCATTGCAGGTGACTTCAATTACCCTGAGATTGATTGGGAAACATTTCGTTAGTCACAAAGAGCAAATGATTTCCTTGAGATAGTGCTGGATTCAAACTGGTCCCAAGTAGTCACCTCTCCCACAAGAGGTAACAACTCCTTGGATCTGCTCTTTACCACTACTCCTGAAATGGTTATTAGTATCACTACTGAAGAACCTTTAGGTGACTTTGATCATGCTATGATCATTGCTAATTTCTTTCTTATGGGCAGTAACAAAAACTACAACCATTTCCAAACTACTTGTTTTGACTGGAATAAAGCAGTCTGGAATTCTTACTGCACCAAGCTGCAACGCCCAAACTGGCTGGAATATTACAACTCTAGAGATGTGAAAACTATACTTTAGAACATCCTGAATTCAATATGGACAGCATGTGCAGCATCAGTACCACGTAAGCACAAAAAACATCCCCAAAGCACAATTTGGGCGACTGCAGCAGTTCAACTTGCCAGGAAAGATCATCGTAATGCTGAATGGGAATACAGATTACATAGATCAGAAGTTCATAGAAAAAGTGCAATAGATCATCTAACCATCTCAAGCAAGTGGCAAAATTTGAACAGTGTATAGCAACCAACTCTGACAGCAAAGTTTTCTGGAAATATGTACGTTCAAAGCAGAGACCTTATTCTCCAGTTTGTCAACTTCGCAATCCCCACACAGGCCTGATTTCTGAGCATCCCAACGAATGTGCAAAACTTATTGTTGAATGCTATGCAGGCATTTTTACTGCTGAAAATAAAAATGTACCATCTCCACCACCTCTGACATCAGATTCTATAGCAACTATGGAATTTACACCTGCAAAGCTGTGACATGACCTTAAGAATAAGTACAACTATGCCTCTCCTGGTCTTGATGGTGTTACGTACCTGCTTCTCAAACGTGGTGGGTAATTTCTTCTGCACCAGTTTTTACTCCTCTTTCAATTCTACCTTAACAACAGTGTTACCCCAAAGCAGCAGAAAACTGCCAGTATCATTCCTCTGTTCATAAAGGGTGATTGCACATTGCCTGTCAACTATCATCCTGTCAGTCTTACTAGTTGCATTACCAAACTGATGGTGTCCTATGTCAGAGAAACACTCTGGAACTCTCACAGCCTTATCCGGCCCTCCCAATTTGGATTTATCCATAGCTCCAGCTATTGTGATTAACTCATCGAAGACATTACCTGAATCACTGAAATTTGCCAACACTACACCTGATATTCCCCTTCCATACACACGCACACACGTGTGTGTCTGCGTGTATATCATGACTCGTACTCTGTTCACTTTCTTGACATTTGTACATTATTCTATGTACTATACATGCATCTTTGATGAGTTGTAGTGCACCTGGGCACTGTACACAATAATTTTCATTATACATACATGAGGATTGCAGCATCGTCACAGACGATTGCCGTCTCTTATTGATTCTTTGTTATCATCCCATCCACGACTTCATAGATGACTTTGTAGGCCTGCTGCAGATCTGCATGGTTTATGACAGGTGACAGAAGAGAGTTGTGCTTTCCTCAGGACCGGTGGGGTCACCCTCTGAGACACAATCTTTATGTACCACCATATGTTTTTTTAGTCCGGAACTAGTTCTACACACCTTGTTGCATATTGCATACATTGTTTCACCAGGTCTTTGTTGAGTGGTGTTGTGAGTGGTTATCCTTTCATGTGACTTCAGGTGATTAATATAACCAGCCTTTGAGAGGAGTACACGCTGACAGAACTTGTATGTCCAGCTACTGATGACTTCATCAAGACTGTGAGAACATCCCTTCCAAAGCTGACGCTTCAATTATTTATGTTGTAGACGACATTCCTTAAAAGTCTTGCAACTGCCTTCTATGCGCTTTCTTCACTCAGCCCCTATTTAGAGCTATCCCTTCCCAGTTGTCTATATCAAATGCCAGCTCTTTGAGATTGTTCTTCGTGTGTGTTCCTGAACCTCATTTTCGATTAGTTTTGAGCCCTTTTTCCAAGATGGAGCCCACCGTAATACAGTTGCTTCGGGATCCTTCTTTCTTTCATGCTGACGATATGTCCTGTCCAGCGCATTTGAGAAGATGTTACTTGGGACTCAATACTTGGACATTCTGCTTTGATAGGAACATGGATGTCAGGAGTTCTGTCTTGCCACTTGATGTTGAATATGTGCCTTAAAGATTTCTGCTGAAAACGTTCAAGCAATATGGTGTGTTTGCGGAATAGCGTCCAGGTTTCCACGGAGTATAATAGAGTTGGCAGAATACATGATCTATACACACACACCTTGGTATTGTTGGGAATGTTGTGATTTGCCCAAACTCTCTTTTCCAATTTTCCGAAGGCAACAGAGGCCTTCTGGATTTGCAAATGTATTTCAGCATTCAAGGAGCCATCATTTGAGAGTGTGCTACCCAAGTAGACAAATTTATCTACTACACCCAACTTGGCTCCATCAACCATGATATGGGGTTCAGTATATGGTTCTCCAGCACCAGGTGTAAACATTATTTTGGTCTGTTTAAGGCTGATTGTAAGCCCAAATGCTGTACACAAGGATGAGAAACGGTCCATAATGTGTTGCATGTCAGCTTCTGTGTGTGCTAGAAAGTCAGTGTTATTGGCATAAAGAAGGTCTCTGATCAGAGCTTGAAAAGGTTTTATCTTGGCATTAAATCTTCTTAAGTTGAAAACCTTTCCAGTAGTTCTCAACTGTAAAGGAATGTCTCTGTCACAATCATGGAAAGCAATTGGGAGCAAGGCAGCAAAGAAGATGGAGAAAAGCGTAGGAGCAGGAATATCACCTTGCTTTACCCCATTGTCAATTGGGATTTCCCCAGATAGTTGACCATTGAAGGTAACCCAAGCTTTCATATTTCTGTGTAGCTGCTTTAGCATACTCACAAACTTGGGTGGACATCCTACTTTTCCAAGTATTATCCAGAGTGCCTCTCTGTTAACTGTGTCAAAGGCCTTCGTTAGGTCGACAAAGACTTGATATAGAGGGACACACTGCTCAATACATTTTTTTTGTATTTGTCTTACAGAGAAAATCATGTCAACTGTTCCCCTTCCCCCTCTAAAGCCACGATCAATTATGATATATAGTCATCTGATCCAGAAATATTATATGGAGTAGCGAAACAATTGTAAACGGACATTATTATTATCAATATTATTATAAGGGCGGTGAATTGGCAGTATCGGTAGAGGGTTGGACGCCATGCTTTCTAGCATAGTTACGTCCCTTTACAGTCTGAGTTCAAATCCCGCCGAAGTTAACTTTGCCTTTCATCCTTACGGGGTCGATAAAATAAAGTACCAGTAATGCACTGGGTAATTGCTGGCCTTGTGCCAATAGTAGAAACAATTATTAATACTATAGATGTGGCAACTGTTGTCTTTTGAAAGAGTTGGTACAATTGAAGCTGTTAGTGTGTTGTCTAGATTTATTGTTTCCATAAGGCTTGATCATTGACTGAATGGTGGTGGTGGTGGTGGGGGGGTGTGATGATGGTGGTGGTGGTGGTGGTGGTGGTGATGGCAGCAGTTGATGTTGTTGTTTGGCTTTTTATCGTTTTGATGCTGCTGTTGCTGTAGATGTTGGTAAAAATCCAAAAATACAAACATATATATACACACACACACACACACACACACACACACACACACACACACACACACACACACATTACTTACACACACATGTACACACACATACATACATACATTCATACACATATGCATGCATATACATGCATACATACATACATGAATGCATATGCATGCATGCATACATGCATGCATGCATACATACACATATGCACACATACATACACTGAAACAGTTTCAATGGAAGACTGGGAAAAACTCAAATTCAAATTAAAAGATTTCCTTCAATGTGAATCCAGAAGTTTAGCAAATACACAGTCATATAATTAGAGAGATTATTGAAATTCTATATGGAGAAAAAACTATTTTATTGAGTTATAATGGAAATTCCAGTTAAAGCCACCCCTGCTCCTAAAATTAAATCAGTTATCATATAATTGTAATTGAGTCCTCCTGGAATGTCGAAAAGACTATTGTTGCTTGTCACACCTTGCATCAACCAGTTAAAGGCATCTAATGAGATTTTTATAGAAACCTTACAATGTTATGGATTTGATTGTAAAGAAAGGATAATGACCCGAGAAAAATAATAATTGTTTCTACTGTTGGCACAAGGCCAGCAATTACCCAGTTCATTACTGGTACTTTATTTTATCGACCCCGTAAGGATGAAAGGCAAAGTTAACCTCGGCGGGATTTGAACTCAGAATGGCAAGGGCCATAACTCTATGCGTCAAAGCATGGCGTCCGACCCTCTACCGATACTGCCAATCCATAATAATATCAGGCAGCAAAAGAACAGATAAATTGTGATTTCTGAAAAAAACATTTAGCCTTACTCTAATGTAATTTCTATATATTTCTATATACAATTCCATATGCTTATTGTTCTAGACAGAGAGGAATGTATATATAGTGTTTTAGTTCAGTAGCAGTGAATAAAATAAGGCCAGATGATACATCACTATGACCACCACCACCTTTAATTCAGCTCTTAGTATAGATACTTTACTTTCTGAACATTCACCTTCACTGACAGAGTACTGATTATAAAGACACTGCTATATATATATAGACAGTATTATCGCCGAGGTTGACTTTGCCTTTCATCCTTACGGGGTCGATAAAATAAAGTACCAGTAATGCACTGGATAATTGCTGGCCTTGTGCCTAAAGTAGAAACAATTATATATATATATAAAATAAGTAAGTCAAACATGTAAAATTTGGCTTCGTCTATTATAAATTCTCGGCTATATATATTTTGGTGACAGCTATTATTGGCTGTGACCTCTTCAGGCAGTACGAATTAATGTGGAAAAGACAGGTAAACGTGTTGTTGAAACATATGATTCTAGTTCCTCAGAGGACTAACAACACACCCAGGAGCTGGAGATATTGATGAATTGACAGAGTGGAACACATTTCAACAACATGTTTACCTGTCTTTTCCACATTAATTCATACTGCTTGAAGAGGCCACAGCCTATAATAGCTGTCACCGAAATATATATAGCAGAGAATTTGTAATAAACGAAGCCAAATTTTACATGTTTGACTTACTTATTTTACATTACTCCGGAGTAAACAAACCAACGTGCGTACTTCGTCGAGTGCTCCAATCTGCATACTGAGGTGTCGGTAAACAACCAATATATTACTCAATATACATATATATATATATATATATATATATATATATATATATATGTGTGTGTGTAAACAAATGTATCTCAAATATTGAGTTTGAAATGCAAGAGAACTCAGCGCAAGGAAGCTGTTAAAACAGCAAAATGCTGTCAATGGCGGTGGCAGGTAAAATTTACTTCAAAGGATAGAAATCAGTGGCTAGAAGTGTGCTGGCTTGAAGAAGCGATAGGAAGAAATGAGAAAGGGATAAAATAGACGAGAGGGAGCTTACAAATATAAAATTTTCTCAAAGGCTTTTAGACCACCTGTGGTTTTGACGATTTAACTAAAAGGACACGTAAGATAGATGGCTCCTAACAATGGACAAATAAATATTTCTGTTGGTATAATGTTTGTGGGAGACACGAATAAATTGATAGGCATACGGACATATGGTATCTGATTTAAGCACAAGGCCAATAATTTTAGGAGAGGGGAGGGTTGATTAAATCGTCTCCAGTACATTACTGGTGCTTTATTATTTTTTGACCCCATAAGGATGACAGGTAAAGCTAACTGCAGTGGGATTTGAACTCAGACCGTGCTGAGGATCCGAAGAAGGTGAAACAAATATTCTCAGTAATGCTGAACTAGCTGTTGTGGAACTATATATATATATCATCATCATCATCATCATCTTCGTTTAACGTCCATTTTCCACGCTCGCATGGGTTAGACGAGTGTTGTCCCACTTGAGGCAAGGATGGTCGGGTGACCGTGTCGCGCTCATATAGGACTATCTGGCAGGTTTTCTACGGCTGATGCCCTAAATATATATATATATACGTTTGTATATGTATAATAAAGCCAAAACAATGCAGGTATGGACATAGAATAAAGAATGCAAATGCAAAAGATATTGTTGACAATTAGTCTTTTACCTTAGATTTATTTAAATGTCCTTAATTTTCGAGATAATATCTCTTCTGCGGGGGGAAGTAAAGCGGTTAAACCAGTGTTCTAAATATGTATATATATATATATATATATATATATATATATATATATATATATATATGTATATATATATATATATTTATATATATATGTATATATATATGTATATTTATATATATATGTATATATATATGTATATATATAAAAAAGGAAATGTGGTAAGGAACCAGGTGGACCATAACGCACCAAAGTACTCAATACTTAGGGTAGTAGAGTGGGTAATAGGAATGAGTAGGACCCCGACGGCTGAGCTCAAGCCGTTTCGACGGCTAATTCTGAACTAGTCCAATATAATGGGCAGCCATCTTGTTACCCATAGGCAGATCTCACACAATGCAGCCTCGACAGATGAATACTGCTTGATTATGGCTGACAACTGATGCAACCAAGACACCATAGTAAAAACCAATATATGGAACATTATATTATGTAACATTATCCCATTATTTTAATTTATATTCCTTTGAAGTTCTGATGAGCCGCTCTATCTTTAATTATGTTAATTATTTTCAACTGAACCAGATCAATTATGATATATAGTCATCTGATCCAGAAATATTATATGGAGTAGCGAAACAATTGTAAACGGACATTATTATTATCAATATTATTATAAGGGCGGTGATTTGGCAGTATCGGTAGAGGGTTGGACGCCATGATTTCTAGCATAGTTACGTCCCTTTACAGTCTGAGTTCAAATCCCGCCGAAGTTAACTTTGCCTTTCATCCTTACGGGGTCGATAAAATAAAGTACCAGTAATGTACTGGGTAATTGCTGGCCTTGTGCCTAAAGTAGAAACAATTATTATTATTATTATTATTCTCTACATTCCTTACATCAAACTAAAATATGTTGACAATCTTTTAATAATGTCTTCCTTGTGAAGTTTGTGGTCTTGTTTTGCTTAACTAATGAATGTATATATATACATATATATATATATATATATATATATATATTGTTATACTTTGGGAGGGTCATGTTGCCAATAAGAAACACATGCACCAGTTGCTTTCACTTCAATTTATTATAATAAATTTATAATAAATTTATAAATTTATAAATTTCTGGTTGGTTGGTTCCACAACCAGATAGTTGTTTATACATAACCTGATAATGTACTCCCGCTACGTTAATGATATAAACATCGTAGTTAAGACACCCCCACTAGAGAACAGTCAGGAACTAGAGAAAAACACAATGGAAAGTATCCAGCAAATAGCAAACTCCATCCACCAGAGCATTAGAGTTACTATAGACTACCCAAGTAAACACCCCAACCATCGATTACCTGTACTAGACACAGAGCTCTGGTTAGATACCATTAACAACAAAAAACAAATCCTCCATTCCCATTATGCCAAACCCATGACTTCCAAACATCTGATCCACCGAAACTCGGCCGTTTCGAACCATACCAAAATCAACATACTGATTGCAGATTTGGTACGAGTGATGAGAAATGTGTCCCGCATGTGCAACCCCGAAGAACTAGAGAGACACATACAACACTTCATCCACCGTATGCAGTTCTCTGGCTACAATCAGAGAGATACAATCAGAGTGTATAGAGGAGCAAGAACCAAATGGGAAAAAATGGTAAATAATGACATAAATGGGACCTGCCCCTTGTATAGGAGCAAATTTTGGAATAAAATAGAAAGAACTAGGAACAAGGATAATAGAATAAACTCATGGTATGATAGCAATAAATACCAGAGTGTAATGTTCATCGATACAACCCCTAGAGGTGAATGAGCTTACAAATTTAGAAGGGCCCTAAATAAACATAAACTCAATATTAAGATAGTAGAAAGACCAGGTACCTCCGTAAAAACACTTATTAGCAAGACATACCCTTTTCAAAGACCCTCATGTATAGATAAGAAATGTATAACCTGTAAAATAAGCCCCCATATTAACTGTAAAACTAGAAATGTAATGTATAGCATAAGATGTACTGAAGGACAATGTAGAGACAAAAATATAGTGTACATAGGTGAGACAGCTCGTAGTGTAGGGGAACGGATAAATGAACACTGGCGAGACCTTCAAGATAATAAAGAATCATCTGTACTCTACCAACATGCTAAAATAGAACACAAGGGTAAATTAGAGAACATAGAAATAAAAATAGAATCTACACACAGAAAAGACGCAATGTTTAGACAAATTACAGAGGCAATAAACATAAAAGAATTACAACCAAAATTAAATAGAAAATATGAGTGGAACAGCAACATCACAACTTACAATTAAGGACAAAATGAAAACACACACACACATAGAACAAACAACCAACCAGTAACATGTAAATAAACAAATAAATAAATGAACATAAACACACACAGACACCCGGATGTGGCGCATGCGCAGACTGAGCACACAACACACACACAGAAACAAAATGGCGTAGGACAGAACAAAGGAGAGGCACAGAAACAAAGAAAGGAATCCCCAGTCACTGAAGAGGTCACATAGTGTGTGACGAAAGAACTATGACTATGTATAAACAACTATCTGGTTGTGGAACCAACCAACCAACCAGAAATTTATAAATTTATTATAAATTTATTATAATAAATTGAAGTGAAAGCAACTGGTGCGTGTGTTTCTTATTGGCAACATGACCCTCCCAAAGTATAACAATATCGGTTTCAACACACGATTTCAGATAAAGAATTTTGCTAAACAAATTCAGAAACGAAATATCTATATATATCTATATATATATATCTATATCTATATATCTATATCTATATATCTATATATATCTATATCTATATATATCTATCTATATATATCTATATATATATATCTATATATATCTATATATATCTATATATATATATATATATACATATATATATATTGTTATACTTGGGGAGGGTCATATTTGTGTAATATTGCCAGAATTAATAACAGAACACACTCACTGTTTGGTTGGTTTTCGCTTTTCGCTTCTGTGTCTTTTATATCGGTAATCTAATTTATTCGGTCCTCAATGGCAACATTGAGGACCGAATAAATTAGATTATGACCCTCCCCAAGTATAACAATATTTGTTTCGACACACGATTTCATATAAAAAACCTCGCAAAACTAATTCATTGCCGTTATATATATATATATATATATATATATATATATATATATATATATATATGTATATATGTATATTTATATATGTATATATATATATGTATATATATATGTATATATATATATATATATATGTATATATATATGTATATATATATATGTATATATATATGTATATATATATGTATATATATATATATATATATATATATTATATGTATATATTATATGTATATTCCTCCATTTCGCCTTCACTTCTCAATAATGCTCTATCTTTCGCACTTAAATATTCTGACATCACCACAGATGAACTTCACATCATTCTCACCGCATGTAAAACCATCCTAGAGTTGAACAACGAATATCGGACCAGAACCGATACCTCTAACAACTTCGACATCACAAT
>OZ024749.1:9351400-9363900 GCA_964016885.1 Eledone cirrhosa | reverse complement strand
AGTGAAAATTTAAGTAAGTAAGTTAATTTTTTAAAAATTTTTTTAAAAACATTTTCTTATTTTACGTCTTTTATATTATTATTCTGCATCCTCCTGCATTGAACCACCTAGGTACTATGACATAACCTGTGTATTTTCTGGCATTAGCGTACATCTGTGCGCTTATGTTAGTAGATATATTAAATTATCTATATATATATATATATATATATATATATATATATCACATAAACCATATGTATATATATATGTATATATATATATATATATATATATATATATATATATATCACATAAACCATATGTATATATATATGTATATATATATATATATATATATATATATATATATATCACATAAACCATATGTATATATATATATGTATATATATATATCACATAAACCATATGTATATATATATATATATATATATATATATGTATATATATATATATATATATATATATAAAGAAACAGTACTGTATATTTTTAGCCATGGGACCATATATATAGATGCAGTACTCTCTCCATATATAAACACAGGACTATATATATAGACACAGGACTTGACAAAACCAATGAGTGCTCTTTGTGTTTTGCGTCTTGGTTACAGGTGTACCACAGTAGCATAGCTAGGAGAGGGGCTGATAGGGTTGGTGGTGCCCCCCCCCCGTCCAAATGATACTTTTACGGGGGCGGCGCTTTTGCTTCTGTTGTAAAAGCTTGTATAAATTGGGAAAAGAAGGGCTCAAAGTCAAGGGCTGCTCCTGGCACTGTACTTAAGTCACTGATGAACCAGGTGAAGTTCATCATGGCACCTACACTAGTGAGGTTATCATGTCAACTGCAGGCTAAAAGGAACCCCTTCTGCCCATGCAGTTTCTGATCTTTCACTACATTAAAATATTTAGTGCCATTTGTAGTTGTGGGTGGGCCTTTTCTCGTATAATGAGTCATCAGTCATCATCAGACATTGAGATCCTACATCGTTAAGTTTCTTATTTGATCTTCTTAAAAATGATTTAATTGAAATGATATATAAACAATTAACTTTCCTTGTTAATTAGAAATAAAATGTAAATAAATAACATGACTTGTTAATTAGAAATAATATACAGAAATAAACCAAAATAATATTTCAACTGAGAAGAAATCAAAAGAAAAAGAGGAAAGAAAACAGCAAGAGAAATTATTTTCTTTAGAACTTTGAATTATCTTACCATTCTGAAGTTCATTTAAAGCATTATCAAGAGCTTCTAGTCTGAAATCCCCACAGGAGAAAGTCATGTTCAGGTATCTTTAACAGAAAAAAAAAAAAAGACAGAAAATGAATGGCATTTCTATGATAAAAGCACTTGATATAATGATAATTATTATTATTATGTTGATATCACCACTACCATCATTATCATAATAATTATTATTGTTTTTACTTTAGGCACAAGGCCAGCAATTTGAAAGTTTTCTGAAGACCTCTCCTCAGTGTTACCACCACTGTCACCACTAGCAACAACAACATCACTACCAACATTACCACCAACCATCACCACTACCACCATCACAACTACCACTACAACTACCACCATCACCACAACTACCACCACCATCACTACTACCACCAACACCACTGCTACTAACAAAATCATCTTCATCACTATCATCATTGTTATTATTATTGATGTTGTTGCTGTAGTTTTTAGGTTGTTTTCTTGTCATCAAGACAATGGAAACAATATATTTTCCAAAAAAAAAAAAAAGAAAAGTAGTTTATGAAATATTTCAGTTGCAAATATAAGGTTGTTTTACCATTTCTACACTACCATCAGTTAACTGATGTTGGAATTTCAACAAACTGAATTAGACTTTTAGAATATCAAAGAGCTATGTGAATTTTCATATGTAGTTTGCACTAAGCATCAAATTTTCCTTAGATTAGCATAAAAGATTTCAAATACCTTGGGACACAACTTATGTTTTTGAAATGTATCTCGTATTTGTCTTGGAGCAATTCAAATTAAAAATTAAAAGACAGACAAAAGTTGAAAGATAAAAAATTAAAGATATGAAAGAAAGAAAACTTTGATACAAAGAAAATGTCAGGAAAAAAATTGTTCCTTTAGTATTTTTCATATAACAACAATTGAATATCATAATAAGTAGAAGGAGCTTTGTTTTTCAGTTCATATATATTGACTAATATGAATGTAGGATTGTGGTTTTAGACAACCCTCTCAGTTATTCCAACATTGTTGTTGTTGTTTAGCAGGGAATATTGGGTTTGTTCTGTTATTATTACACTGCACAATTTTCTTCATTGTGTTCTTTCTTTCATTTAAGTTGAAAGAACCTGACAACAGCAAGTATTTTAACCCCTTTGATACCAAACGAGCCAAAACTGACTTTGGCTTTATGAAACAAAACCACCCATTTTAACATGATTTTAAGAACCATGTGTTAAGTTACTATCTTAATGAAGGTTCCTGATTTAGGCACAAGGCCAACAATTTTGGGTGAAGGGAAAGTTGATTAAATCGACCCCAGTGCATTGGTACTATATTTTATTGACCGTGTAAAGATGAAAGGCAAAACTAACCTTGGCAGAATTTGAATTTAGAATGTAAGGGGATGTAACTCTATGCTGCAAAGCATGTTGTCCAACACTCTACTGATACTGCCAATCCCTCAAAATTCTTTATTCATTAATCTCCTTATAATATATAACCAGCAATTTCTCTGTCTGTCTGTCCGACAGTGGAAACACGTGCGCGCGTGCGAATGTTTTTTGCACACGCGTAGAGAGAGTGAGAGTGAAAGAAAGAGACAGACTACAAGAGGGGGATAGCGAGAGGGAGAGAGGGGGGAATTGAGGAGTGCTACAGAAACATATATACATTTCTGTGTGTGTGTAACATATATATATATATATATACACACACAGAAATATATATATACACACACAGAAATATATATATACACTCACAGAAATATATATACATTTGTGTGTGTGTAATATATATATATACTAGCAGAAAACCGCCCACCAGGTGGTTTTCTGCTAGTCTATATTATAATAAGAGTTCTGTCTGTCTGTTTGTCCATCCATCATGCTCACTTTATATATAGAGGGGGAGCGCCAAGCAAGATATATGTACTTAGGGAAAGAGAGAGAAAAGGGAACGTCATGCGTTTTCAAGGTGACAGAAAGAAGTAGATAGACAGAAAGTTATGACTTTACTCTCACCTATATAGAGAGAAGGGGGAGTGCCAAGTGAAAGAGATGTACATAGATAGAGAGAGAAAAGGAACATCATTTGTTTAAAGAGGGAGAGAGAGTGTGTGTGTGGTGTGTGAAAGAAAGAGGAAGAAGATGATGTCACTCTCATCTAGTTGAAATAAATTGTATTTCATTTGAAATAACTTTTAGTAATTCCTTCAAAATTATTTATTAATTAATTGAAATAAAGTGTATTTCATTAGAAATACAGTCAAAGAATGGTTAAGGACATTTGGTACTAACCCTTTTAATTACCTCATATGACATAGAGGAATGTAGTATACCTATTCTAAACTGGATACACACAATTCTACCCCAACTCCATTCAACAAAAGCCATGTATGTGTTATATGTATGTGTGTGTATGTATGTGTGTGTATGTGTGTGTGTGTGTAAGCAGTGTAAACAATACAAAATAATTGCAGACAATATATTATACTTTACAAAACAAAACAATAATACCATTATATTAAACATAATTTAAAAGAAACAAACAGTATTCTACTTCCTCCCCATTCATCTAAAGAAGATGTTCCCAAAGTGGGTGTTAACCCGGGCATTGAGAAGGTCTAGGGGGTACTGGAGCCTAAGGGGCAGTGAGGTGTGGTAGAGATGATATAATAGTATATTAAACTAGCTCATTCCATTGCACAGATGGTTCTATAGAAATAGTGGACACCTTCCGTTACCTGGGTGACAAAATTAGCAGTGGGGGAGGGTGCTCTGAAAGTACAGTAGCTAGAGTCAGAACAGGATGGAAAAAGTTCAGAGAGCTTATACCACTATTGGTCACTAAAGGGTTCTCTCTAAAAATGAAAGGCAGGCTGTATGATACCTGCATACGAACAGCAATGTTACATGGCAGTGAGACCTGGGCATTGTGTGCAGAGGATATACGCAGACTGGAGAGGAACGAAGCTTGCATGCTCCGCTGGATGTGTAATAGTAACATACGTGAACGGCAAAGCATAAACGAACTAAGGAAAAAATTAGAAATAAGAGGGATCAGATGTTGTTTACTCGAGAGAAGACTACGTTGGTACGGTCACATGATGTGCATGAAAGACGACAGCTGTATAAAAAAGTGCAGGGCGATAAAAATAGACGGTAGCCACGGAGTAGGCAGACCCAGAAAAACCTGGGACGACTTGATAAATTCCGACCTCACACACTTACACCTCTCCAAGGCAATGTCACTGGACCGAGATCTTTGGCGCTACACAGTAATACAGAAGACCCGCCTTGCCTAAGTACAAAGCGAAACCTACTACAGTCAGTAGGCACCTCTAACAAAAATACACCCCTGTCCCACTACCCCCACCCCATCCACACCACCCCCTTCAATGTGAAGTTATGTTGGTACCACAACATCCAGTCCGAAACAAATGAGGTCGTGTAGGTGTCACGACAAAAAAACACACAGTCCACTCTGTAATGTGGCCGTGTAGGTAACACGGTAAAAACCTCCCAGTCCACACTGTAAACATGGTTGGTGTTAGGAAGGGCATCCAGTCGTAGAAAACCCGCCAGACAGTCCTATACGAGCAGGACAACCAATCTTGCTTCAAGTGGGAAAACTCCCGTCCAAACCCATGCAAACGTGGAAGGTGGACGTTAAACGATGATGATGAAATAGCAAATGATACAATTATATAAATATAGTAAAATAAAAAATTACAGCATTTATTTATGTATAGTATATATTATATTATTTATTATATATCAATTAACGATTTTATTTATTATATTTTATTTATGATTTGGGTGTAGGCAAGTCTCTCTGGAAATAGGGGTGGGGGTACTGAGGGTATTAAGTGGATGTGATGGGCCTAAATGTTTGAGAACCTCTGATCTAAAGCTACATTAACACTACATTAGTTAATCCCATCAACAGGGAAACCCTTCATACCTGAGACCTTTTAACAGGATCTTAGTCCACTCAATATCAAAGGCATCTTACTAGCATACATATAGAATTATTTCTCACATGACCTGGTGTTAGGAAGGGCATCCAACCAGTGTATCAATGCCAAAACGCTTCTCAGCACAGCAACAAATAGGAACAACCTCACTCAACTTTCGAAATAAAAGTAAATGAATACAACAAACCTAAGCCAGCCATGACCCACCACATGAAATACAATTGGAGCATGCTTGCTTCATTTCTATCTAGCCTTCTGTATATACAGTTAAATTCTGTTTTAATGAAATTCACGGGGTATAAAAAAATATTCGTTGTAACGAAAAATTCTTTATAATGAGATCGACTGAAATGAGTCAAGCGTTTCTTCGTTATTATCTCAGGGATTGAAAAAAGTTTTGTTATACTGAAAAATGTTATAATGGTATTCATTATAATGGAATTTTAGCTTTATTCTATGATATTGCTTTATCTCATATGTACTATAATAATTGTTTATACTTTTGGCACAAGGCCAGCAATTACTCAGTGCATTACTGGTACATTATTTTATCAACCCCTTAAGGATGAAAGGCAAAGTTAACCTCGGCGGGATTTGAACTTAGAATGGCAAGGGCCATAACTCTATGCGTCAAAGCATGGCGTACGACCCTCTACTGATACTGCCAATCCACCACTATAATAATTGTTTCTATTTTTGGCACAAGGCCAGCAATTATCCCAGTGTATTACTGGTACTTTATTTTATCGACCCCATAAGGATGAAAGGCAAAGTTAACCTCGGCGGAATTTGAATTCAGACCATAAGGGGCCGTAACTCTTTGCTGCAAAGCATGGCATCCGACCCTCTACTGATACTGCCAATCCACCACTATAATAATACTGACAATTCCTGAGTAGTTTCAATGTCTCTGACACTGTTGGAATAAAGTGATATTATTGGAAGATATGAAAATCACAAAATATCCAGTCAATGGCTGTTGGTTGTGTTCATGCTGATCTGTTGTTGCTATTTGCTTTCACTACTCCTGTCCACATTTTATCATATACGTTCTTCCATATGTATATCATTAACAAAATGTAGAGATTATTGTAAAATAACTACAGCTGTAAAAACAGGTACACCATATCCCAGCATGTCATAAGGAGCAACTAATAGGGTTGGTGTCAGGAAGGGCATCAAGCTGTAAAACGTTGCCTCAGAAAGTCCCTTCCAACTCATGCCAACATCATAAAATTCACATAAAATGATGATGATGATAATGTATGTATATATATATATATATATATATATATATATATATATCATCATCATCATCATTTTACGTCCGCTTTTCCCTGCTTGCAAGGGTGGGACAGGTCTTATTCAGCACAGCATCTCTTCACTCGTCACAGTCCTTCGTCATCTCCACCGTGAGCTTCAATGATCTGAGGTCTGTTCTCACCACCTCCGCCCATGTTTTTCGTGGTCTACCTCTACCATGTCTTCCTTCAACTGGCAATTCCTGGCACTTCTTCACCCATCGGTCATCCTCCATGCGCATCACATGTCCATACCACCTCAGTCTCCTCTCCCGTACACTACATTCTATCCCTCTCAGACACAGTTTCTCTCTCAACACATTTATGCTGGGTCATTCACGCATATTTACACTGCACATCCAACGGAGCATGCTTGCCTCATTTCTCTCCAGCCGTCGCATATCCTCTGCAGTTGCTGCCCATGTCTCACTACCATGCAGCATCGCGCTCCTCACACAGGCATCATACAACCGGCCTTTCATACGCAGGGAGAAACCCTTCTTCGTCAATAGAGGAAGCAGCTCCCTAAACTTCTTCCAACCCGTCCTTATTCTAGATACTATGGCCTCGGAACACCCTCCTCCCATGCTAATCTGATCTCCTAGGTACCGGAAGCTATCCACCACTTCTATAGCGCTCTCCTGCATTTGAAAAATGTGTCTATCAATGCGACTTCTACTGTCACATTTCCCTGTACATCTTCTGCATACATATTTCTCCCTACCTGTTAGTTTGCCTGCTATCCTGCTACATTTCTTGTGTACCAAGGATCTGCATTGTGTGCATTTTATAGAATTTATGCCAGTTCCTTTTCTGCATATCGAACATGGCCATTTCCCTGACGAAATCAGGGTTTTGTCCTGTATATATATATATATATATATATATATATATATATATATATGAGTCTTTATATATATTTTATTAAGGCAAAATAGTGAATCTTCTTACTCTGGAGTTTCGCCTGTTTAACGCAGGATCATCATACAAGTACTAACATTTAATAGCAGACACAGTATAAAAAAAGTAAGAATCGGCAGGAGGCGGGGGATTAAGAAAGAGTAGACAGGGTGGTAATGGCAGTGAGGGGAGGATAGGGTTGTGTGAAGAAGAAAGAGATAACAACCTTAAAGCAGAGCAGTTTCTGTCTACCAAATTTCAGCTACAAGGCATTGGTTAAGCAGAAGCTATTGTAAAAGACACTTGCCTGAGGTGATTACAAAGCAAACGTCTTAACCAGTTGGCTATGTTTCTCCTATAATCTGACATTGTTTATGAATGTTACATCATTTAAGATCAGCTGTGATTTAAAATATTTCTGATGATTTTGCATTTTTGGAAACTTAATATATTTTTATAGCTCTGATAAAATCCCTACAAAAATACTGTACTAAATTTACTTTATATTCACTGAATGAACTGAAGAGTATATCATTTTCAGAGAATATAATTTCCTCAGCATTTTGCATACCATGAATTTATTTCATACTGTTGTTCATTTTATAAAAATGTGATGTCAGTAAATGTGGTGTTACTTGTATACCAAGGAATATTAGGAAGCTTTAAAAATCTACGTTAAAATATGATTTATATTCTTTAGTTTCTTAGTTCGCCATTAAGAAGGAAAAAATGTAAACACTCATAAATTCTGAGGTACGAAACATTAAATGTTTTAAGAGATAAAAAATATATGCTATTTAAAAGTGATAAAATCAAATTTATAGATTCTAAAGATTCTAAAGATTTTTAAGATGAACCAAATAATTAATGCTGCAGTCTGTTTACTGAAATGTTCATAAATAGGAGTTTTGCCTATGGTATTTATGTTGAACCATTGCAGTGGGGAAGACAAAAGGAACATTATTTCCACTATTTTACTTCAATCAGAATAGATAAAAGACTTTATTCCGATGTTAGCAAGAGAACAAAGCTTGAGAGAAATTATGTTATTATTACAGCATCATCATTATTGCTCGTCTTTTTTCTTTTTCTTTCCTGCAACTAGCCTTATATTCACCATCACCAATACTAACAGCAATACTACCACCATGATCACAGCCACCACCACCACCACCACCATTAGCATCACCACAACCACTCCCACCTCAAACACCTTCCACCACCGTCACCACCTCCAGCATCACCACACCCACCACAAACACCTTCCACCACCACCATCACCACCAGACCAGCATCACCACAACCACACCCACCACAAACACCTACCACCTTCCACCACCACCATCACCACCAGACCAGCATCACCACAACCACTCCCTCCACAAACACCTTCCACCACCATGACCACAAACACCTTCCACCACCACCATCACCACCAGCATCACCACAACCACTCCCTCCACAAACACCAGCACCACCACCATCATCATCACAACTACCCCAATTTGACAGCTTTCAATTTTTGCCTTTATCGCAGCTAAGTCTGGGTCTGTTTGTTGGAGAAATTGTTTCAACAAAAATAAAATGAAAAAATGAAAAATAGAATTTAAAAAATGATAACCTTGAGATGAGGAATATTCTAACATTTCATAAAGAACTAGTTTATTTTCACTTTGAACATATTCTTCTCTTCAAGACTGTATCCACATTGAAATTCCTCTCCTACAATCCACTTGCCAACCATTAACATGGATGGCTCTGTCTCATCCTGGTATGGAGAATAAGGTGTGGCTGCAGCAACACATCATTTCATTCTGTTACTAGAGCTTTTGATATCATTACTACAATAGAAAGGGATGATAAGTCCTCAGACCACTGGAGACATGCTCAAGGACACTTCTTCTTTGCCCCCTTATTTCCGAGAGGGTCGTGGAAGCAGAGTCCTCAAACACTCCTTCCAGTGGGTCCTGTCAGAAGCAACCATCTCCAACTGATCTGGCTGGATCCCCAAGCATGACCAGTCAAACTCATGGATGTTATCCAACCATCTTGCTCAGGGTCTACACCTGGGTCTATAGTCAGTTGGTTTTGCCAGTAAAATCTGTCCAACAATTCTTTCCAAAGACATTCTAACTAACCACAGGCACATAGTATCGAAGCTGTGATCTCTCAATTCGGAGAAGTAGCAGCTCTGCCTGGAATAACTCTCTGATCTCTGAGCTATGCACTTTATCGAGTAATGTTACTCATAAAACTTTTCAGAGGAATCCCACTTTGGCCGCTTCTATTCGCAATCGTAACAACATGCCAAATGGTGTGGGAAGGAATCCAACTCATGACCTTACAATTGTGAGCTAAACAACCTAACCACTAAGCCACATATTTTCACTAAAAAATTTATGAGAGTTCAAATAACTACATTAACCATAACCAACAGCTCAACATCAATCACCCAAAGGCTTTATTTCAATTTGTGTGAATATTCCAGTCTAGTGAAGGGAAGTGACCATGATAAAAGAATTTATAGAAGTAACATTTATTTCACAGATTAACGAATAAAATTAAAAAGCTGGCTTAAATGATAGCTCACACCACATTTTCTTCACTGTTGAGTGGTTGGCATTAGCAACAGAATTCTTCCATAAAAAAATAAAATGATAATAATAATAATAATAATTGATAAAAAATTGGTGTAATGAATCATGGAAACATCTGAATATTAGAAAGAGAGAAAGACAGAAAGAATATAGAAAGATAGAAAGAGAGAAAGCAATAGAGAATGAAAGAATGAAATGTTTAGAGGTGTCATCTAAAAACATTCTATACATTATAATAATATTCAAATTCAATAATTTGAGATTATCATTAATGTAATTAAAATTTTTCCTGTATTTATTGACCTGATAATTAACCATCAATGTTATAATAGTGATTGGAATTAAAGATGAATCCCATAAACTACTGAAGTCAAGAGGTCATCACCATAGCAACTATTATTGTGTAGTGTATGTATGTTAAGGTCATCAACTGATAGAACAAATTATTCCATTCCAAGAGTCTATGGTAGAATTTGAACTCAGTACTACAGCACTAAAATCAGTAAATTACCAGAGATGTTAGAACGGCAGGTAGAATGCTTTATAGTATTCACTCTGGCTTTCTGAGTTCCAATCCCGCTGAGGTCAACTTTGCCTTTCATCCTTTCAAGATCGATAAAAAAAGTACCAGTCTTGTACTGAGGTTGATTCTTCCTCTATATCTCTTTCTCATTTCCTCTCTCTCACTTTCTGTCTTTCCCTGGAAGAGGTCTGTTGTACTCAGGCCTAGGGAGGGACGGGCTTTGCCAGGCTTTAAATGCCCAAGAAATGCTGTATGTCAATATGGCGCCAGAAGCAATCAATAAAATAAGTACCAGACTTGAAAACATTGAGTACTGGGATCAAAATGATTGATTAAATCCCTTCAAGATAGTGTCCTAGCATACCTGCAATCTAATGACTGAAAACAATAAAAGTATAAAAGAATAAGACTATTTAAGAGTTAATTAGTTGTTAATGTATCAGCACTCTACTAATATTACCAGCAACATTCTGGTTGTAATGGAATTTATCAAATATTCATTCGTTTTCTTTGCCCACTTATTCCCGAGAGGGGCATGGGGGCAGAGTCCCCAAACGCTCTTTCCAGTGGATCCTATCAGAAGCAACCATCTCCAACTGATCTAGTTGGATCCCCAAGTGTGACCAGCCAAGCTCATAGATGTTATCCAACCATCTTGCACGGGGTCTATCCCTAGGTCTCTTTCCAGTTGGCTTTGACCATAAAATCTGTCCAGTGATTCTTTCCTGAGACTTTCTAACCACATATCCATAGTATTGGAGCTGTGGTCTCTCAATTTGGAGAAGTAGCGATTCTACATTTGTTTTCTCAATACACTTCAATGTGAAGAATTATGGCTTAGTGGCTAGAGTATTGAATCACACTTATTAGGTTGAGTTCAATTCCAGGACTGGGCAATGTGTTGTGTTCTTGAGCAAGACACTATATTTAATGTTGCTCCTGTTCACTCAGCAGTAGAAATGAGTTGTGATGTCAATGGTGTCAACTATATAGACCATTGCCTTTCCCTTGTACAACATTGGTAGCATGGAGAAAGGAAACTGGTATGCATGAATGACTGTGAGCCTTCCACAAACAACATTGTTTAGATTTGTGTCTTGGAAGGTAAACTTTCTAGAGTCAAATCCAATATCAATATTTGAAGGGAATATAATAGATCCCCAGTGCATGGTGTTTTATAAGGGTTTAATCAGGCAAGGAAAGGCAGCACCGATAACCCATTTCACAAGGCAAGGCCTTCGGGATTGTTGAGAGGAATGGAGAAAGTTATTCTCAGACTGAAGACCTGACCCAAATGCTTGCACCCAAAAGACAGTTAAATTTAGTGACAGATTAAGCCAAACCTTACCAGCCAAGAATAGCAACAGTTTTTTACTGGCTTATTTCACTTACAAAACTTTGGTGACCTGCAATAAAAGATACTTGTTCGAGTTTCCCCACAGTAAGATCAAATGCGATTTCTAATTTAGCCACAAGGACATCAATTTGTAGAGAGAGGAAAATCAGTTATATTGACCCAGTACTTGACTGGTACTTTATTTTATCAACATCAAAAGGATGAAAGACAATTTAACTTCAGCAGATTTGAAAAAAAATACCCCAAGAAAAACAATAAAGCCCTTTAATTAAAGGGTTACTGAGAAGGTAAAAAGGACAAGACAGAGAGCACATAATTCCAGGAGAAAGGCCAACAATTTCAGGGGACGAGAAAGTTGATGACATCAACCCCATTACATGACTGGTACTTTATTTCACCAGCCCTGGAAGGAAGAAAGGCAAAGTTGACCTCTATGGGATTTGAACTCAGAACATAAAGGGCCATAAGTAAATGCTGCAAAACATATTGTTCAATGCTCTAACAACTCTACCATTGCATGAAGCTATGTAGTTAAGAGACAAATTTATTACCCAAGCAACTATACTTGCAGCCAATATTCGTATTTGACTTCTTCTTTGCCGACTTATTCCTGGATAGATTGTAG
>OZ024749.1:9326400-9343900 GCA_964016885.1 Eledone cirrhosa | reverse complement strand
TTCTAGAACTTTCTCAATATTATTCATAGTATTATCAGTACCGACACCATCTACTTTCTCTTCAACCACTGCCACCTGCCACCACCACCACCACTGCTACTGTCACTAACACCACTGCTCCCATCACTATCACCATTGCCACTACCAGTGCTACTGCCACCACCACTACCACCACCACCACTACCACTACCACCATTGCTACCGTCACTACCACCACTGCTCCCATCACTATCACCATTGCCACCACCACTGCCACTACCACTACCAGTGCTACTTCCACCACCACTATCACCACTGCTACCATCACTATCACCACTGCTACCATCACTATCACCATTGCCACCACCACTGCCACTACCACTACCAGTGCTACTTCCACCACCACTATCACCATTGCTACCATCACTACCACCACTGCTACCATCACTATCACCATTGCCACCACCACTGCCACTACCACTACCAGTGCTACTTCCACCACCACTATCACCACTGCTACCATCACTATCACCATTGCTACCGTCACTACCACTGCCTCCACCACTATCACCATTGCCACCACAACTGCTACTGTCACCACCACCACTGTTACCATCACTATCACCACTACCACCACTGCTACCATCCCTACCACCACTGCTACTGTCACCACCACCACCACTGTTACCACTGCTACCACCACCACCACCACAACTGCTACTGTCACCACCACCACTGTTACCATCACTATCACCACTAATACCATTGCTACCACCACCACCACCACCACTGCTGTTGCCACCACTACGACTGCTACCGTCACTATCACCATTGCCACCACCACTAATATCACTGCCACCACTGCAGCTGCCATGACTACTAACCCTACCACAACCATCACAAGCACTGCTGTCACCACCACCACCACCACCACAACCACCACCACAACCACCACCGCCTCCCATCCCCTAGCAACACTGACAACACCACAATTATCATGAATTTCCCCTTAACCTAATATTTGCATATTTAAGATATAAAATTAAAATGCATTTATTTAAATCAAAGAATTAAAAACAAGAATCACTCTTAGTACATGCAAATGTGTCTATGTACATCTTGGTGTATATAGATGTGTGTATATACATATAAAAGTATATATATTAAATGCATATACAAGCAGATGTGCAACTAAATGTTTGTGTATATTTACATATAAATGAATAGATATATATATGTGTGTATGTATGTATGGCATGAATATATATATAACTAAATGATTGCGTATAACTATATATATAAATGTGTGTGTGTGTATATATATATATATATATATATAACAAAGGAAATGTGGTAAGGAACCAAGTGGACCATAACACACCAAAGTACTCAATACTTAGGGTAGTAGAGTGGGTAATAGGAACGAGTAGGACCCCGACGGCTGAGCTCAAGCCGTTTCGACGGCTAATTCTGGACTGAATTAGCCGTCGAAACGGCTTGAGCTCAGCCGTCGGGGTCCTACTCGTTCCTATATATATATATATATATGAATGTATGTATTGTATATTCAATAATACACTGTATGTTTATTTAAAACATTTTGAAGGCTTTCCGCTATGAATTTAAGGTAGCAACTATAGTGACAGACCTAGCTTCAGCACAAACATATATATATTTATGTATATGGAATGAATAGATGTGTAACTAAATGTTTGTCTATAACTATATATGAATATATATACATGTAAAAGTTTCTATATTTCTATATTCATAATGTATATGGCATGAATATATGTATAACTAAATGATTGTGTAAAACCATATATAAAGCTATATACATGTAAAAGCATGAATATTAATATATTTGTTGTTAATAGATGTGTGACTAAATTATTATATATAACTGTATATATTCAAATCCAAGGTACATATAGATGTGTATATTTACATGTAAAGGTATGTATATTAATGTATGTAGCATGAATATATGTGCGACTAAATGTTTGTGCATATATATATATATATATATATACACACATAAGAACAAAGCAATCTATAAAATGTAGATTGTATAAAATACAACTTTAGTTTTTTTGTCAGATTTAAGTCAAATCAATGTTTTTATCTAAAATTTTTACTTAGAATTATCTAAAATCTACTTCCTTATACAACATCATCATCATCACCATCGCCATCATGGTCGTCATCATCATCACCATCACCCTTACTTATACATATTCACAATTTGTTTTTTTCCTGGTAAAATTAAAAGGAATTTTATATTCCCTAGTGATAATCTTTTTATATATAAATGATTTATATTAAAAACTGTTTTTATATTATATTTTTAATAAATTTATTTGGAAAATTTATCTTCGTTATGAATCTATGATTAAACATTTTCTCTTCTTTGAATATTCATTGGATGTGGAACAAAAAAAAACTAACTTAAAGGCTGAAAAAATAACTCATTATGTTTTATAGAAGAACAGTATGTAGAAATAAATAATAAATAATGTTTTATTAAAAAGTAATTTGAAAGTAGATTCAAATGGAAATCTATTTCAACTGAAACATAAAATGCTTTGCTCTTTTGTGTTCAAGCAATAACTAGTAGATTGCAATTGAACTGTAAATACAAGTTGAGAGAGTGATATATATATATATATATATATATATATATATATATATATCAGAATGGAGGCGGTAAAAAACTTAGCTGTTGAAATGGCCGGAGCTCAGCCGTCTGGTTCCTGAATATTTTCATATATATATATATATATATATAATGGGTCCAACCCTTGCTAGCAGGGAAAGTGGATGTTAAAATGAGAATGGTGATGATTATATATATATCACACTGAAGAGTGGTCGTGTAGGTGTCACGACAAAAAGTGCCCAGTCCACACTGAAGAGTGGTCGTGTAGGTGTCATGACAAAAAGTGCCCAGTCCACACTGAAGAGTGGTCGTGTAGGTGTCACGACAAAAAGTGCCCAGTCCACACTGAAGAGTGGTCGTGTAGGTGTCACGACAAAAAGTGCCCAGTCCACACTGAAGAGTGGTCGTGTAGGTGTCATGACAAAAAGTGCCCAGTCCACACTGAAGAGTGGTCGTGTAGGTGTCACGACAAAAAGTGCCCAGTCCACACTGAAGAGTGGTCGTGTAGGTGTCACGACAAAAAGTGCCCAGTCCACACTGAAGAGTGGTCGTGTAGGTGTCATGACAAAAAGTGCCCAGTCCACACTGAAGAGTGGTCGTGTAGGTGTCATGACAAAAAGTGCCCAGTCCACACTGAAGAGTGGTCGTGTAGGTGTCATGACAAAAAGTAATGTAGTCGTGAAGGGTCAATCCATCCTTCCCATGAAGAAGGACCGTAACAAGTGGAGAGATGCTGTGCTGAATAAGACCTGTCCCACCCTTGCAAGCAGGGAAAAGCAGACGTAAAATGATGAAGATGATGATGATGATATTAACAGTGGAGGAGGATGTGCTGAAAGTATATTAGCCAGAGTAAGAATGGTATGGAGAAAGTTCAAGGAGCTACTACTGTTGCTAGTTACAAAAAGTTTTTCCATCAAAATGAAGGGAAAATTGTATGTTGCATGGTAGTGAGACCTGGGCACAGTGTGCAGATAGGAAAGAAATGAAACCTGCATGCCCCAATGGACGTGCAATGGCAAAGTGTAAATGAACTGAGAGAGAAACTGGTTATAAGTGTGAAAGAGAGAAGTTTGTGTTGGTATGGCGATGTGATGTGTATGAAGGATGACAGCTGTATAAAAAGGTGCAAGATGATCAAAGTTGTTGGAAGCTATGGAGTAAGATGACCTAGGAGGAGAAGCCAGAGTATATATATATATATATATATATATATAAAATACCACAAACTGCTTTTGGCAGTATCGGTAGAGGGTTGGACGCCATGCATAGAGCATAGAGTTCAAATCCTGCCGAGGTTAACTTTGCCTTTCATCTTTATGGGGTAATGTATTGAGATAATTGCTGGCCTTGTGCCAAAAGTAGAACCAATTAATTATGAACTTCAAATGTTGTTTGAGACATAATGTACTATTAGATATAGTGGTGGTTTACAGTTAACATAAATGGTGAAAAACAGAACAAAAAAAGAACAAAAAAAAAAAACTAGGCCTAACTTCCATTTTGTAGTTGATATGTAAAGAACTGGGATTATAAAATTGTATGAAATAAGGTTATGAAAAATGTGTAGTCATTAGAATCTGGCCAAACAAGGAGCCAAGAAAATTGGTTGTATTTCAGCCAATAGGACAGTGACAGATGCAGAACTAGCAGTGAAATGACCAATACAGAATAATTATATGAAATGACCAATAAAGAACTAGTAATATTAAGCGACTAATACAGAACTAGTAATATTAAGCGACTTAAGCGACTAATACAGAACTAGTAATATGAAATGATCAGTACAGAACTAGTAATATGAAATGACCAATACAGAACTAGTAACATGAAATGACTAATACAGAACTAGTGACATGAAAAGACCAATTCAGAACCAGTAATATGAAATGACCAATTACACAGATCATGTTTGAAATATTATAATGAGATAATTAATCAGCCAAGCTCTTGTTCTGTCTTCTTTCATTTAATGGTTTCTAATTTAGGCAGAGGGCCAACAATTTTGAGGGAATGGAAAGTTGATTAAATTGACCCCAGTACATTAGTGGTGCTTGATTTTATTGACCCCGTAAGGATGAAAGGTAAAGTTAACCTCGGTAGGATTTAAACTTAGAACGTAAAGGGATATGGCTATATGCTGCAAAGCATTTTGTCTGTTGTTCCATTGATACTACCAATCCACTTTCCTCTCTTCTTCAATTTAATCATATTTTAAAGAAGTTGTCTTAAAATTATAGCACTGATGTTAATATAATATCTTGCTTCACATAAACTATTTAGCTACAATGATTTCATGCAATAAGATACACAAATAAGGTTTTGATAAACAGGAGGTGGTGGTTTCAATTCCCAATTCAAATCATTTACTATATTTTAAAACTCTACTCTAATTCTAATGTCTCATGGCTTTATAATCATTTTGACTTTTGTTTCTTTTCAACAACTAAAAAGTTATTTTCATACCAAACTGCCTGAAATTGCATCTGGCTCTTTGATACAACACTATTTGTTTTAACTATTTATATTTATCTAAAAACTTTCCATCATGATTTTATGTAAGAAGCATTAACCCTTTAGCATTTAAGCCAGCCATATCTGGCCAGAATTCTCTCACCTCTTTCTGTTTGAACTGACTGTAACTGGCTGCTCATACCTACATTAAGGTATGGTTCTCAAAATAAATAACCTCACAATCTCATAGATTCGATATTATGTGTGATAATTGTGTAAGATAAAGCCTTTACCACAAAAATACAGCAGTATATATAGAGGAATGTAAATGCTAAAGGGTTAACTTACACTTCAGACACCAGCTTATTAATTCTTGCTAACATTGGGACAAGGATAGCAATTTTAGGGAGAGGAAAGTTGATTAAATCAACCCTAGTATTTGACTAGTGCTTTATTTTATTGATCCAGAAAGCCAGAAAGGATGAAAGGCAAAGTTGACCTCAGCAGAATTTGAACTCAGAATGCACAGAGCCAGTAAAAATGCTACAAAGCATATTGCCTGCAACACATTAATAATTCTGCCAATCCACCTTAATAATGACAAGATTAGTTATATTATTAAATCCTTCCAGACTTTTGATTACTTCCAAAATTATTTGAAACACATAGGCAGTGTCTTTCATTAGAAATTCGGTTAAATTGTTCACCAATCTGCAACTGGCCAAGCATAGTGAGTATGGCTACAACCCTACATGACAAAAAAACAAACAAAGTGGTGGAAGTCAACCAGAGAGGGTTCATTCAACAGGGGTGAGAAGGCATTGGATTGGATTGGAAAGGGTTAATATTCTGTGAAAATATTATTTCTAATCTTTGCTCTTTCTATTGTATTTCTGTATTTTTTGGAAATGTTGTAACAGATATTGGTCCTAACCAAGTAAGTTTAAAACATATATGGAAATGGATTTTAGGAGCTAGAGGTACACTAAAGTCTATGAGACTAAGATTGGGAAGAAGGGGTTTAGATACTATAAGCCCCTACCTCTAGCTCATGAGAAAATGGAAAGTAAGGGAACCTTGTCCCCTTGCATACCCAACTTCTATTTTCATTGCTTTTTACAACAAAGCTCTCCACAAGCATCTTTGATACCCTTGCCTTTCAAGGTAAATAGTTTTGGATTTTACGATGAGGAGTTTGTGAATTCAGTTACAAAATTGCAGAGCATATAAAAATAATATGTTAACTTATTATTATTATTTTTTTTTGCAGTGTAGATAGTTTCAATGATGCGAGATCTAATTATACTATAGTACAGAAGAAAAAATATCTATAATAGCTGTAAATATATATTAGAGAAAAAAACCAAAAGACAAGAAAACAAAGTTATTTACAACGTAGACAAACTAATTGTCTATTATTCTCTTGGGTAATTTTACTTATTATTTCACATAAAAATGTTGTATTTTGTTAATGTATCAGGATATATATATAAATTGTCAGCCCAACACATCTGTTTGTGACAGTTGAAATAATAATGATCAATAAATATAATGTATAGACTTCAAATTTGTTACAAATCAAGTTGTTTTAACATTTTATGTTGTGTAAGTTATAAAAGAAATTTAATGACACATAAACTCAATTAATTAGTTTGATAAATACTTTGTGTATATATATATATGTATACATATATATATGTGTGTGTGTGTATATATATATATATATATATACAGAGAGAGAGAGAGCCTATGGGTATAATATGTCTGAAATGTTTCCTTAGACCAACAGAATTGTAATGAACCCAGGTATGTGTAGAAACCCATCATGTATGTATGTATGTATGTATGTATGTATGTATGTATGTATGTATGTATGTATGTATGTATGTATGTATGTATGTATGTATGTATGTATCTTTTAATTTCGAGTACATTTTTGATTGGCCACCTTCCTGGTGGCAAGGTTGTAAAAGAAAAGAAATTACCATCCGTTGAATCACAAGAATGCTCTGCAAATTTTGAAGGTGCTAGATATCGCAGCCATTTGTAATCTATGAATTAGGGAGCTGCGCTCTTTATCCACAAATCCAAGTTCAGTCCTACTTTGGTCCAAGAAGATTGGTATATAACCTGTAGCTCCAATAATAATGGGTATGAAGCTGAAGGTGTATCTTGGATACTGGATTTGCAAACTCCTCATCAATGATCCATATATATCTTCCTTCTCCTGTATTTTTCTTACAACGTTTACATCAAGTGGGCAGCTGATCTCTACAATAGAGCACGTTTTCAATGTGTGGCCCCAAACAATATCAGGCTGGTTGTGTTTTAATTTGGTGGCAGTTTTTATTTTCAGGTTCCACCAGTATTCCTTAGTGCCATCTATCTCAACATATTCCTCCTCATTTGTTTTTAATTTTGTTTTCCTTAGTGCATTCCAGATGGTTCATCATGTCTCATAGGGAGGTAGTAATGAGACATCATTCTTTCAGATGGCAATAATGGGGCTAACATCTTCAATCTATGTTTTACATAGCCTACATTTATTGACGACTGATGGCCCTCCTCTTTTGTGAGGCAGATATTTGGTAGGGATTTCTTGTGGCCATCTAGTCTTCTTTTTATTGAGACAGTGTAAGTAGTAATAAATTATCATAAGTATCCTCCATATTTTAAGACAGTATTGGTGTAATTTGAGGGAAGATGATTGCTATTACTAGCAGGTGAGCAACTGCATAGTAACACCTTTTGTACTCTAAGTAAGACATAATTATTATATGAAAGCTTTACAGCCATGTAAATACAAGCATGAAATTGAATTTATTTGAGAACCCCCACCAAATAAATAAAACAACAAAAACATTGAAAAATCTGATATAGAAATTGTTGCTTAATTATAATTATTTTTTTTATATTCTCCCTTCTATTTGATAATTTATTCAGAACTCACAGATTACAGTTATTTTGATAACAACAGAAGAGTGTAACCAACAGCAACAACAGCAGTATGTTTAGAAGTATTTTCTAGCTTATCACAGCTACATAAAAATCACTTAAGTGGTTCCATTCCCAGGAGGGGTTTATTTTGGTGGACTACCAACATTGATATAAAAATGGGCATTAAGTTGTAGTCAGAGAAAACCACAAGAGGAATGCTTTCACACCAAATCTTGTTAATGGAAACAGTATTAACTATGATGTTTGGCATTGATCAATGTTTTCCAGTAAAGCAGAACCTAAGAGAGGAGAGTTGCAATCACAGCAGTCAACATAGAATACAATCTAGCTATGTTGTCAGCTTTTTCACTCACCATGCAACAATTTGATAATCCATCTTTCTAATCATATATGTTCTGCTAATATATATCTATATATATATTTTTTATATATATGCTCACCTTCAACATTTCTATACAATTTATCTTCTGGGAAATAGAATTTTTTTCTTTTCTCTTTCTTTCTTTTTCTCTCTTTTTTTTTTCATTATTTTAGGTTTTTGGAGATGAAAAAAAAAAGATTTAGTGGATCTTTTGCAAATTTGCTGTATATATATATATATATATATATTTATATATATATATATATATTTATATATATATATATATATATATATATATATATATTTATATATATATATATATATATATATATATATATTTTATGATTTGTTCATGTTTTTTCTTATACTTTAGCAATCATATTATATTTTATGTACTTTACAATCAAATAGACTGTGTGAATTTGATATTGGAAGAACACTGAAATATCTATAAAGTTGCAACTTCAAAATTTTGAGCATGTTTCATGTTTATTTTCAGTTTATAGTTTGAGAGATGCTTGTGGGAGTGTGGTTGCAGTAGCTTTTGTGGCTTTTAAATTCAATGTAATTTCAATTTAATGTTGCAACAGAGAGTGATGAGTGTTAGAACAGCAATCCAGATAAACAAACACCAACACTTTTTAACTCACTCATTTATTGTTATCTTCAATGGAAGTTAAGAGAGTGATCACTAAATATAATAGCTGCCAATTTACAATAAAACAAACACATGTACATACACAAACACACACACACATATGTATATAGAGAGAGATTACATACACATCAGCTACAATAAATAAAAATAAATAAATATATATATTTGTTTGTGAAAGAAGAAATGTGTATGCATATACAAGGTGTCCCAAAAAATGTATACATATTTCGACAGCATTCTAATAAATATGTGGTTGGCACTAGAAAACCAGTCTTATATGAGTGAGACACAGTCATCCGACCAAACTTGCTTCTAAATGGGACAAACCCGCTTAACCCATGCTAGCGTGGAAGATGGATGTTAAACGATGATGATGATATATATGTATAAATATATATATATATATATATATATATATTAGAAAGTGAGGTTTTTTTACAAAATGAAAAATAACCGAGGTGTCCTACACGAGTGAAACTATAAAGAAAAAAAGATGAAATCGAAAATGCAACTGAAGTCTCCAGTTGCATTTTCGATTTCATCTTTTTTTCTTTATATATATATATATATATAAAGAACGAAACCAGATGTAAAATGATAATACACATACATACACAAAAAGACTGAGTCACTGAAAAAGAGAGAGAAGCACATACACGACTACTTACAGTCCTACTACTACTACTACTACTACTACTACTACCACCACTAGCAGCAACAGTAGTAGTAGTAGTAGTAGTAGTAGTAGTAGTAGTAGTAGTAGTAATTGTTGTTGTTTGTGCTTGCTATTAACTATTTAGAAATAGAAAAAGGTATTTATTTTATTTTATTAATTAGTGTTAAGTAGGAAAATATTTAATTTATCATAAACTAATGTTTTGGTTAATATAATAATTAAGAATAAAGTAAAAATAAAGGCACAGGGTATGATTGAAATTAAAATGCTCAAGGAAAAATAGAATTGGTATGGCAAATCCGGTTTTCCAAGAGATTGTATATATGTATGGTGCCATGACATAAAGCACCCAATCCAGCCTTGAGGTGATAATGTCTAAGTCATGATAAATTCTCACAGTAGATTCTGTAAAGTGGTTGGTGTTAGGAAGGATATCCAACTATAGAAACCAAGCTAAAGCAAAGCAAAAGAGTAGAACCTAGTCAACTAATCAGTGTGGCCTCAGCACGCGACAGCCATCTAATCCATGCAAGGATGGAAAATAGATGGTGATGATGTATGGATCTGTTACTTCTGATGGAGTTGTAGGGGCACCAGAATGATATATGGCATTTTAAAGCCTGGCAGAACCCATCTCTTCTCCAAGCTTGAAAACAATAGATTCCAAGCCAAGCCTGGCAGAACCCATCTCTTCTCCAGGCTTGAAAACAGTAGATTCCAAGCCAAGCCTGGCAGAACCCATCTCTTCTCCAAGCTTGAAAACAGTAGATTCCAAGCCAAGCCTGGCAGAACCCATCTCTTCTCCAGGCTTGAAAACAATAGATTCCAAGCCAAGCCTGGCAGAACCCATCTCTTCTCCAGGCTTGAAAACAGTAGATTCCAAGCCAAGCCTGGCAGAACCCATCTCTTCTCCAAGCTTGAAAACAATAGATTCCAAGCCAAGCCTGGCAGAACCCATCTCTTCTCCAGGCTTGAAAACAGTAGATTCCAAGCCAAGCCTGGCAGAACCCATCTCTTCTCCAGGCTTGAAAACAATAGATTCCAAGCCAAGCCTGGCAGAACCCATCTCTTCTCCAGGCTTGAAAACAGTAGATTCCAAGCCAAGCCTGGCAGAACCCATCTCTTCTCCAAGCTTGAAAACAATAGATTCCAAGCCAAGCCTGGCAGAACCCATCTCTTCTCCAGGCTTGAAAACAGTAGATTCCAAGCCAAGCCTGGCAGAACCCATCTCTTCTCCAAGCTTGAAAACAGTAGATTCCAAGCCAAGCCTGGCAGAACCCATCTCTTCTCCAAGCTTGAAAACAATAGATTCCAAGCCAAGCCTGGCAGAACCCATCTCTTCTCCAAGCTTGAAAACAATAGATTCCAAGCCAAGCCTGGCAGAACCCATCTCTTCTCCAGGCTTGAAAACAATAGATTCCAAGCCAAGCCTGGCAGAACCCATCTCTTCTCCAGGCTTGAAAACAGTAGATTCCAAGCCAAGCCTGGCAGAACCCATCTCTTCTCCAGGCTTGAAAACAGTAGATTCCAAGCCAAGCCTGGCAGAACCCATCTCTTCTCCAAGCTTGAAAACAGTAGATTCCAAGCCAAGCCTGGCAGAACCCATCTCTTCTCCAAGCTTGAAAACAGTAGATTCCAAGCCAAGCCTGGCAGAACCCATCTCTTCTCCAGGCTTGAAAACAGTAGATTCCAAGCCAAGCCTGGCAGAACCCATCTCTTCTCCAAGCTTGAAAACAGTAGATTCCAAGCCAAGCCTGGCAGAACCCATCTCTTCTCCAAGCTTGAAAACAGTAGATTCCAAGCCAAGCCTGGCAGAACCCATCTCTTCTCCAGGCTTGAAAACAGTAGATTCCAAGCCAAGCCTGGCAGAACCCATCTCTTCTCCAGGCTTGAAAACAGTAGATTCCAAGCCAAGCCTGGCAGAACCCATCTCTTCTCCAGGCTTGAAAACAGTAGATTCCAAGCCAAGCCTGGCAGAAGCCATCTCTTCTCCAAGCTTGAAAACAGTAGATTCCAAGCCAAGCCTGGCAGAACCCATCTCTTCTCCAAGCTTGAAAACAATAGATTCCAAGCCAAGCCTGGCAGAACCCATCTCTTCTCCAGGCTTGAAAACAATAGATTCCAAGCCAAGCCTGGCAGAACCCATCTCTTCTCCAAGCTTGAAAACAGTAGATTCCAAGCCAAGCCTGGCAGAACCCATCTCTTCTCCAGGCTTGAAAACAGTAGATTCCAAGCCAAGCCTGGCAGAACCCATCTCTTCTCCAGGCTTGAAAACAATAGATTCCAAGCCAAGCCTGGCAGAACCCATCTCTTCTCCAGGCTTGAAAACAATAGATTCCAAGCCAAGCCTGACAGAACCCATCTCTTCTCCAGGCTTGAAAACAATAGATTCCAAGCCAAGCCTGGCAGAACCCATCTCTTCTCCAGGCTTGAAAACAATAGATTCCAAGCCAAGCCTGGCAGAACCCATCTCTTCTCCAAGCTTGAAAACAATAGATTCCAAGCCAAGCCTGGCAGAACCCATCTCTTCTCCAGGCTTGAAAACAGTAGATTCCAAGCCAAGCCTGGCAGAAGCCATCTCTTCTCCAGGCTTGAAAACAGTAGATTCCAAGCCAAGCCTGGCAGAACCCATCTCTTCTCCAGGCTTGAAAACAGTAGATTCCAAGCCAAGCCTGGCAGAACTCATCTCTTCTCCAGGCTTGAAAACAGTAGATTCCAAGCCAAGCCTGGCAGAACCCATCTCTTCTCCAGGCTTGAAAACAGTAGATTCCAAGCCAAGCCTGGCAGAACCCATCTCTTCTCCAGGCTTGAAAACAATAGATTCCAAGCCAAGCCTGGCAGAACCCATCTCTTCTCCAAGCTTGAAAACAGTAGATTTCTTTCAGATAAAGATAGAGAGCAAGAGAAAATGTATGCCATTCTTGGAGGAATGTTTATGGGAGCTGGGATTACCTGTGTTGGAGCCGTAAGTTTAATGCATCTGGTTAAAACAATGAAAAAACTTTTTAAAAAAATCATAATTGAAAATATTAATGATCTTTGATGGTGGGTTTAAGAGAGTTAATATAAATACCACAACACTTTCTATCTGATGCTCTACTGACTCTGCCAATAAGCTGCCTCTTTCAAAAAGATTAACATCACATTAGAGTACTCAAAACTTTTCTATATGGAGGATTAGAGCTAGAATTACAAATCTGGTTTCTCCAGAGATTACCATCACATTAAAGTACTGAAAACAGTTCTGTATCATTTAATAGGTTGACAGATGATCACTGAAAGATCTGACATCTTGGTGTATTTCCAAGTTTTTTTGGCATTGCTCATCTTTCTCCAGGTTATTGACCATCAAGGGAAATCACAAATAAGGGTAACAACAACAGCAGCAACAACAACAACAGCAGTACCATAACAACAACAACAACAACAACAGCAGCAACAGTAACAACAACAGCAACAACAACAACGACAACAGCAGCAGCAACAACAACAGCAGCAGCAACAACAACAGTACCATAACAACAACAACAACAACAACAGCAACAATAACAACAACAGTAGCAACAACAACAAGCATTTAAAAGCCATTTTCTCCTTGTAATCACCATGACAAACTTCTACATCCCCCACCATCCCCCTCATTTATTCCTCATCCATCATTCTTAGAAATGTCTTTATTGGTATCCCCCATTTCACCACTTCTTTCCACATTTATTTCCAGTTCACACTGTAAAGTGGTCACACTAGTGACACAACAAAAAGCATCCAGTCCACCCTGTAAATGGTTGTACTGGTACCATGAAGACAAGGCACCTAATCAAACCTGGCAGATGGCTGCCTTGGTGTCATGATAAAGAGCACCCAGCCCACGCTGTAATGTCATTGGTGTTAGGAAGGACAAGTTTTATGTGTGTATGCATATATATATTTATCATCTTCATCATCTTCGTTTAATGTCCATCTTCCACGCTAGCATGGGTTAGACGGGAGTTGTCCCACTTGAGGCAAGGTTGGTCGGGTGACCGTGTCTCGCTCATATAGGACTATCTGGCAGGTTTTCTATGGCTGGTTGCCCTTCCTAACACCAACCACATTTACAGTGTGTAGCAGTAAATGCTTACGGCACATAGGGTTCCCAAGGCTGCTTAACTTTGGTGATCGGACGAGAACTGGTGTTTTCAGCGTGATATATTTATTCAATTGAAGAAAGTTGGTTCATTGAAAATCCTTTTCCTTAACAGATCTAAAGCACTCAACGGTTTTTGTTCATCCAGCATTTTATTACAATAATAAACAAGAAAAACAGTTTCATTTGTACATCTCTGTTTATTTTGTTGTACGTATTTCAAAGACATAAGGCAGTTGTATAACAACTGCCCTACATGTTCTCTTCAGATAAAAATCCAAACAAGATGTAAAGTTCCATTGATGTCATATGTATTATTCCCTTCGCCGACATATACTTGCTGGTTGGCAAAGGGAATAATAGTTTGCATGAAGCATTGTGTATGGTATATGAAAATGTGAATATTGAAGGCCATGACAACGTGAAATGGATGAACAAGATGTTATGTGTTACCTTATTTATCTGTCCCCACAGGACTTTACATAAGAGGGCACACATATGTATGGGTCGGTATGTGTGAGTCTATGTGCATATTTATTGTTGTAAGTGTATATATATCTATGTGTGTGTATATATATGTGTGTGTGTGCATATATGTATATATATATATATGTGGGTGTGTTGGTGTGTGTATATGTATGCATGTATAGATAACATGAGAAAGGATTTCTGTGCCCTAGAATCCTAAAACACACACTTCCCGGGGTATTTATCTATGAGAACCTATGTATGTACATATATGTATTTGCATGGGTATGTGTAGGCATGTATGTGTATGTGTGTGTGTGCATATATATATATATACACACACACATATATATATATATGTTTGTGTGTATGTATATGTATAGATATAAAGGGAAATAACTCTGCAGTCTTCTTGACCTTTCTCAAACTGATGTTAAGGTATTGTTCTCAAAATAAATACTTTCAAAATCTCATAGATCGATATTATGTGAGATAAAGCCTTTACCATGAAAATATAATAGTATATATAAAATAATGTGAATGCTAAAGGGTTAAAAAATAAAAGAGGGATAGAGCCCTCTGACCCTCCCCCATCCTTCACCTTCTCCCTCACCTATGTGCACTACTTTCGGCAACATGATGTAGCACGTTTACCGAATCAGACTTGTCCCTTGTTTATATTCCTCCTCCTCCGAAGAAGAAGAGATTTTATCAAGAAATATCAAGGCAGAGAAATAAATAATGTAACACATAACATTGTTTCGTCTTATTTTATTGTCCATTTCGCATTGTCGTGGTCTTCAAACTTCACATCTATCCCTCTCTGTATCTATATGTGTGTGTGTGTGTGTATATATATATATCATCATCATCATCGTTTAATGTCTATCTTCCACGCTAGCATGGGTTTAATAATAATAATAATAATAATGAAATTATTGTGTAAAGTGCTCAGGTGCACTACAACTCGTCAAAGGTGCATGTATAGTACATAGAATAATACACAAATGTTAGGGAAGTGAATAGTGTATGAGTCATGATATACATGTGTATGGAGGGGGAACATTAGGTGTAGTGTTGGCGAATTTCAGGAAGCATGGAGGCCTTAAAGAATGCAGTGTCTTGACAGCTAACAACCGATGCAGGTAGTTTGTTCCATGCTTCAGCAACTCTGAGCGCGAAAAAATTTTTTCAGAAAGTCATGGGAACTGTACTGTTTTCTGACTTTATGGGCATGCCCACGTGTGTTAGACACATGGAAATTTAGACGGGAATTATTCCACTTGAGGCAAGATTGGTCGTCTCACTCGTGTAGGACTATCTGGCAGGTTTTCTACGGCTGGATGCCCTTCCTAACACCAACAACCACATTTACAATGTGGACTGGGAGGTTTTTACCGTGTTACCTACACGGCCACATTACAGCATGGACTGTGCGTTTTTTTTGTCATGACACCTACATATATATATATAGTTCCACACTGTAAATGTGGTTGGTGTTAGGTAGGGCATCCAGCTGTAAAATACCTGGCCAAATTTACAGTCCTCTCCAGAGCAAGGTGCAACATGGCCAAGTCTGGTCAGACTTGCCTCCTGGTATGGTTGACCTGTTTAACCCATGCAAGCGTGGAAAAATGGATGTTAACTGATGATAATGATGTTGATGATATATATATATATGTATATAAATATAGATATGTATGTATATATATATATATATATATACACACACACACACACACACACACATATATATATATACATACATATGTGTGTGTATGTATGTGTGTGTGTGTATATATGTGTGTGAGACATATATATATCATCATCATCATCATTTTACGTCCGCTTTTTCCCTGCTTGCAAGGGTGAGACGGGAACTGATTCTGGCTTGATTTCTACAGCTGGATGCCCTTCCTAACACCAACCTCATTTACAGTGAGTGCTGGGTGCTTTTTTGCTGTGGCACCTCCACGACCACTTTGCAGTGGAATGATAGGGACCCCTGTCCTATCATCTCATTTCTACAGCTGAGTAAACTGGAGCAATGTGAAATAAAGTGCCTTGCTCAAGGAAACAACACATCACCCGGTCTGAGAATTGAACTCACAACCTTTCGATTGCAAGGGTCAATGCTCTCACCACTAAGCCATGTGCCTCCATATATATATATATATATATATATATACACACACACACACACACACACACATTGAATTACATATAACACAGAAACACACAGTTTGTTGTAGTTTCTATATATTCTTTATCTTCAGAACTATTGAGTTATTCACCTAGAAGTAACTTTAATCTGGCATAAATTATATTTTTCTGATATTTTCACTTCTAGCAACAAAAATGATTGCTATCTCTTAAAATGTTTTTCACAAATTAAAATAATAATCTTTGTGATATATATATAATTATTAAACTGCCTGTTGTTAAATTGTCAATAAGCTGTTTGTCTCTCTTGTCTATACATCTTCAACACCACTGTTTCCCTCTCATTCTTCAACACATCTTATACACAGTTTCTCTCTCTTTCTCTCTGTTTCACTCTCTTTCTTCCTCTCCTCCTCTCTCTCTCTCTGTCTCAGTCTCTTGCTCTCTCCCCCTCATCACTATCACCCTCCCTCCCACCCTTATACATTTTCCAATACATTGCATCTTATCAAAATGATTTTAATCAGTCTCTTATCAAAATCACCTTCATCTATTGATCAGTGAAATAATTATATAAAAGTTATTTATGCGAATGTAAGTGAATGTATGTGTGTATTTGTGTGTGTATGTATATATATATAGGTATCTATGTCAAATAATATGTATGAGTGTATGTATGTGTGTATATATATATATATATAATAGGAGTTTAGATTGATATAATGCTAGATGCATAGAAACCTTTGCACTAGGGAGCTTGTCCTGCTTTGACAAATGTGCGTGTGTGTATGAAAACATGACACCCTCCCTAGAGTTGCTGATCTACATAATAAACCAACCCAGTACATTCTGTAAAGTAGTTGGTGATAGGAATGGAATCCATTCATAGAAAGCTTACCCCAAAAAGGGCTGGAAGGACTTTTCAATTGTGTCAAAGATATGGCCGCTTCCCTAGAGTTAGTGATGTATACGATGAATACAGCTAGTACATTACTTAA
>OZ024749.1:9298900-9321400 GCA_964016885.1 Eledone cirrhosa | reverse complement strand
CAAAAAAGCACCCAGCCCACACTGTAAAGTGGACGTGTAGGCGCCACGGAAAAAAAGCACCCAGCACTCACTGTAAATGAGGTTGGTGTTAGGAAGGGCATCCAGCGGTAGAAATCAAGCGAGAAAACAGAACCCAGATCCCCTCAGGGAAATGGCCTTGCTCAGTATGTAGGAAAGGTGTAGGTAGGAACTCCATTCTCTGCCCCAAATGCAAACAATGGGTACACAAGAGATGTAGCGGGATCTCAGGAAGCTTAATTAAGAATGTAGGCTTCACATGCAGCAGCTGTGCTGGGACAGCAAGTAGCAAACAGCCACAGGAAACAAGTACCACCAATCTCTGGGAGGGCTCTGTCGAAACAGTAGACCGCTTCTGCTACCTAGGTGACCGAATTAGCAGCGGAGGTGGGTGTTCAGAAAGTACAATAACTAGGGTAAGAATGGGATGGAAGAAGTTTAGGGAACTATTACCACTGCTAGCTGCAAAAGGCTTCTCCCTCAAAATGAAAGGCAGACTGTATGATGCGTGTATCCGAACAGCGATGTTGCATGGTAGTGTGACCTGGGCGCTGAAGGTGGAAGACTTACGTAGATTAGAGAGAAATGAAGCCTGCATGCTCCGATGGATGTGTAACAGTAATATACGCGAACGACAAAGCATAAATGAATTGAGAGAGAGACTGAGCATAAGAGGAATCAAATGCTGTGTGCAAGAGAGGCGGTTGCGCTGGTATGGACATATGATGCGTATGAAGGATGACAGCTGCATAAAAAGGTGCAGAGCACGAGAAGTCGATGGAAACCGCGGAGTGGGGAGACCCAAGATGACCTGGGATGAGGTGATAAAAGCCGACCTTACCCAATTACACCTCTCAAAGGCAATGACACACGACCGTGACCTCTGGCGTCACGCAGTAATACAAACTACTTGACCTCCCATGGGTACAAGCTGAAGCATATAGACAATATGCTCCCACTTCCCCCACTGCAAGGTGGTCATGGAGGTGCCACGGCAAAAAAGCACCCAGCCCACACTGTAAAGTGGACATGTAGGCACCACGAAAGAGCACCCAGCACTCACTGTAAATGAGGTTGGTGTTAGGAAGGGCATCCAGCTGTAGAAATCAAGCCAAATCAGTTCCTGTATGAGCAAGGCATGGTCAGCCGACCAGACACTGCCCACAACAGGACAATCCGTCTAACCCATGCTAGCGTGGAAGAATGGACGTAAAACGGTGATGATGATGATGATGCTGAATCAGTTCCCGTATGAGCAAGACAAGGTCAGCCGACCGGACACTGCCCACAACAAGACAACCAGTCTAACCCATGCTAGCGTGGAAGAACGGACGTAAAACGGTGAATATGATGATGATGATGATATATATATGTGTGTGTGTGTAATATATATATATATATAAAGAAGACAAGATGGTCATGGATGGAACATCTTTAACTTTGTCATTACTTATTTCTAATGAAATTCAATACTTATTCAATACAGAAAATTTGAAAAATTATCAAAATTGAAAGGATATATATGTATTAGGATATAAGATATATGTATGATATATGAGTTGTATCTAACCTTCTCATAATAAATCTGGTGTTTGGAGCCTGACTTTTAGATAAAATAAGTTTTTAGATAAAATTTTGTGAGATTTTTAGATGAGTAGACACTTTAACCCTTTTGATAACAACCCACCAGAAACTAACCTCTGGTGCCATCTATATATAAATTTGAGTGACTTACGTCCATTGCACAATGTGTGTGTTTGTGTGTGTGTTTATGTGAATGTATGTGAGTGTAAAAGGAAGGAAGAGGATGGTGAAAAAATCTATAGCAAAACAGCGACTGGCTTTTCATTTGCTATGCTGCGTGTGAGTGTATGTGTGCTTGTGTAAATGTATGTGTATTTGTGTGAATGTATGTCTGTGAGTGTGTATTTTTGTGTGTCAATGTTTGCATATTTATATTTAAATACTCATGCACATAAATGTATGCACACACACACACACACACACATCAGCGTAGTAATGTAAAACTTTGTTTTAAAGTATTCATGCTTAAATTTAATTCTTCTATTATAATTTTTATAAGAACCTTTCTTGAGTCATGTTCTAAATATAACTTAATAACGAAGTTAGTTATATTAATTATAAATCCTCCAATTCGATACCTTAATTGGAAATTATAGGTAGTCTTTCATTAGAAATATGTTAATGAAAGGGTTAAAATAAACAGCTTTGTATCCTAGAAGTAGGGGATGTTTTGGGTGGGTTAGGTATCAAAAGAATTAATTATAAGTCTGTTCAATCATGACCAATGTGAAGTTAAACAACCTGTTCGTCAGACTGACTAGAATGACATCACCAGTGTTACAATACAAACTGTCCAGTCTGTGTTTGATCCAACACAAATTTATGATAAATGTTCAGTTTTATGACACAAGCTGCGGCTAATTAGCGATAATATTTCTGCTCAACTAAATGATTCATAAAAATGTTATATTCATTTAACATTTGATCTACATTTCTCTTCACAATCCATCATCTCACAGATTTAACACTTCATGAGGTTTTCGTTTTGGTGTTAGAAGGGAACTTATTGAAGATGATTTGTTACATTGATGGGGCTGTCTGGGTTAGTATATCAGTCCCCTTATAAACACTTAACTGTTAGGATTACTGCTGTTGTTGTTTAGCCCCAGGTCACCTCTCATTGAGCAGATCTATGATCTGTAAAACCATCATGACTTTTTCTACATCTAGGACACTGGTTCCCAATCCGTTCTCATCTAAGGGTCCCTTTCATTCAAATGGATTTTCCAATGGAGCCTGCCCCGCTACAATTACCCTGGTTCCAGATTGTTATACCGTGATAAGAATCAAATCTAAACCCAAAGTATGTGGATATATTTATAAGAACATACTTGCTTGCAAGGGTGGGACTGAATGATGATGATGATGATACTTGGAAATTTGAACACAGCTCAAAGGCCCTTTCTACTACCTTTGTGTGAACCCTAGATAGGGAATTGATGATTTAGTCTTACATTGTCCAATGTCTTCTTCCTCATTTAAGGGGGAGTTGGCTACTATTTCTAGCAGATCAGGCAACATCATAAAGGCTCCTTTGTTGACTTATATAAATTCAAGCTATGGGGTGTAGACTGAATGATATGCGGTGTTGTATGAAAGTCATTTGCACTGTTGTTGTATAAGACCCATACCAGGTGAAATGATGACTCATATGGGGTGTAATATAATTTCTGATTTAGGCACAAGGCCAACAATTGGGGAGAGTTGATTAAATCGAGCCTAATGCATTACTGGTACTTTATTTTATCGACTCCCATAAGGAAGAAAGGCAAAGCTAACCTTGGTGGCATTTGAACTCAGAAGGTAAAGGACCGTAACTCTATGCCATGAAGCATGATATCCGATGCTCTACTGATACTGCTAGTCCACTGCCCTATATGGAGTGTAATATGACAGGACTGGGCTGTATTAACCCATGACCAGGTCCCTAAGCTTTCAGGTATATCAGACCTTCCTTTCACACTTCATTCTTTCACTCAACATCAGCAAAAAGATTTGTAGAATTCCTAAACTTCCGCTTAGTCAACCTTATGGATAATATATCCCTGGGTGTGGAGCAACCTGAAGTTTTCGGACCTACCAAGCTCTAAAAACACAAACGGGGAGTACCATGAAAAAAAGAGTCCCAAAACTGGGAGAAATGATGCAAAATGAGGAGATTTTACATAATGAAAGCTATACCCATTTTCGCATTTTCCATCTCTCTCCCACTCCAAAGTGGGTGGGAGATCTCCGTCGGACGGGGAGAGTTGACAGGTCTGAGTTTTTGATAACAGAGATATTTTCTCGTGTCAGGAGAAATAGTAGTTAGAGCACCAGACTAACTTCTTTACACCTTTTAGTTTCATCTTTTTGACTTTTGTGTTTCTAGAAACACCTTCACCGCCATCTTTCTGGTGTCAATAAAATAAGCACCAGCTTTGTGTGGTAGTTGATTTAATTGAAATTTCCTTCTTACAATTTTCTAGTTTTATGCAGAGCGTGAAAGAACCATTATTAGATTAGAAAGAAACAGGGAAGCTTCTTGCAAACAAATATTTAAAAAAAATGAATATTTGCTAAACAAGAAAACTAATTAGTTATGCACAAGCTGTAATGTCGATTTTCTAACGTGTTTTCCACACTTCCATTATCACAATCTGTTTTTCACTAAGGAAGTCATCAATTGAGTTGTAAATTAAATACTATGAATCACTCTACTTCAACCAAACACAAGATGGAATATATATTAAATTTAATTATCGAATGGACCTCCATCAATTTCGAAGATGAGTATTCAAGTTGTCCGATTAATGGGACAGTCTGTTTATGGAATCATTCCACAGGCAGTACCCTGAACGTAATTCCCAGGTAATTACAGCATGACACGGTGTGATTCAATATCTATACTGTATATTACTTCTTTACTCTATATATTCTTGGTTTATTGAACAGCGCTTTAAAAGGTCCAGTCGTTCAAATTGACCCTATTACTTAATTTTGAGTCTGAGTCTTATTCTACTGATCTCCCTATTTGAACATCCACTAAATTACTTTACATAAACAAAGAGCACCGTTTTTTTAAAGCGGTGTCGATGTAAATACACCCACCCCGACATGAATATCTGGACATCATTGACAATAGAGCTCGAAATTTGAAAGTGAAAATATCTCGTCGCATTCACTAGATTCATTTTGTAAGCCCTGCTCTTATTTTGTTTATATATTCCTGAGGATTCCATACGAATGAAACAATTCTAGTCCTGTAGAAGTCATTTCTCTCTATATGTAATAAAGATGCCTAAACTCTACCAATGTATTGGGTTACCCCCTCCCCCCGACAAAACTCGGGAATCTACACACACACACACACTCTCTCTCTCACACACACGTACATATATATATACTGAAAATAGTAATTTTTTATTCATTAAAAAAAAGTAATACAAAATTTTATTTTCATAAATATTCCGTATAATAAACAGGAAGAAAGGAAAACAAAATTAAGCAATGAAAATAAAGGGAAGGGGTAGACCCTACATACCAGACTAAGTGGTATATCTCAGTTGAGTCACGCTGATACCAACCCGTGGAGTTTGAGACGTTTGGTGGAGTCGGGACGCTGACTACGAGGTTCTTATATTCACTGGTGATGCTCGTGAGGGTACTTGGCTGCTCCAGCACACCAGCCTCGCCATCACCCGAGGTAACGCTGCCAGTGTGCTGGCTAGCCCCCCCCCCCCAACTTATTAGAGAATCTTGAGCTGATCAATAGCGAAACGCGCGTCATTACTCAATAAACGAAATGAAAACATAACAAATCGTGTATATATATATTAAAATAACAGATTAAAGTTTAAGCAAAGAATCGCTGCTTTCACCCTTAACGGGATTAAGGGTGAAAGCAGCGATTCTTTGCTTAAACTTTAATCTGTTATTTTAATAAATATTTGCTCTACGGTTCTTATATATTTTGATATATATTTATCCTTATCGAGCCCTCTTTGGATTTTAGTCTTGAAATTTATTATTATTACTATATATATATATATAAGCTTGTCTTTATTGACTTATATCGAGACAGACAAATTGTATTCACTTTAATTAGTTTATTTCATTAATAGCTAACTTTGTCTGTTACAATGCAAACACGTTTTGTGTTTATCATATATATTAATGTATTTAACTGCTCGGAAATGCCCCTTTCTTGGAGCTGATTTATTGTAAACGACAGAGTTTATTCTCAAAATATAATATAGTATATATATATATATATATATATATATACACACACACACTCTGAACGCCTTGCTTCGTAGACACCCATAAAATTATTAACCATCTTGCCAACAACAACCTTGAACACCAATATGAATTCCATATGTCTAACACAGGTGGACATGCTTACAAAGTCAGAAAACAGCAGCTCCCATGACTTTCGGAAACATTTTTTCACAGAGTTGCTGAAACATGGAACCAACTACCTGCATCAGTTGTTAGTTGTCGGGACACTGCATTCTTTAAAACCTCCATAGAACCAACTACCTGCATCAGTTGTTAGTTGTCGGGACACTGCATCCTTTAAAACCTCCATTCTTCCTGAAATTCTCCAACACTACACCTGATATTCCCCCTCCATATACACACACATGTATATCATGATACATACACTGTTCATTTTCCTGACATTTGTACATTACTCTATGACTATACCTTTGATAAGTTGTAGTGCACCTGAGCACTACACAATCATTTTCGTTATGCAGCATCGGTAGAGGGTCGGACGCCATGCTTTGAAGCATAGAGTTACCTCCCTTTATGATCTGAGTTCAAATCCCGCCGAGGTTAACTTTGCCTTTCATCCTTACAGGATCAATAAAATAAAGTACCAGTAATACACTGAGATAATTGCTGGCCTTGTGCCAAAAGTAGAAACAATTATTTTTGTTGGCAGTATCGGTAAAGGGTCGGATGCCATGCTTTCTAGCAAAGAGTTACGTCCATTTGCGTTCCGAGTTCAAATCCCGCCGAGGTTAACTTTGCCTTTAATCCTTCCGGGGTCGATAAAATAAAGTACCAGTAATACACTGGGTATTTTTGCTGGCCTTGTGCCAAAAGTAGAAACAATTATTTTTATTATATATAGAATAAGTCGTTTTGAGTTCAAATCCCCCCGAGGTTAAACTTTGCCTTTCATCTTTACGGGGTCGATAAAATAAAGTACCAGTAATACACTGCGATAATTGCTGGCCTTGTGCCAAAAGTAGAAACAATTATTTTTATTATATATAGAATAAGTCGCTTTCAAATACGAAAACAGATAAAAATTGGTGAAGACGTTTTAACAGCTCAAAAATACGAGATTTATTACAGTAAACTGTACATAAGGCTACATACAGTTGTTGTTTTAAAGGCAAGAATTCCTTTAATGAGCAGTATTTGGCCTTATTTTCAATATATATTTATATATAATTCAAAATATTAACAAATGAAGATATTCACATAATCAAAATATATGCTTTATAATATATTTCGAAGTTACTGTGCTGTTTTTTTTTCAGTACGTCCTCGTCAGATAAAATATATGATTTGAATATGACATACCTCAACGGTCTTGATATTTCAATTCCAGTACGGCCAATACTATAATTGAAATATCAACACCGTAGAGGTATGTCATATATCAAATCATATATTTTATCTGACGAGGACGTACTGAAAAAACAACAACAACACAGTACCTTCGAAATATATTATAATAAAGCATATATTTTGATTATGTGAATATCTTCATTTGTTAATATTTTGAATAATATTAAAACTCCAGGAATATGTTATGTTGAGTGCTTTTAATCTATTGTATAACTGTATTCATTGAGTAATCAATGAACCATATTAATCTTTGGTTATATATATATATATATATATACTAACAAAATTATAGATGTCATGTCTGAGAAAATCACAAACACGTTGTCATACTACTTGTAGAAGCTGAAAGATTCTTTAATTTTATATATATATATATATATATATATATATATATGTTATTCACGCAGACACAGATAGACATACTAACTATTATATAGAGATACAGCTATAAATATACATTCTTATACACACACATACATATATTCAACTTACTAGAAACAACAGCCAAACCTCTCTCAAATCACACCTTCCTTCCTTCTATAAAAAAGGTTAAGAACACACTGGACACTATCACTTGAAAATATGGCATGGGAAGGTCATATTTGGAACGTCTGTTGGAGATATCCATGCCCTACAAGGACTGACCTGAGACTAAACAACAATATCATCAACACCCCTCTCTACAACCACTGCTATTATCAACTAAGACAACAATGGCGAGTATTTTGTCATTTTCTCCCAACAACAGGAAATTTAAGGTCGGAGGAAAAGGAAAAATATTAATGTGGTAACAAAAACAACCACAACAATATAAATAAGCTTACCTTTGTTGCTTAAAAACTTTATAAGTTCAGTTTAAAATAAAAACTTATAACGTCATTAAATGTTGAAGGAAGATGGCAAATGGGGAAGAAATCAATAAAAGCAGACGATTAATACGATCGGGAGAAGTCGGAAGTTCTCGGTAAAATACGGAGTTAACCGAACTTGTTTTTCTTTTTTAATTTTTGTAAGGATCAGCTGTAAAACTTCCACCACACACACACACACATACACATACTCACTCAGGAAGTTAGACACACACACACACACAAACTTACAGAGACTCACATACATAAATAACACATAAACTTACACACACGCACAAACTTACACACACACACACACAAACTTACACATAGACTCACACATATAAATATATACACACACATAAACGTACACACACAAACTTACACACAATAAACTTACTCACGGACACGCACACATAAACTTACACACGCACACACTCAGACTGAAACACAGCCCATCATATATACACACACTCTCTCTCACTGTGTCTCCTCTATCTTTCTATCACCCCCACCACCACATATGTATGTTGCTGTTGTTTAACCCTTGGTCAGCCTTGTTGTACCACAGCTATGATTAACAGTCTTCTGACTGTGACTACCTTGACGTTTTGTTCTTTTTTTTTTATCAGACACAGTTTACATTAAGAACTACATAAAGGGTGACCCTTTATATAGTTCATAAACGTGACCCTTTATTTATTTATTTAGTTCGTAAAACATGATTTAGCTGCTATTTCTAGCACAGCCCCAACCAAAAGTTTGAATAATTCTATCGAATGTTCCTCGTTGGCTTACGCATGCATACACTGATAATAATTGTTTCTACTTTGGGCACAATACCAGCAAATATCTCAGTGTATTACTGGTACTTTATATATATATAGTGAAGATCATGATGACATTTAAAAAAAGTGTATGTCGGTTTATGTTGATATATCGGGTAATGACCGAAATAATTTAATTGTGAATGCAAGTGGCCAAAACAAGGGTTCCTCTAAAGGGTCTTTAGTGAAACATTATTCGATAGGGTGTGGAGATCGGAGATCAGGGAATCGCTCCAGGTTAAGCCACTACTTCTCTGTATGAAGAAATTACAGCTCTGATACAACAGACATGCGATTAGAATGTCTACAGGAAGAATCTATGGACATATTTTATGAGCAGAGCTAACAGGCAGGAGACCCAGGGGTAGACGAGACCACAAGTACGATTGTTGGATAACATCAATAAGTTGGGTTGGTCTCGCTTGGGGATCCAGCCAGATCATTTAGAGACGGTTGTGTCTGACAGGACCCTCAGGTAGACGTGTCTGAGGACTCCATGACCCTCCCAAGAAGAAGAATTAGTATATATATATATATATATATATTGTTGTGAATAATGGTAGCTATGGTGCTTCCGTAGGCGGTATGCCAAAATTAGCACTCGATATTCAGCAGAGTAGAGTGTAGATAGTATAAAGAAAACGAAAAATCAGTGATGCATCTGGACTTAATTTATTGCGTGTTACAATTGTTTCGCCGGCATGTAGCTTGAGACATGGTCCTTGTATGGATCTGGCTGATTCTACTTCTGCGGGTTCTTTCAGACATGGGTGTTTTGTCTGGAGCAAATTTTATCACTGGGGTGTTATCATCAAAAAACACCCCCAAAAAACCCTACTTCCACTCTTGTCATGCTATTGGCTGTTTTTACTCCACGTCATCACAAGTTCTGGTCAGTATCTGCTGCCACACGGGTCATCAGCCATTTTCCATCCAACACATTTCGATGGAGTCATGCTGGGTTCAGTATTTCACATGTCTGTTCACACTTCAGAGTAAGCACCCACACATACTAATATACACACATAAACACACACACATGCAGACACATACATATTTATGCATACACACACGTACGCCTACATGCGCAGACACACACACCCCCACAACATACATAAAAGTATATATACACACACACACTCTCCCTCACTTCCACGGACCCAGTCACAGCCACTTGTAGATACATATCGCCACAAGCCTTATGACGGCGGCTTACTTCGCGCCCTGTATCAGGTGGGATAAGCATGGCCTACTCAAACATACACATATATACAAACATATGCGCGCACACATACATACGCCCAACCTTATATACATTTATATATATATATATATACACACTCAAATGCATCACTGATTTTTCGTTTTCTTTATACTATATCATCATCATCATTATCATCATCATCGTTTAACGTCCCTGTTCCACGCTTGCATGGGTTTGGACGGGGGTTTTCCCACTTGAGGCAAGAGTGGTTGTCTTGCTCGCATAGGACTGTCTGGCGGGTTTTCTACAGCTGGATGCCCTTCCTAACACCAACCACATTTACAGTGTGGGACTGGGAGGTTTTTACCGTGTTGCCTACACGGTCACATTACAGCATGGACTGTGTGTTTTTTTGTCGTGACACCTACACGATCTCGTTTGTTTCGGCCTGGTTGTTGTGGCACCAACATAACTTTGCATTGAAGGGGGCGGTGTGGACTATATATATATATATATATATATATATATACTAATTTTAGGTTTAGTCAATACATAGTTGTAGTATACCTGAGCACTGTACACAATAATTCGATAAAATAAAGTCCCAGTAATGTACTGGGTAATTGCTGGCCTTGTGCCAAAAGTAGAAACAATTATTATTATTATATAAAATATATATCAACAATAACGTTTCTCGGCACAAAGTTCCAAACGAGTAATCAGGCCATCAATCATATAAATTTAAATGATATAAAACAAGGTATATTAAGTCACAGCTAGTATTTTGTACATATATACAGAAGAAATATTATGTAAATAAATATACATACTTCAAGATGTTATATGTATTTTTATTTACACATTATTGGTTCTGTATATATATACAAAATACTAGCTGTTCTCAAATCCTGCTGTATAGGATTTAAGACACACACACACACATATATTTATATATAGTAGTAAGAGTGGGAAGAAACTGTCAGGAGAACTGGACAGCAGAAGGTCTTCAGAGAAGAAACTCCTTGGAGAGCTGGAGAACAGCAGGTCTTTAGAAAGGAAACTCTCAGGAGAGCTGGACAACAGCAGGTCTTTAGATAAGAAACTGTCAGGAGTGCTGGACAACAACAGGTCTTTAGAGAAGAAACTCCCTGGAGAGCTGGACAACAGCAGGTCTTCAGAGAAGAAACTCTCAGGAGAGCTGGACAACAGCAGGTCTTTAGAGAAGAAACTCTCAGGAGAACTGGACAGCAGAAGGTCTTCACAGAAGAAACTCCTTGGAGAGCTGGAGAACAGCAGGTCTTTAGAAAGGAAACTCTCGGGAGAGCTGGACAACAGCAGGTCTTTAGAGAAGAAACTGTCAGGAGAACTGGACAGCAGAAGGACTTCAGAGAAGAAACTCTCGGGAGAGCTGGACAACAGAAGGTCTTCAGAGAAGAAACTCTCGGGAGAGCTGAAGAACAGCAGGTCTTCAGAGAAGAAACTGTCAGGAGAGCTGGACAACAGCAGGTCTTTAGAGAAGAAACTCCCTGGAGAGCTGGATAACAACAGGTCTTTAGAGAAGAAACTGTCAGGAGAGCTGGACAACAGCAGGTCTTTAGAGAAGAAACTGTCAGGAGAACTGGACAGCAGAAGGTCTTCAGAGAAGAAACTCTCGGGAGAGCTGGACAACAGAAGGTCTTCAGAGAAGAGACTCTCGGGAGAGCTGGAGAACAGCAGGTCTTTAGAGAAGAAACTGTCAGGAGAGCTGGACAACAGAAGGTCTTCAGAGAAGAAACTCTCGGGAGAGCTGGAGAACAGCAGGTCTTTAGAGAAGAAACTGTCAGGAGAACTGGAGAGCAGAAGGTCTTCAGAGAAGAAACTCTCTGGAGAGCTGGACAACGGCAGGTCTTCAGAGAAGAAACTCTCAGGAGAGCTGGACAACGGCAGGTCTTTAGAGAAGAAACTCTCGGGAGAGCTGGACAACAGCAGGTCTTTAGAGAAGAAACTCTCGGGAGAGCTGGACAACAGCAGGTCTTTAGAGAAGAAACTCCCTGGAGAGCTGGATAACAACAGGTCTTTAGAGAAGAAACTGTCAGGAGAGCTGGACAACAGCAGGTCTTTAGAGAAGAAACTGTCAGGAGAACTGGACAGCAGAAGGTCTTCAGAGAAGAAACTCTCGGGAGAGCTGGACAACAGAAGGTCTTCAGAGAAGAAACTCTCGGGAGAGCTGGAGAACAGCAGGTCTTTAGAGAAGAAACTGTCAGGAGAGCTGGACAACAGAAGGTCTTCAGAGAAGAAACTCTCGGGAGAGCTGGAGAACAGCAGGTCTTTAGAGAAGAAACTGTCAGGAGAACTGGAGAGCAGAAGGTCTTCAGAGAAGAAACTCTCTGGAGAGCTGGACAACGGCAGGTCTTCAGAGAAGAAACTCTCAGGAGAGCTGGACAACGGCAGGTCTTTAGAGAAGAAACTCTCGGGAGAGCTGGACAACAGCAGGTCTTTAGAGAAGAAACTCTCGGGAGAGCTGGACAACAGCAGGTCTTTAGAGAAGAAACTGTCAGGAGAACTGGACAGCAGAAGGTCTTCAGAGAAGAAACTCTCGGGAGAGCTGGACAACAGAAGGTCTTCAGAGAAGAAACTCCCTGGAGAGCTGGACAACAGCAGGTCTTTAGAGAAGAAACTGTCAGGAGAGCTGGACAACAGCAGATTTTTAGAGAAGAAACTGTCAGGAGAGCTGGACAGCAGAAGGTCTTCAGAGAAGAAACTCCCTGGAGAGCTGGACAACAGCAGGTCTTTAGAGAAGAAACTGTCAGGAGAGCTAGACAGCAGAAGGTCTTCAGAGAAGAAACTCCCTGGAGAGCTGGACAACAGCAGGTCTTTAGTGAAAAAACTGTCAGGAGAGCTGGACAACAGCAGGTCTTTAGAGAAGAAACTCTCAGGAGAGCTGGACAGCAGAAGGTCTTCAGAGAAGAAACTCTCAGGAGAGCTGGTCAGCAGAAGGTCTTTAGAGAAGAAACTCTCAGGAGAGCTGGACAACAGCAGGTCGTTAGAGAAGAAACTCCCTGGAGAGCTAGACAACAGCAGGTCTTTAGAGAAGAAACTGTCAGGAGAGCTGGACAATGGCAGGTCTTTAGAGAAGAAACTGTCAGGAGAGCTGGACAGCAGAAGGTCTTCAGAGAAGAAACTCCCTGGAAAGCTGGAGAACAGCAGGTCTTTAGAGAAGAAACTCTCAGGAGAGCTGGACAACAGCAGGTCTTTAGAGAAGAAACTCTCGGGAGAGCTGGACAACAGCAGGTCTTTAGAGAAGAAACTCTCGGGAGAGCTGGACAACAGCAGGTCTTTAGAGAAGAAACTGTCAGGAGAACTGGACAGCAGAAGGTCTTCAGAGAAGAAACTCTCGGGAGAGCTGGACAACAGAAGGTCTTCAGAGAAGAAACTCCCTGGAGAGCTGGACAACAGCAGGTCTTTAGAGAAGAAACTGTCAGGAGAGCTGGACAGCAGAAGGTGTTCAGAGAAGAAACTCCCTGGAAAGCTGGAGAACAGCAGGTCTTTAGAGAAGAAACTCTCAGGCGAGCTGGACAACAGCAGGTCTTTAGAGAAGAAACTCTCGGGAGAGCTGGACAACAGCAGGTCTTTAGAGAAGAAACTCTCGGGAGAGCTGGACAACAGCAGGTCTTTAGAGAAGAAACTGTCAGGAGAACTGGACAGCAGAAGGTCTTCAGAGAAGAAACTCTCGGGAGAGCTGGACAACAGAAGGTCTTCAGAGAAGAAACTCCCTGGAGAGCTGGACAACAGCAGGTCTTTAGAGAAGAAACTGTCAGGAGAGCTGGACAGCAGAAGGTGTTCAGAGAAGAAACTCCCTGGAGAGCTGGACAACAGCAGGTCTTTAGTGAAGAAACTGTCAGGAGAGCTGGACAACAGCAGGTTTTTAGAGAAGAAACTGTCGGGAGAGCTGGACAGCAGAAGGTCTTCAGAGAAGAAACTCCCTGGAGAGCTGGACAACGGCAGGTCTTTAGAGAAGAAACTGTCAGGAGAGCTAGACAGCAGAAGGTCTTCAGAGAAGAAACTCCCTGGAGAGCTGGACAACAGCAGGTCTTTAGTGAAAAAACTGTCAGGAGAGCTGGACAACAGCAGGTCTTTAGAGAAGAAACTCTCAGGAGAGCTGGTCAGCAGAAGGTCTTTAGAGAAGAAACTCTCAGGAGAGCTGGACAACAGCAGGTCTTTAGAGAAGAAACTCCCTGGAGAGCTAGACAACAGCAGGTCTTTAGAGAAGAAACTGTCAGGAGAGCTGGACAATGGCAGGTCTTTAGAGAAGAAACTGTCAGGAGAGCTGGACAGCAGAAGGTCTTCAGAAAAGAAACTCCCTGGAAAGCTGGAGAACAGCAGGTCTTTAGAGAAGAAACTCTCAAGAGAGCTGGACAGCAGAAGTTCTTCAGAGAAGAAACTGTCAGGAGAGCTGGACAACAGCAGGTCTTTAGAGAAGAAACTCTCAGGAGAGCTGGACAACAGCAGGTCTTTAGAGAAGAAACTCTCGGGAGATCTGGACAACAGCAGGTCTTTAGAGAAGAAACTCTCAGGAGAGCTGGACAACAGCAGGTCTTTAGAGAAGAAACTCTCAGGAGAGCTGGACAACAGTAGGTCTTTAGAGAAAAAACTCTCGGGAGAGCTGGACAACAGCAGGTCTTTAGAGAAGAAACTCTCGGGAGAGCTGGACAACAGCAGGTCTTTAGAGAAGAAACTCTCAGGAGAGCTGGACAACAGAAGGTCTTTAGAGAAGAAACTCTCAGGAGAGCTGGACAACAGCAGGTCTTTAGAGAAGAAACTCTCAGCAGAGCTGGACAACAGCAGGTCTTTAGAGAAGAAACTGTCAGGAGAGCTGGACAGCAGAAGGTCTTCAGAGAAGAACCCCCCCATCTCACCCCAAGCAAGTGTTTTGGACTTAATGTCTTACACACAAAGGGGGCCGAACCGCATCCAGGTCAAAACTTCTGCGTGCGCTTCTGCTAACATATAGCCATCTATTATATATATATACATGAACGTATGTATAGTATATTTGGCAATATACAATATGTTTAATTAAAAATATTTAGAAGACCATACGCTATCATTTTTAAAGTAGTGACTATGTCACTTACTTCTTTTTGGCGAAAGAATGGAGAGAAGCTGACAGTCTGTTTCACGCTGTTTGGCTTTCATCAGAGCCACGTACTCCCCTACTTTTGCCGAAAATTATAGAAGCTGGATTCTTATAGAATTCCAGTAATAATCAGGAGCTGATTATACAGAGTGATTGCCGGTCCAGCAAAAATTAAGGTATTAGGATTGATCCTCTGAAATAGCGATGTATACATGAATGTATGTATATATATATATATATATGTGTGTGTGTGTGTGTGTATGTGTGTATGTATATATGTATGGGTGTGATAATGATTTCTGATTTAGGCACAAGGCCAACAATTTTTGGGGAAGGGAAAATCGATTAAATCAACCCCAGTGCATTTCTGATACTTTATTTTATCGACCCTGTAAGAGATCTGAACCCAGATGATAAAGGGCCGCAACTCTGTCATAAAGCATGTCCGATGCTCCACCGATACTGCCAAGTCGATTTTTAATCGACTTTATCTCTTCTTTAAAAAAAATGTTTACTTTCACCATCTTTTTTTTCTCTTTAAGAAATCATTAAACATTTATAGAATCTTCCTCATGTCAGGAGAAGAAAAAATAACAAGAAAAAAATGATATAAAAATCTCCCAACAAAACATAAACTGGAAGAATTAGCAAAAAGAAACTTGTCTAAAAACATACATCGTTTGATAACCGAACCATAAAAACATATCTTTGACGAAGATTGTAAACATGCAACAATAAACAACAAACAACATCAAACATTCACTGCCAGTTCGTCCAGTACACATTTATTATATATATATATATATATATATATATATATATATATATATATATATATATATGTGTGTGTGTGTGTGTGGGAATATATATATATATGTGTGTGTGTGTATATATATATATATACACACACACATCTATATATATGTATATATACACACACACACACATATACACACATACACTCTCTCTCACACACACACACATATATATATATATACACACATATATAATACATACACCCATAAAATATTAATAGTGATGAGGTGAAAAGCGATAAAAAAATAGTTGGACATTTTCACAATTATACAGAGAAAACATTTTATTTTTGCTGTTGTTTTTAGATCTTTGTCAATCCACATGTGTCAAGTCTTGTGTGAGAGGAATATATCATCATCATCATCATCATCATCATCATTATTGTTTAACATCCATTTTTCCATGCTATCATGGGTATATAATATATATGTATAAATATATAAAAAATAAATATAAAATGAATTTTATATATATATATATATATATATATATATATATATATGTAAAAGGTAAACAGAAATAACAACAGAATTGGTACAGTATAGGGAAGGTATATATTAGGTTAACACTTGATATAGTAGGAAGAGGGTCTTAACATTTTGGACGCTAGTCCTTCATATATATATAATGAAAGAGTGAAGAATTACATGGTCGACTTTACAGAAGCTGATCAATGAAACAGTTGTTAATACTGTAACTAAAACCCTTTTGTACAGCCGGCCATGTTATTCTTCACTCTTTCACTATTATTACTCCAAGAATGACCTGCATAGGTATTCTCGTAAACTCGCCACCTAACTAAGGAAATTTCTTGTTGAGTCAAACAACGCTGTACGTTAAAACTATCCACAGTACAGAGTACTCACAACCTCTAACTAGATTACTTTAAACGATACCTTGTTATCTTAAATATATATATATGTATATCCCACCCTTGCAAGCAGGGAAAAGCGGATGTAAAATGATGATGATGATGATATATATATATAGTTTTTTGAATATTAATAATAACATTCGATTCGTTTGCAATTATGCAAACAAGCCTCGATTTTATAGCCATGTCAGTAGAATGAACACTTCATTCTTGCTCTTGTGTTCACATGCCAACACAAGAGCAAGAATGAATTGTTCATTCTACTGACATGGCTATAAAATTGAGGCTTGTTTGCATAATTGTTTGCGAACCGAATGTTATTATTAATATTAAAAAAACTCAGATCACATTTATTGTATTCCGCCATGTAGAGCCAAATTTACTTTTATATATATATATATATATATATATATATATATATATATATATATATATATATATATATATATATCACTATATAATAAACAACAATATAATTATTTCATTAACAAAGGTTTCAAGGTTTTGTGTGATGAATGAACTGGATGTTGTTCCTTGCAAGAATCACTTAGTTTCTTGAAACCTTCGGTAATGAAATAATTATATTGTGTTGTTTATTATGTAGTTAAATAGCTCTGTACAATACATGGAGCACTCTTTTTTCATTTACCTTTTCCACAGAAATACTTAACACACAGATATATATATATAGGAAACAAAACAAAATGCAGAAAAGACAAGTGCATGGACAATTCCCACTCATCAGCTGTCTTTCTGGGATCATTATCGCTTCGGATGCTTTATAAGGCAAGACTATCACCCCAGTGTATCAATAGAAGCCATAAAGGTATTGATGGATAGCTATTTGGAATGAAAACACAATGGATGTTGGACAAAAAAAAAAAGCACTCACACAGAAAACAAAACAAGAAAGAATAATTCCACACTGATATGGGACAGGAAAATTGCGACAATTGGCAGCAGTAAGTCTTAGAACTAATATTAATAGGAGCAACATAAGGAAGATGACAGTTCAGTGTCAAATCACAAAAGGCTGAGACAAAGGCTTGGAAGGGTAGTATTAATGACTGAGGAAGAGGGAGAAAAAAAAAATAGGTACTCTCAAGTCTAGAATAATCAACCCCCTCCCCACAAACTTATTAATTTTTCAGAATTTTTCCAACCCTCCCACTTAACAAATTTTACTAATCCATTTCCTGCGAAATTTTATTGTAACTGATTCCTATTGATACAGCAGCTGGGGAATCTAATAATTGTTTCTACTTTTGGCACAAGGCCAGCAATTACCCAGTGCATTACTGGTACTTTTATTTTATCGACCACGTAAGGATAAAAGGTAAAGTTAACCTTGGCGGGATTTGAACTCAGAATGACAAGGGCCGTAACTCTATGCGTCAAAGCATGGCGTCCGACCCTCTACCGATACTGCCAATCCACATAATTTTATTTTACATTAAAGATACATTATATATGACAAAAATCCCATATTTGCGAACGTACACTATACAATTACTGATCCCCCCACCCGTTTATACCACCCCACTTATATGAATTTTAGCAAATATCCCAACCCCCCACAACCAACATGAGCACTAATAATATGCAAATAAGTATGTCCAATAGAGTGACCCCATATAAGTGATAAGGTTTAGAAGTACCCCAGTTCTGTATTTCCTGGTGGTTGTTTAGCTGATATACATAGCTTCTGATAAGATCCCCAAAAGATTTGAAATTTGAGTAAAGATATTTATCATTTTTTTTTTCAATTTACAGGAAAATACCTAAATTTGGAATATTTACATCTCTGAATATTTAATATGTAAATTTATATATACATAGTCCTAGTTACGTCTACACTAAGCAACAAATACAGTATACATACTTGAGATGGTAGGACAAGAGTCTTAATGTTTCAGACACTAGTCTTTCATCAGAAAATAGAATGAGAAATAAAAAGATAGAGAGTGAGAAGAGGAATGAATGGAACAATTTTTTTTTAGAAAAAGCATGTGTATGTTATGTTCAGTCAGCCATTTTTGGGAAAGATGTATAAATATGTAATATATATCATCATCATCATCATTTTATGTCCGCTTTTCCCTGTTTGCAAGGGTGGGACGGGAACTGATTCTGGCTTGATTTTTACAGCTGGATGCCCTTCCTAACACCAACCTCATTTACAGTGAGTGCTGGGTGCTTTTTTGCCGTGGCACCTCCACGACCACTTTGCAGTGGAATGATAGGGACCCCAGTCCTATCATCTCATTTCTACAGCTGAGTAAACTGGAGCAATGTGAAGTAAAGTGTCTTGCTCAAGGAAACAACACATCACCCGGTCTGAGAATTGAACTCACAACCTTTCGATTGCAAGGCCAATGCTCTAACCACTAAGCATGTGCCTCCATATATATATATATATATGAATAAAGTTAGTCCTTCATCAGTGATCTTCCAACCATCATTGGTATTTCATCGCTTTAAAGACCATATACCTCCGGTTGGTGCGAGCAACGGCTAAAAAAAGTCGTTGGGACACGTAAATAAAGGGGACACGAGAGTGTAAACAAACAAAGATGGTGAAGCAACGAAAAGTGAGGAAGAATATATATATATATATATATATATATAAGCTTGTGTACAGAGAAATATTTAAAATATTAAGAATGAGAAGCAAAACACCACTGTTTTGCTTCTCATTCTTAATATTTTAAATATTTCTCTGCACACAAGCTTCTATATCATACATATAAAATAATATACAACCCCCATAATACTCTTGATTGCCCGCTTAAAGTGCTTATATTCCATATAACACATTACTGCACTATAATCTTATATAAATAGGACACACATGCATGCCCCACGTGTAACTAACTACTTCTAACTATCCTCCTGCATCATCTTCGTAAACTGCCAATGTTGTATTATAACTTTAATTTTGTTGTAATTTTCTTTTCTTTTAATATGACTTTAATCTTTTAATGTAAACCTGCCATGCTTAAATATTATAATGGAAGTCAACCCACTGTGCATCAATATATACATATGTTTCTGTATGTCTCTTGTGTTGAAAAGGAGGTCATGTATGTAAACAATCATTGAAAAATTGCTCCGAAGACTCCAAACCTCGGTTTGGAAGAAACAATTGTAAGCGAATAAATGATTTGAACAGAACTTTGATTCATGTAATTTATATATATATATATATATATATATATATATATGTGTGTGTGTGTGTAAATATACATATATATATATATATATGTATATGTATATATGTATCTGGAGAGAAATAAAGCAAGTATGCTCTCCGTTGGATGTGCAATGCCAATGTGTGTGAACGACCAAGCATAGACGAGTTGAGAAAGAAACTGGGTATAAGAGGGATAAGTAGTGGTGTGTGGGAGAGAAGGCTGAGATGGTATGGACAGGTGATGCGCATGGAGGATGACTGCTGGGTAAAGAAGTGCCAAGAAATCTCAGTAGAAGGATGACGCAGTAGAGGTAGACCACGAAAAACATGGGCGGAGGTGGTAAGAACAGACCTCAGATCGCTGAAACTCACCGAGGAGATGACGAAGAACCGTGACAAGTGGAGAGATGCTGTGCTGAATAGGACCCGTCCCATCCTTGTAAGCAGGGAAAAGCGGACGTAAAATGATAATGATGATGATGATGAGGATGATGATATATATATATATATACACACACATACAAAAATATGTGTGTGTTTGTGCAATAGATAGATAGAGAGAGAGAGAGAGATGTATAGACAAAGAAACGGAGAGGCAGATGCATAGAAATGTGTGTAGATAGATATAGAAAGATAGGCAGATAGATAAATAGATAGCTGTAGATAGATAGGCAGTAGAGATAAAGTGTGGGGGAGGTGGAGGTAGATAGGCAGTAGAGATAGTGTGGGAGGGGGAGGAGGTAGATAGGCAGTAGAGATAGTGTGGGATGGGGAGGAGGTAGATAGGCAGTAGAGATAGTGTTGGAGGGGGTAGATAAATAAAGTGTGAGGGGGGAGGAGGAGGTATATAAAGTGGGGGGAGGGGAGGTATATAAAGTATCTGAGGAGGGGGAAGGAGGAGGTATATAAAGTATGTGTGGGGGGAAGGAGGAGGTATATAAAGTATGTAAGGGAGGTGGTAGGTATATAAAGTATCTAAGGGGGAAGGAGGAGGTATATAAATTATCTAAGGGGAAGGAGGAGGTATATAAAGTATGTGAGGGGGAAGGAGGAGGTAGGCATTTAAAGTGGGGGGAGGAGGTATACAAAGTATGTGAGGAGGAGGTATATAAAGTGTGTGGGGGGGGGGGTATATAAAGTATCTGAGGAGGGGGAAGGAGGAGGTATATAAAGTATGTAAGGGAGAAGGTGGAGGTAGGTATATAAAGTATGTAAGGGGGAAGGAGGAGGTATATAAAGTATGTAAGGGAGAAGGTGGAGGTATATAAAGTATGTATGTTAAGAAATATATATTTAAAAGCGAAATACGCCGATAAAGCACTTGGGAAAGTGGGAAATTATCGGTGTAATGTCTGGGAAAACAAATTTTTTAAAATTGATTTTCTTTTTGTAAAGAAAATGTTATTTCATAAATGAAATATTGAAACTAAATAGAGATATGTAACATTGACAGAAAGTCACAGATATTTTACAGAGAGGTTATATACATCAACAAGTACTGGTCATATGTTCTTGCGTATAAGATACATTTGTAGTACCACCAAAGTTTGTTAAAATCTGCCGGCATGCTATACACTAAAGGTAAAAATTAGAGCTCTCATCTGCAATTGAGTGTAACATTGTAGTATGTGCCATGCTTTTGTTAAGGGTTTCAGGTATGCATGCAGGCAGAGCTTCGATGAAATGAGACAAAAACTGGGTTTAACACCTTTAGCATTTAAACCGGCCTTAACTTGCTGCTCATACTGACATTAACCCTTTAGCATTTACATTATTCTATATTTACTATTGTATTTTCATGGTAAATGCTTTACCCCACATACTTACCTCACATAATATCGAAGCTATGAGATTTTGATGTTATTTATTTTGAGAACAATACCTTAATATAGGTATAAGTGGCTGGTCAAAGTTGGTTTGAATAGAAAGAGGTGAGAGAGTTCTGGCTGGATATGACCGGTTTAAATGCTAAAGGGTTAAGGTATTATTCTCAAAATAAAGAACATCAAAATCTCGTAGATTCGATATTATGTGAGATAATTATGTGAGGTAAAGTCTTTACCATGAAAACACAATAGTAATTATAGAGTAATGTAAATGTTATGTGAGATAATTATGTGAGGTAAAGTCTTTACCATGAAAACACAATAGTATATATAGAGTAATGTAAATGTTATGTGAGATATTATGTGAGGTAAAGCCTTTACCATGAAAGCACAATAGTATCATCATCATCATCATCATCATCATCAGGTTTAGCGTCCGTGTTCCACGCTTGCATGGGTTTGGACGGGGGTTTTCCCACTTGAGGCAAGAGTGGTTGTCTTGCTCGCATAGGACTGTCTGGCGGATTTTCTACAGTTGGATGCCCTTCCTAACACCAACCACA
>OZ024749.1:9288900-9293900 GCA_964016885.1 Eledone cirrhosa | reverse complement strand
AAGCTGTACCTCTTGTTTGCTGGACATAATGGTAACATACTCATCTGGCAAATAAGCAGTGTGGGTTCAACTCCCATGTGTGATGATACCCATCTTTTTCAGTTCAGCGAGTTTATGCATTTTGTTATTAGACTATTTTATTTAGCCAAATGTTATGGTGAAACATATTTCTATTTTACTGTTCATAACCTGCTCCATCAGTTTTATGCCCCTATAAGTGATCCTCTCCAGAGCATCCCCTTTAACTTTGTAGCAATTTATAAGAATACTGCTGCACCAGTCTTATTCATCATTTATGAATATTAATTTTGGCTCTTTGCATTCTGAGTTCAAATTCCAATGTGGTCTACCACCCACCATCTCCAATGTGGTCTACCACCCACCACCTCCAATGTGGTCTACCACCCACCATCTCCAATCTGGTCTACCACCCACCATCTCCAATGTGGTCTACCACCTACCACCCACCATATCCAATGTGGTCTACCACCTACCACCCACCATCTCCAATGTGGTCTACCACCTACCACCCACCATCTCCAATGTGGTCTACCACCTACCACCCACCATCTCCAATGTGGTCTACCACCTACCACCCACCATCTCCAATGTGGTCTACCACCCACCACCCACCATCTCCAATGTGGTCTACCACCCACCACCCACCATCTCCAATGTGGTCTACCACCCACCATCTCCAATGTGGTCTACCACCTACCACCTACCATCTCCAATGTGGTCTACCACCCACCATCTCCAATGTGGTCTACCACCCACCATCTCCAATGTGGTCTACCACCCACCATCTCCAATGTGGTCTACCACCCACCATCTCCAATGTGGTCTACCACCCACCATCTCCAATGTGGTCTACAACCCACCATCTCCAATGTGGTCTACTACCCACCATCTCCAATGTGGTCTACCACCCACCATCTCCAATGTGGTCTACCACCCACCATCTCCAATGTGGTCTACCACCCACCATCTCCAATGTGGTCTACCACCCACCACCCACCATCTCCAATGTGGTCTACCACCCACCACCCACCATCTCCAATGTGGTCTACCACCCACCATCTCCAATGTGGTCTACCACCCACCATCTCCAATGTGGTCTACCACCCACCATCTCCAATGTGGTCTACCACCCACCATCTCCAATGTGGTCTACCACCCACCATCTCCAATGTGGTCTACCACCCACCATCTCCAATGTGGTCTACTACCTACCATCTCCAATGTGGTCTACCACCCACCATCTCCAATGTGGTCTACCACCCACCATCTCCAATGTGGTCTACCACCCACCATCTCCAATGTGGTCTACTACCCACCATCTCCAATGTGGTCTACCACCCACCATCTCCAATGTGGTCTACCACCCACCATCTCCAATGTGGTCTACCACCCACCATCTCCAATGTGGTCTACTACCCACCATCTCCAATGTGGTCTACCACCTACCATCTCCAATGTGGTCTACCACCCACCATCTCCAATGTGGTCTACCACCTACCATCTCCAATGTGGTCTACCACCCACCATCTCCAATGTGGTCTACCACCCACCATCTCCAATGTGGTCTACCACCTACCATCTCCAATGTGGTCTACCACCCACCATCTCCAATGTGGTCTACCACCTACCATCTCCAATGTGGTCTACCACCCACCATCTCCAATGTGGTCTACCACCTACCATCTCCAATGTGGTCTACCACCCACCATCTCCAATGTGGTCTACCACCTACCATCTCCAATGTGGTCTACCACCCACCATCTCCAATGTGGTCTACCACCTACCATCTCCAATGTGGTCTACCACCCACCATCTCCAATGTGGTCTACCACCCACCGTGTCCAATGTGGTCTACCACCCACCATCTCCAATGTGGTCTACCACCTACCATCTCCAATGTGGTCTACCACCCACCATCTCCAATGTGGTCTACCACCTACCATCTCCAATGTGGTCTACCACCTACCATCTCCAATGTGGTCTACCACCCACCATCTCCAATGTGGTCTACCACCTACCATCTCCAATGTGGTCTACCACCTACCATCTCCAATGTGGTCTACCACCCACCATGTCCAATGTGGTCTACCACCCACCATCTCCAATGTGGTCTACCACCTACCATCTCCAATGTGGTCTACCACCTACCACCCACCATGTCCAATGTGGTCTACCACCTACCATCTCCAATGTGGTCTACCACCTACCACCCACCATCTCCAATGTGGTCTACCACCTACCATCTCCAATGTGGTCTACCACCTACCACCCACCATGTCCAATGTGGTCTACCACCCACCATCTCCAATGTGGTCTACCACCTACCATCTCCAATGTGGTCTACCACCTACCACCCACCATCTCCAATGTGGTCTACCACCTACCACCCACCATGTCCAATGTGGTCTACCACCTACCACCCACCATCTCCAATGTGGTCTACCACCCACCATCTCCAATGTGGTCTACCACCCACCATGTCCAATGTGGTCTACCACCCACCATCTCCAATGTGGTCTACCACCCACCATCTCCAATGTGGTCTACCACCCACCATCTCCAATGTGGTCTACCACCCACCATCTCCAATGTGGTCTACCACCTACCATCTCCAATGTGGTCTACCACCTACCACCCACCATGTCCAATGTGGTCTACCACCTACCACCCACCATGTCCAATGTGGTCTACCACCCACCATCTCCAATGTGGTCTACCACCCACCATCTCCAATGTGGTCTACCACCCACCATCTCCAATGTGGTCTACCACCTACCATCTCCAATGTGGTCTACCACCTACCATCTCTAATGTGGTCTACCACCCACCATCTCCAATGTGGTCTACCACCTACCATCTCCAATGTGGTCTACCACCCACCACCCACCATCTCCAATGTGGTCTACCACCTACCATCTCCAATGTGGTCTACCACCCACCACCCACCATCTCCAATGTGGTCTACCACCCACCATCTCCAATGTGGTCTACTACCCACCATCTCCAATGTGGTCTACCACCCACCATCTCCAATGTGGTCTACCACCCACCATCTCCAATGTGGTCTACCACCCACCACCCACCATCTCCAATGTGGTCTACCACCCACCATCTCCAATGTGGTCTACCACCTACCACCCACCATCTCCAATGTGGTCTACCACCCACCATCTCCAATGTGGTCTACCACCCACCACCCACCATATCCAATGTGGTCTACCACCTACCACCCACCATCTCCAATGTGGTCTACCACCCACCATCTCCAATGTGGTCTACCACCCACCATCTCCAATGTGGTCTACCACCTACCACCCACCATCTCCAATGTGGTCTACCACCCACCATCTCCAATGTGGTCTACCACCTACCATCTCCAATGTGGTCTACCACCCACCACCCACCATCTCCAATGTGGTCTACCACCCACCACCCACCATATCCAATGTGGTCTACCACCCACCACCCACCATCTCCAATGTGGTCTACCACCCACCACCCACCATATCCAATGTGGTCTACCACCTACCATCTCCAATGTGGTCTACCACCCACCACCCACCATATCCAATGTGGTCTACCACCCACCACCCACCATATCCAATGTGGTCTACCACCCACCACCCACCATATCCAATGTGGTCTACCACCCACCACCCACCATATCCAATGTGGTCTACCACCTACCATCTCCAATGTGGTCTACCACCTACCATCTCCAATGTGGTCTACCACCCACCACCCACCATATCCAATGTGGTCTACCACCCACCACCCACCATATCCAATGTGGTCTACCACCCACCACCCACCATATCCAATGTGGTCTACCACCCACCACCCACCATATCCAATGTGGTCTACCACCCACCATCTCCAATGTGGTCTACCACCTACCATCTCCAATGTGGTCTACCACCTACCATCTCCAATGTGGTCTACCACCCACCCAAACGCAGGTTCGCCACGTACCCACCTCTAGTTAAGAATAGGTAGCATTAAAATGATACATCGGTGAATTGGCAGTATCGGTAGAGGGTTGGACGCCATGCTTTGACGCATAGAGTTACGGCCCTTGCCATTCTGAGTTCAAATCCCGCCGAGGTTAACTTTGCCTTTCATCCTTATGGGGTCGATAAAATAAAGTACCAGTAATGTACTGGGTAATTGCTGGCCTTGTGCCAAAAGTAGAAACAATTAAAATGATACATTGGTATTCTTGGTGATGTGTTCTTTGTGATGATGATGATGGTAATGTGGATCACACACACACACACACACATACAGCCATACATGAATACACATACATACATACAGTCACACTTGAATACACATACATACATACACAGACACATACAGCCACACATGAATACACATACATACATACACACAGACACACATACAGCCACACATGAATACACATACATACACACAGACACACACAGTCACACTTGAATACACATACATACATACACACAGACACACATACAGCCACACATGAATACACATACATACATACACACAGACACACATACAGCCACACATGAATACACATACATACATACACACAAGCACACATACAGCCACACATGAATACACATACATACATACACACAGACACACATACAGTCACACATGAATACACATACATACATACACACAGACACACATACAGTCACACATGAATACATATATATACATACACACAGACACATCTAAAGAAATAAAATGGTAAAATGAAAAAGGAGACATATATGTATAAATAGATATATGATACATACATACATACATGTATACATACACACACACATACATACACACATACACCCATACTTACATACATTCATGCATCCATATATACATACATATATACATAGATACATAGTGGTTGCCAACTCGTTTTCGAGTACGGCCACTACTTTATATCCATGTAGGAGAACTCCTACCGATGCGCTGAACAAGTGTCACTATATAGTCCA
>OZ024749.1:9276400-9286400 GCA_964016885.1 Eledone cirrhosa | reverse complement strand
CCACCTTACAGTGAGTACTGGGTGCTTTATGTCGTGACACCTACATGACCACCTTACAGTGAGTACTGGGTGCTTTATGTCGTGACACCTACATGACCACCTTACAGTGAGTACTGGGTGCTTTTTGTCGTGACACCTACATGACCACCTTACAGTGTGGACTGGGTGCTTTTTGTCGTGACATTTACATGACCACCTTGCAGTGTGGACTGGGTGCTTTTTGTCATGACACCTACATGACCATCTTACAGTGTGGAGTGGGTGCTTTATGTCGTGACACCTACATGACCACCTTACAGTGTGGACTGGGTGCTTTTTGTCATGACACCTACATGACCATCTTACAGTGTGGACTGGGTGCTTTTTGTCATGACACCTACATGACCATCTTACTGTGTGGACTGGGTACTTTTTGACGTAACACCTACATGACGATCTTACAGTGTGGACTGGGTACTTTATGTATTGACACCTACATGACCACCTTACAGTGTGGACTGGGCACTCGCTTTTGTCATGACACCTACATGACACTAGAGTGTAGTCTGGGCTCTTTGTCGTGGTTCTAGGGAGGGGGGGGTTACCTTATAGAGGCGGTTGAAAACTTGGGAGGGGTGGGGAGGATGCTTTGGGAAATTGGGGACGTAGGTAGAGGGAGGTTTATGGGAGGGGAGATAGTAGGGAATGGTGTGGCCTACTAGCTATATGCCTCAGCCCGAGAATAATAGAGGGCGAGTCTCCTGTAATACTTCATAGCAACAGAGGTCATGGTCCTGTGTCCTCACCTTAGTGAGGTGTAATTGAGCAAAGTCAGCTCCTATTACCTCATCCCAAGTCCTCCTAGGACTGCCTACCCAGTAGTTACCATAATATAATATAATTGTTCCTACTTTGTGGCACAAGGCCAGCAATTAACCAGTACATTACTGGTACTTTATTTAATCGACCCAGTAAGGATGAAAGGCAAAGTTAACCTCGACGGGATTTGAACTCAGACTGTAAAGGGACGCAAACATGGCGTCCGACCCTCTACCGGTACTGCCAATTCACCGCCCTTTAAATACAATCAATATAATAAAGGGAGGAGTGCGGGATTGTGTCCTGAATAGATTTTTTTTATCCAGTAAGTAAAATAAGTTGGATTACTTTGAATAAATAACAAATCTATATTACATAATTTATCTACTAAATTTCGTAGCTGTTGATTAAACATAAATATTCTTATATATAACATCGTTCATATATTTGCATCATCATCATCATCATCATCATCATCATCATCATCATTTCATTTTATGTCAGCTTTTTCCCTGCTTGCAAGGGTGGGACGGGAACTGATTCTGGCTTGATTTCTACAGCTGGATGCCCTTCCTAACACCAACCTCATTTACAGTGAGTGCTGACTGCTTTTTTTTTCGTGGCACCTCCACGACCACTTTGCATTGGAATGATAGGGACCCCAGTCCCTATCATTTCATTTCTACAGCTGAGAGTAAACTGGAGCAATGTGAAATAAAGTGTCTTGCTCAAGGAAACAACACATTACCTGGTCTGAGAATTGAACTCACAACCTTTCGATTGCAAGACCAATGTGCCTCCATCGTTATATCATAATGTTTATATTTCCATCGCTAATTTTCACCGTAATGCAGTTTATATATAATATCATCTTTTTTAAATGTATGATCGATTACTTTACTTATAGAAGACAGTGTAACACAATCTGTCTTCAATTTCTGTGTATATTGTCAATTACAATTTTATTTTACATATCGTATATCTACATGCATATATATTTACGTATAATATCAATATACACACTACACATGCTAGTAGAACTGTACTAGCAGAATGCTAGTACAATACAATACAATATAATATAATATAACCTGTAGAATGGTCGTGCTGGTGACAATGAAAATGTACCCAGTCTACACTGTAAATGTGGTTGGCATTAGGATGGACATCCAGCTATATAAACCAAGCCAGATACAATTCTGAATGAACAAGACACAGTCACCTGTCTTGTCTCAGAATGGGACAGCTCTTTTAACCCTTCAGTTGTGTCAGGGGACATGACAACCTCATTATTGTTGGTGATCTACACGATAAATGCACCCAGTACACTCTGTAACGTGGTTGGTGATAGGAAGGGAGGACCCTTCAGTTTGTGTCATAAGACATGATAGCTTCTCCTGTACACTCAATAGAATGTATGATATATCTCTATCTGTATCTTTCTATCAATGTATCTATCTACATTTCAAAACATCCATATCTATCTACCTATCTATCTATATTTGGGCGACTGTTGTCCATCCGTCACACTGTGTGTGTGTGTGTGTGTGTGTAAAAGGAAAGAAAGGGATGGTGAAAAAACTATAGCAAAACAGGGAACAGCGGCTGGCGTTCCATTTGCTACGCTGTGTGTCAGTGTATGTGTATGTGATTGTATGTGTGCATTTGTGTGAATGTATGTGAGTGTGTATTTTTCTAAGTGTGTCTGCGTTTATATTTATATACTCATACATATAAATGTATATATATGCACACACACACGCACACACACATACATACCCATACGCGTCAACGTGTTGACAAAGATTAGTTCTAATAAATTTTACTCACAAGGTATTGGTCAACTGATATAGTAGAAGACACTTCTCGATGGTGTCACCCAGCTGGACTAAACCCGAAACCAAGTGGTTGTAATGCGAGTGTTCCCTAAGTATTGCACTCCACTTTGATATTTGTATTCTTTATTTTAAATAAGATGTGATTTTAGTATTTGGGGGTGGTTTGGTTGCTATTTCCAGCTCGAAGGACGTCCCTTTAGAGATTAGATCGGTTGTTTATACTTCTAGTGTGAAAATCTAGATAGAAAGAAAAAGCGAAAGAAAAAAGAAACGAAAAAGAATCAATCAATATTATTTACATAGTTCGGTAAAAAAAATAATACATCTTTTAGTAAATATCTTTTTGAAAGGCAACATCTGGATGAAATCCTATAAGTGTCATAATTTAGCTAAACACCGATAAATTAGACGGTGTTTATGCTATGTGTTTACATATAGATGTAATATCATTTACACAAAAATAAAGTGATGGATGCCTGCAATTGTTTACACAACAATACTAACAATAGTATAGAAATTACTAATACGAACTGTGGGGGAGGGTCAGCCAGTGCTGAAAAGCATACCTGTTGTCAGGGGCAGTCGTTACAACCCTCACTTCACCAAACTCTACCGGAGTTAGATTTCGAAAGAGGTTTATGGAATGATGCTCTCACAGGTGATATCGAAGGTGTGCGTTGTAAACTAAGGAAACAGCGCTACGGTTGTACGGCCAATGCCACCGATACGTCTGGCTACACACCTTTGGTAAGTTCAAGGATTTATCTCTTGGTTCGGTTTTTGTATTATTTTTCTTTCTTTTCGTCTGAGGAAGGAGCCCCGCGCCGTGGGGGTGGCTGTTACAGCGGGTGTCGCTGACCACTGTCCGTGGGAATGCAGCCCCATTACCACCGCGCCCTAGGCCCAGATCCCAGTCACCCCCTCTCCATTCTTCTGTGACACTAGAGCCCTTTCCTTTTCCATTTGTTTAAATTTTCTTGTTGCGTTTTTTCCCAGTTTTTGCCAAATAAAAGAAAAGTCGTTGTTTACTGTTATTGTTAAGACGTAGTTCTACCCTGACTGAGTGAGTAGCCATACGATCAAAGGTGTTCCAGCCATGACCGTCCTCATTCCTTCTCTTGATCGTTGTGTACCTAGGAATACGTTATCCTATGTGTTTAACTCATTTTCCGAAGTGCCAGGAAGTACTTTCAGAGATATTCGGCTATTACTTTGAAATGGTCGAGTTATCGTGTTAAACCAGGTTTCTTCATACTCAGCAACTACCTGTCTATTCCTAAGCTTCTGTATCTGCTCAGGGTCAGCCCCTCTCACAGATTTCCGTCCTGCCTCCTTCGACGACCTAATCTTCGAGAGACTCGAGTGCCTGGTCAATGTTAGACTATCTCCGGAGTCCCGCGATCAGGCTGCGTTGCCCAAGCGATTTGGGAGTCTTGGTCTTCGTAAGTGTTCGTCCCTCTCTCTCCCGTGCTTCCTTTCCTCCACCCACGCTTGCTCCACCCTCAGCATCCTCTCCTCTCCAACATGGACTAGTTCCAACAGGGAGTTGGGTGAAGCTCTCCAGCAATGTAGTGAGTTGGGCTTGTCTCTTCCTGAGAAGGTGGAGGACAGTCGAAGTCAGAGAACTGGGGACAGCATAAGTTCGAAGGCCACCTTCGACTCCCTCTTCGTCCAGTCAGATCAGTTTGCAAAGTGCCGCTTACTATCTGCCAGCGCCAAATACTCAGGCGACTGGGTCGATGCCCTACCCGTGGCCAACGTTGGTGGCCTACTCAGCCTGGACGAACTTCGTGTCTCCCTCGCCCTCAGAGTGGGAACTGATGTCTGCATGGGTTTGAGGTGCCGATGCAGCAAACTCCTCGACTCCACAGGCCTCCACGGTCTTTCTTGCTGCTTGAATGCCGGCCGCTTTGCACGTCACACGGAGCAAAACCTCATTCTGAAGAGAGCTTTGGCCCCGGCGAATATCCCCTCAGTCTTGGAACCGTCTGGGTTGTCCAGAAGTGACGGCAAAAGACTTGACGGTCTTACCCTGTGGCCCTGGTCGAGAGGCAGGTGCCGTGTCTGGGACGTCACTGTTAGTGACTCTTTTGCTCTTTCCCACATCCTGGATGCTGTGGTTAGGAAGAGAGCCACAGCTTCTGCAGCCGAGTGGAGTAAGACCCTCAAATACTCTGATCTGTCGGCCAGCTACCTTTTTCAGCCTGTGGCTTTCGAGACGTTTGGGGGAGTCGGGCCGCTGACTGCGAGGTTCCTTTTTCTCACTGGCGGCTCGCTTAATAGAGGTGACTGGCGAATCTCGCGAGGGTGCTTGGCTGTTTCAGCGCATCAGCCTCACCATCACCCGAGGCAAAGCTGCGAGTGTACTGGCTTGCCTCAAAAATCATTAGAGAGGTTGCCCAGTACTCGCGCCGTTGCTGTCTTTTGCTCTGGTGTTGGCTCCGTTGTTCACCCCTTTCTTTACATTTTCTTTAATATTGTAACATTAAAAGAATATATCTTTCTGAAAGAATCGCAAGCAATTTATAATGTTATCTAAGCGTTTGTAATGTTATTTATGTATACATTTGAAACATATTTGTTATGTTATTCTACTGTAAATTTATTTATATGCTCTGTATATATTTCCATGCTGAAAGAATTGCAAACGATTTGTAATGTATTTATAAAATAAATCAGGTTGCATGTCAACAGCTTGCCCACCGTATATATATATATATCAATATTCATTATATATAGATATAACGTATCTATATATAGATATATATATAACGTATCTATATATAATGTATATTGATTTTTATGTGAGTATGTCCAAATACATATATAATTATATATCAAATCCCTTACGATCCAATAAGCTCAAGGAACAGATTCCGAGCTCTTTATGAATCATAATAATGAGAGAAAGACAATAAGATACATCAGATAATAGGGGATAAATACCACCCTGGTATTTAATCCCTTATTATCTGACGTATGATTTATCAACATAATCATCTTTTTACGTCAGTTTTTCCCTGCTTGCAAGGGTGGCAAGGGTGGCACGGGTTCTCTTCAGCATTATATACATACATATATATATATATAATGAAAAATAATGAAAAATAAAATTTACGGGTGAAAGAGGGTATATCCATCGTCAGTTGTCTGCTAGGAATCATAGGTATTTCTTTGTGTTAGAGACAAGATACCTCAGCCTAGGGTGAACAATAACTAAAATAAGTTATTGGGATAAAAAAAGGCGGGGAGGTAGAGAAAAAATGTAAACAGATACGAAGGGTGAAGCAACATAAAGAGAGGAAAAATAGGAAAAATATCAAGTCAACAACTCATTTCGAACGTAAGATCGAACGTAAGAGATAAAAGACACGTCTTCACTGTAGCTGTGTTAGCGAGAGAAGAGACTGCTTACAGTGGCGGACGAGGGAGGAAGTGAGCTAGCGGAGAGAGGGTGACTAGCAGAAAGGGAGTGAGTGAAAGTGAGAGGAAGCGAGAAAGAGATAGTTATAGTGGGAGGCTAGCCGAGAGAAGGTGATTAGCAGGTGATGGGATGAGCGAAAGTAAGAGGGAGAAGGAGAGAGAGGATAGCAACAAGGGGGAGAGAAAAGAGACGGGTTACGTTAAACGTTGATCATGATATTGTCCTAGAAAATAGACTGTATGGGGCCCCTCTTTATTTGAGGCCCTAATCATGTGCTTAATTTGCTTGATGGTTACTCTATGGCTGAGCACATTGTGCAAGTGTCTTCTACTATAACAAACGTAGACTGTATGATGCTTCTGTACATCATGGCAAGACAGGGGCATTAACCCTTTCATGACTGCATTTCTAATGAAATATGCTCTATTTTAATTAATTAATGAAGAATTTTGAGGGACTTACTAAAAGTATTAATTATTTCATTATCAAGACTAGCAGAAAAACCACCCTTAGGGTGGTTTTCTGCTAGCATGTGTAGTGTATATATTGATATTATATGCAAGTATATATGCATGTAAATAAAATCGTAATTGACAATATACACAGAAATTGAACGAAGACTGTGTTACACTGTCTTATGTAATCAGTAACGTAATCCATGATACATTTAAAAAAAGACGATATTATATATAAACTGCATTAAGAGAAAATTAGTGACGGAAATATATGCGATTATAAGTGTTATAATATAACGGCCACTCACTGGAAGTGTTGACATTTAACAATTTTAAAGAAGTGAATCTTTAAATAAGCTATAAAATATATTTAATCAACAGCCACGAAATTTAGTAGATAAATTATGTAATATTGTTTTATTATTTATTCGAAGTAATCCAACTTATTTTACAAACGGGGTAAAAAAATATATTCTGGATGCAGTCCCGCACTCCTTTCTTTATTATAATTAAGATAGTAACTTAATATAATTATATTTGGGGAGGGTCATATTGTTATAATATTGCTAGAAATAATAATAAAACACACTCACTGTTTGGTTTGGATTGGTTTTCACTTTTGTATATTTTATATCCCTCTAATTAATTTAGCTGGCAATGTTTTTATATAAAATTTTGTTAAGATTTTAATTTAAATTGGAATCCTTTAAATAAAATGGGTGGTTTTATTTCATAGAACCAGAGTCAGTTTTGGCCAGGTTGGTAACTAAGGGGTTAAATATAGAGGATGTGTGATGGTTAGAAAGAAATGAAGGGAGCTCTGTTGGGTGTGTAATATTAATGCACATGGTCAATGAAGTAGAGATGAGTTGTTGCAAGCAAGAGAAAATATTACATCAATACAGACTTGGAATGGGAATGAAGGATGATTGTTGGATAAAGAAGTGCAAAGAAGCCACAGAGGTGGAAGGACAGAGAAGATGTGGGTAGACATGTTGAAACCTAGGACCTCACGGACCACTAAATTCATAATTCTAAATCCCATGGACCACTAATAAGAATTTTGTTAAAAAGATAAATACATTTGTAAAATAATTGTTTCTACTTTTGGCACAAGGCCAGCAATCATCCCAGTGCATTACTGGTACTTTATTTTATCGACCCCGTAAGGATGAAAGGCAAAGTTAACCTCGGCGGGATTTGAACTCAGATCGTAAAGGCCTGTAACTCAATACATTTGTAAAATAATGATCAGAGAACTTCCATTTTATTAAACAATACTGAAACGTATGTGTGCTATATTGTCGATAGATGATACATATGTGTAAAATTCTTTCATGGATGTTAGTTCTTTACTGAGGAGAAACATTTTTAGGGGTGTTATAACATATATTTTAACCAAATATTATTTTTGTTTTATTATTAATAAAACATAAAAATTGCAAATAATGTCCAAATTTTTCTGCGGGCCACCCAAATTTTCTATCAGACCACCAGTGGCCTGCAGACCACTGGCTGGTGACCACTGTCATAAATGATAGGACAAAGGAATGCTACAAGAGGTAAGTCACTGTTTTGGGGAGGACCTGTCAAACCTGAGAGGATGTGGAAAAATGAACATAAAATATTGATGATGATGATATATGTGTAGTGAAATTATCCTTGTGTGAAATTCCCTTTTGTATGAAAATACACTGTTTCAGCATATTTTTGTATCATATGTCATGTGGTGACACCTACAGGTATATAAAGCAAACTCTCTTGGCTCATCTCTGATTTGGCAATAGACTTTGGCTGTGGTTCACTGCTCAGCCATGCTAACAGGTTAGTGAATACACCAGATGCCAAGCTATATAACATCCCTGCCTAGAGTTGCAACTGGTAGATAGTATCAGCAATGGAAAGAGACCAATGGAAATATTGTTACCTTGATCCGATTTCATGAGTTCCACCCCACTTGGCAAGCGAATGAGGTCTAAGATCTTGACCGATTCCTTATGACATTTCTACATTTAAACACTCTCTCTCTCTCTCTCTCTCTCTCTCTCTCGATACATTCCAAGGAAATACTTTCCTTCTTTATCAACTCTATATTTTACTAATATGCTTATGAAAATATCATGTTTGTTGTTATTTCGAAGTGTTGCACATTCAAGCTAAGCTAAGTTATTGTTTATCTTATGGATTTTTTGTATTCCACGACTAAAAATAAATATATAATTAGCAGTCTTGTGTCAACAAAAAAACAATAGTAATCTAACAGCAAAATATTGGTTGATCAAGCACTGGGAATTAATCCCTTCACAAACCTGGATTCATTTTCTTTCTTTTTTTTGTTATTGAATTCATTTGCTCTAGTTTTTATTTTTGTGAGTTGTTTTAACTTGTTTGATACCAAAGCACCTGAAACCAGTCCTGGTTCTATGGTACAAAGCTGTTTATTGTAAAGTGTTTATATTCATATAAAAACCTTCCATCATAATTTTAAGTGAGAACATTTGTTATATTCCAAACACCAGCTTAATAATGAGAAAGGTAGCTCCATTCAGTAGAGGGTCGGATGCCATGCTTTCTAGCATAGTTACGTCCTTTTACGGCCTGAGTTCAAATCCCGCCAAGGTTAACTTTGCCTTTCATCCTTACTGGGTTGATAAAATAAAGTACCAGTAATGCACTGGGTAATTGCTGGCCTTGTGCCAAAAGTAGAAACAATTATTAAATCCCTCCAAATTCTGGATTATTTTCAAAATGACTTGGAAACTATAAGCAGTGTCTGTCATTAGAAATATGGTAATGGAAGGGTTAAGCATGTTTTGTTTATTTATTTTTGCACTTCAGCATTCAAAATTTTCCAAATTAACTAAGGTAATTTTTCTTGAGTTGTGATAACTTCAAAAGATTAACCGCCATATAAAAAAAAAAAAAAAAATTATTTAAATTAAAAATTTTTAAAAAATGTTATTAATTTTAAAAAAAAAAAAAATTCTTTTTAGATATTTTTTGTTGCTCTTTATTAATAAAACAAAAACCAACTTAAATCACCCACACCTTTATCCTAGTTTGAATGGTCAGTAACTATTATCTCTTCATTTTTGGATAATTCTTTTTTAGTCACTGCTGTTGTTGCTTCACTGATAACAAAGTGTTGTGGGAGCCATTATCTCACACATTTGTTCAATGGAGGTGTGGCTGGTGAAAACAACAGCAACAACATTATTTCACAAATTACTGCCTGTTTGTTATATGATTTCAGATAATTTTGTCTTTTAATACAGCATAATTTAACAGAGGTTTAACAAACAACAGATTTAATAGATTTTTACAGAGTAAATTTTAATAAACATATGTTTAACAGAAGTTTAACAGAGATTTAACACAAATAATAACAGTTTAACATAAATTTAACAGAGGTTTAGCACAGGTTTAACAGAGTTTTATCAGAGGTTTAACAGGATTATCAGAGGTTTAGCACAGGTTTAACATAA
>OZ024749.1:9271400-9273900 GCA_964016885.1 Eledone cirrhosa | reverse complement strand
TCCAGGGGGGAATTTATTTCTCATTAGCTTATCATTATGTATTCAGGTTTTAACATTAGCCCTTAAAGGGTCCTACAGATGTGGAAAGTCTTTATTTTAAATTGAATATTATTCTTTTTCCTTTACAAAATTGGAAAAAGGTCGAGTGAATGGTGTAGCGGGTTTTGCTGGCTGTTCTCCGTGGCAATGCCACAAGGTACATCTGAGAGATATCACTCAGACTGGGGTGTGGGGTACAGAGTCTGACATTCTCTCTGGGGTACAGAGTCTGACATTCTCTCTGGGGTACAGAGTCTGTCATTCTCTCTGGGGTGTGGGGTACAGAGTCTGTCATTCTCTCTGGGGTGTGGGGTACAGAGTCTGTCATTCTCTCTGGGGTGTGGGGTACAGAGTCTGTCATTCTCTCTGGGGTGTGGGGTACAGAGTCTGTCATTCTCTCTGGGGTGTGGGGTACAGAGTCTGACATTCTCTCTGGGGTGTGGGGTACAGAGTCTGTCATTCTCTCTGGGATGTGGGGTACAAAGTCTGTCATTCTCTCTGGGGTGTGGGGTACAGAGTCTGACATTCTCTCTGGGGTGTGGGGTACAGAGTCTGTCATTCTCTCTGGGGTGTGGGGTACAGAGTCTGTCATTCTCTCTGGGGTGTGGGGTACAGAGTCTGTCATTCTCTCTGGGGTGTGGGGTACAGTGTCTGACATTCTCTCTGGGGTGTGGGGTACAAAGTCTGTCATTCTCTCTGGGGTCTGGGGCACAGAGTCTGTCATTCTCTCTAGGGTGTGGGGTACAGAGTTTGTCATTCTCTCTGGGGTGTGGGGTACAGAGTCTGTCATTCTCTCCACTTTCCTTCCCTTCCTTTCATTGTTTCATTTCTTCTTTCATTTTATTTCTTTTCTTTTTCATCTATTCTTCATTCCTCATCACTTTCTAGAAATATTTCTGGAAATAAAAACATTTTGAAATTTTCTTTTAACTCCTTTCATTTCTCTTTCCACCATTTCCAACAAATTCTCATCCTCCTCTTGGTTTCATCTACTTGCTATTCAATGATGATGATGATGGTGATGACTATGATGACTATGATGATGATGATGATGAGAATGAGATGATAATGACAGTAATGAGGGCAATGATGATGTTGGTGACGATATATACAGCAAGCTCATAATTAAATATATGAAGAAAGGAGTTTTCAAAGTTGACACCCCCCACTTCATCCCCGTTTCCCGCCACCCAGGGTGTCCATGTTCTCCGTTACCTGCAGGACCCACCCTCTCCACCCTCTCCCTGCCACCCAGGGTGTCCATGCTCTCCGTTACCTGCAGGACCCACCCTCTCCACCCTCTCCCTGCCACCCAGGGTGTCCATGTTCTCCGTTACCTGCAGGACCCACCCTCTCCACCCTCTCCCTGCCACCCAGGGTGTCCATGTTCTCTGTTACCTGCAGGACCCACCCTCTCCCTGCCACCCAGGGTGTCCATGTTCTCTGTTACCTGCAGGACACACCCTCTCCACCCTCTCCCCGCCACCCAGGGTGTCCATGTTCTCCGTTACCTGCAGGACCCACCCTCTCCACCCTCTCCCTGCCACCCAGGGTGTCCATGTTCTCTGTTACCTGCAGGACCCACCCTCTCCCTGCCACCCAGGGTGTCCATGTTCTCCGTTACCTGCAGGACCCACCCTCTCCACCCTCTCCCTGCCACCCAGGGTGTCCATGTTCTCTGTTACCTGCAGGACCCACCCTCTCCCCGCCACCCAGGGTGTCCATGTTCTCCGTTACCTGCAGGACCCACCCTCTCCACCCTCTCCCTGCCACCCAGGGTGTCCATGTTCTCTGTTACCTGCAGGACCCACCCTCTCCCTGCCACCCAGGGTGTCCATGTTCTCCGTTACCTGCAGGAGCCACCCTCTCCACCCTCTCCCCGCCACCCAGGGTGTCCATGTTCTCCGTTACCTGCAGGACACACCCTCTCCACCCTCTCCCCGCCACCCAGGGTGTCCATGTTCTCCGTTACCTGCAGGACACACACTCTCCACCCTCTCCCCGCCACCCAGGGTGTCCATGTACTCCGTTACCTGCAGGACACACCCTCTCCACCCTCTCCCTGCCACCCAGGGTGTCCATGTTCTCCGTTACCTGCAGGACACACCCTCTCCACCCTCTCCCTGCCACCCAGGGTGTCCATGTTCTCCGTTACCTGCAGGACACACCCTCTCCACCCTCTCCCTGCCACCCAGGGTGTCCATGTTCTCCGTTACCTGCAGGACACACCCTCTCCACCCTCTCCCTGCCACCCAGGGTGTCCATGTTCTCCGTTACCTGCAGGACACACCCTCTCCACCCTCTCCCTGCCACCCAGGGTGTCCATGTTCTCCGTTACCTGCAGGACACACCCTCTCCACCCTCTCCCTGCCACCCAGGGTGTCCATGTTCTCCGTTACCTGCAGGACACACCCTCTCCACCCTCTCCCCGCCACCCAGGGTGTCCATGTTCTCCGTTACC
>OZ024749.1:9261400-9266400 GCA_964016885.1 Eledone cirrhosa | reverse complement strand
AAAACGGGTGCCTATACGGTTCCCGGACTCGAGTGTCTGCCGCACTAATGCAGCAGTAAGGTGCACTGCACCAATAACCAATCGACTGACAGAATCCTAAGACCAGTCTATATATATATATATATATATATATATATATATATATATATGAAAAAGTTTGTCCTCATCAGTGGCCATCCAACCGTCGTAGGCATTTCGTCGCATTAAAGGCCATATACCTCAGGTTGGTGCGAGCAACGGCTAAAAAAAGTCGTTGGGACACGTAAATAAGGGGGACGCTAGGGTAAACAAACAAAATGGTTTAAGCAACAGAAAGTGATGAAGAAGAAAGAAACAAGTCCCAGATTTCTATGAATATAAATTCGGTGGAATCGTGAACGGGAGAATAAAGACCATCAAACCTGGTTGAAATGTGAGCAAGGAAGGAATTTCGCACAGGTCTAACGGGAGGAAGAAGGGGTCTGGTCTGCGAATTCGGTAAACATAAGTTCTGTGAAGTCGCAGAAGAGAGAGAGAGAAAAAAAATTCATACTGGCTTGGCCAAGTGCCCGCGAGAAAAGGATTGTGGACAGGTCAAACGGGAAGAAAGGGGAGGAGGAGAGGTAGTGACAGAGAGTGAGTGAGTGAAAGGTGAGGAAGAGGCTAACAGAGAGAGAGAAACTGCTAGAAAGGGTAAAGACACAAAGAACGAAACAGACTGGTGGCAGCGGAGGAAAAAATATATGTGTAAATATGATAATAATGGAGCTGCGAGTGAAAGAATGAAGAGTAACATGGTTGGGTGTACAACAAGGGGCTTTATTTCAAAAGCCCCTTGTTGTACAGCCAGCCATGTTACTCTTCATTCTTTCACTATTATTACACCAAGTATAACCTCAGCAACATCACCATCATTGTCATCAACATCACCATCATTGTCATCATCATCACCATCATTGTCATCATCATCACCATCATTGTTGTCATCATCACCATCATTGTCATCATCATCATCAGCATCATTGTCATCATCATCACCATCATTGTCATCAACATCACCATCATCGTCAGCAACATCACCATCATCGTCAGCAACATCACCATCATTGTCATCATCATCACCATCATTGTCATCATCATCACCATCATTGTCATCATCATCACCATCATTGTCATCATCATCACCATCATTGTCATCATCATCACCATCATTGTCATCATCATCATCAGCATCATTGTCATCATCATCACCATCATTGTCATCAACATCACCATCATTGTCATCATCATCACCATCATTGTCATCATCATCACCATCATTGTCATCATCATCACCATCATTGTCATCATCATCACCATCATTGTTGTCATCATCACCATCATTGTCATCATCATCATCAGCATCATTGTCATCATCATCACCATCATTGTCATCATCATCATCAGCATCATTGTCATCATCATCACCATCATTGTCATCATCATCACCATCATTGTCATCATCATCACCATCATTGTCATCATCATCATCAGCATCATTGTCATCATCATCACCATCATTGTCATCATCATCACCATCATTGTCATCATCATCACCATCATTGTCATCATCATCACCATCATTGTCATCATCATCACCATCATTGTTGTCATCATCACCATCATTGTCATCATCATCATCAGCATCATTGTCATCATCATCACCATCATTGTCATCATCATCATCAGCATCATTGTCATCATCATCACCATCATTGTCATCATCATCACCATCATTGTCATCATCATCACCATCATTGTTGTCATCATCACCATCATTGTCATCATCATCATCAGCATCATTGTCATCATCATCACCATCATTGTCATCAACATCACCATCATCGTCAGCAACATCACCATCATCGTCAGCAACATCACCATCATTGTCATCATCATCACCATCATTGTCATCATCATCACCATCATTGTCATCATCATCACCATCATTGTCATCATCATCACCATCATTGTCATCATCATCATCACCATCATTGTCATCATCATCACCATCATTGTCATCATCATCACCATCATTGTCATCATCATCACCATCATTGTCATCATCATCACCATCATTGTCATCATCATCATCACCATCATTGTCATCATCATCACCATCATTGTCATCATCATCACCATCATTGTCATCATCAACATCACCATCATTGTCATCATCATCACCATTATTGTCATCATCATAGTCATCATAGTCATCATCATCACCATCATTGTCATCATCATCACCATCATTGTCATCATCATCACCATCATTGTCATCATCATCACCATCATTGTCATCATCATCACCATCATTGTCATCATCATCACCATCATTGTCATCAACATCACCATCATTGTCATCATCAACATCACCATCATTGTCATCATCATCACCATTATTGTCATCATCATAGTCATCATAGTCATCATCATCGTCATCATCTTCAACATCATCACCATGACGACGGCAAAGGGGGGTGACTAGGAGTGCAAGTAACTTGACATCTGAACCGCCACGGACCAGTCCAGCTATGAGACCGGGGAAAGTAGACATTAAATGATGATGATGGCGAGGGTGATGGTGATGATGGCGATGATGATGATGATGATGTTGGTGATGATGATGATAGTGATGGTGATGATGTTGATGTTGGTGAGGATGATGATGATGATGGTGGTGGTGGTGGTGGTGATGATGATGATGATGATGATGGTGGTGATGGTAATGTTAGTGATGATGATGGTGGTGATGATGATGTTGTTGGCGATGATGGTGATGGTGGCGATGATGATGATGATGGTGATGATGATGATGATGATGTGATGATGATGATGATGATGATAGAGGTGGTGATGGTGATGTTAGTGATGATGATGGTGGTGATGATGATGTTGTTGGCGATGATGGTGATGGTGGCGATGATGATGATGGTGGTGATGGTGGCGATGATGATGATAATGATGATGATGATGACGATGGTGGTGGCGATGATGATGATAACATACAAATGCCTCCATTTTTATCTCCACACAAACATTGCCAACTCCAGAAAGTCTTCAAGTAACTGCGACTGACACTGTAAACAAACAGCACCACATATGGTAGGTCTGGGGACCAACATTGATATACACGTACACACATACACACACACACACACACACACACACACACACACACACACACACACACACACACACACACACACACACACACACACACACACATGATCACACACACACATACACACACACACACATACACATACACACACACACAGACACACAAATGCTCACACACACACACAAACACACACGGACACACACACAGACACACACAGACACACACACACACATGTTCACACACACACATACACAGACACACACACACATGCTCACACACACACAAACACAGACACACACATGCTCACACACACACACACACAGACACACACACATGCTCACACACACACACAAAGACAGATAGACAGACAGACAAATAATTGTACCACCTCAAATAATTGTACCACCTCAAATTGACCCCCACCCACACACACACACCACTACACTACCACCACCACCACTATCACCACCATCACCACCACCACCACCACCATCAGCACCACCACCACCACCACCACCACCACCACCACCACCATCACCATCATCACTACACCACCACCACAACGTTTGAAAGTATATACTTTCCTTATGCATATTAACAGCTGAGCAGCCTAATTTGCATATCAAGTGAGTTAGTCGGCCAGGGTACCGAAAATGATATATGGAAAAAATGAAATTTCATTTCTCAATCTTAGTACGGCTGATACTTAAATTGAACGTTCAATCAACTGACAGGAAGGCATACAGTGCTGATGACAGCTAATAAGCTGGAAACTAGTTGATCGTTCCTTTGTCAGTGTTAAACAAAATGGCAGCGATGGTTGCCGAATACTGAACGGCTAATAATTCGGGCTGTTTGTTTGCAAACAAATTGAGCATTATAATAAATGTTCGGTAAACCCATACATACATATATATATATATGTGTGCATGTATGTATGTATATACATACTACTGTACGTCTGTATACTTATATGTATGTATGTATACATACTTATATTTAAGTATCAGCCGTACTAAGAGTGAGAAATGAAATTTCATTTTTTCCATTTATATATGTATATGTATATATGTATATATATATATATATATATATATATATATATATATAGAGAGAGAGAGAGAGAGAGAGATACATCTATATATATATATATAAATGGAAAAAATGACTGTTACTTAAATATAAGTATGTATACGTACATACATATATGTATACAGACGTACAGTAGTATGTATATATATATACATACATGCACACATATATATATATTGTCGGTACGCCGGCCGATTAACTCACTCGATATGCAAATTAGGCTGCTCAGCCGTTAATATGCATAAGGAAAGTATATACTTTCAGACGTTCAATCATCTGGCAGGAAGGTATACGTTGCTGACGATAGCTAATAAGCTTGAAACTAGTACAGCGTTCCTTTGTCAGGGTTGAACAAATGAGCAACGATGGTTGCTAGACACTGTACGGCTTAATTCAGGATGTTTGTTTACATTATAATAAATGTTCGGTGAATCCATACGTACATATACATATGTGTGCAGCATGTATGTATATATATATACATACTACTGAACGTCTGTATACATATATCTATGTACGTATACATACTTATTCATTTCATTTTTCATTTCATTTCATTTTACGTCCGCTTTTCCCTGCTTGCAAGGGTGGGACGGGAACTGATTCTGGCATGAATTCTACAGCTGGTTGCCCTTCCTAACACCAACCTCATTTACAGTGAGTGCTGGGTGCTTTTTTGCCGTGGCACCTCCACGACCACTTTGCAATGGGGTCCCTATCATCTCATTTCTACAGCTGAGTAAACTGGAGCAATGTGAAATAAAGT
>OZ024749.1:9246400-9256400 GCA_964016885.1 Eledone cirrhosa | reverse complement strand
GGGCATCGCCCTAGAACCGGGACTGCGCAAAGCGGCATCGGCTTATGCCGACGACGTAACGGTAATGGTGTCGAGCACCTCGGAAATCGGGGTGATCGGCAACTTACTGAAAGAATACGAAACGCTGATGGGAGCAAAACTAAACCCAGACAAGTCTGTCGGTTTGCAACTCGGTACGTGGAGAGGCAAACTAATGACATCCGACAGCGTCGTTGGACGCTGGACGGACGGACCGGTGAAATTGCTCGGGGTCTGGTTCGGTCCAGACCTCCAGGTGGAGAAAAACTGGAACGAGGTCACGGCCAAGGTGTTTGCATTCACTCAGAAGTGGGCAGAGTGCAAACTGTCCTTGAAAGGTCGAGCGGAAGTGGCGAACACTTTCATAGCGTCCGTCATCTACTACCGCTTGACTGTCGTGCCTTGTCCCCGTGAACACCTCGCCAAGATGGAACGCATGCTCTTCCAGTTTCTGTGGAAAAAGCAGGCTCCGCTGGTGAGGAGATCCGTCTGCTGTCAGCACCCTTCCTATGGAGGGCTGGGAATGCCGTGGCTGATGATGCGCAAACATGCGCTGAGGCTGCGGCATCTCCAGGTATTACTCACCGACCCCCAACCGGTGTGGGCACCGTTTGTGAGACAGGCTTTTCCACAGCTCGTCTCGCTAACGGAGCTGCAGTCCTGGGTGAAGAAAAGACCGAAAACGATGGGCGCCTGGCACATTGAATGCGCTCAGGCGCTCACAGTCCTCTGGCAAGCAGGCACAGCAATCAGTGGAGACTCCACTTCAACATTCTATAGAGGGATTGTACGTTACAAGGGCGACGACGTGCTCGGAGAGACTCTGGGCGTCGAAGACGATGAGCTGACCAGTCTGTTTGGTAGGAATTTCCGCCCAGGACCTATGGACAACTTCCAGAGGTCCCTGGCCTGGCAGTGCTACCGAGGAGCTCTACCGGTTCGTGACAAGATCTACAGGCATGGACGCCCTGGCAGTGATCCTTCCAAGAGGACGTGTCCAAGATGTGCGCAGGACATTGAAACAGTTCTGCACGCAATTGTACACTGCCCGGGCGTAACCGACCTGTGGAACTATGCAGAACAACTGCTGTCGCGTATGGGACAAATCCAGTTGACTGCCGAGTCCATAGTAAGGATCAAACCGCCAGACTCTTTCAAAAACGAAAGAGAGGCGGTTTTCCTCTGTACGGTGGCTATGGTGAAAGAAGTTATATGGTGGACGAGGTTGAGAGGACTGAGGACAGATGCCTTTCTCTCCGGACAACAATTGATTCCCTTCTTTAAGTATCACTTTAGAAGGAGAATCAGGGTGGAGAGAAAGGCACTGCACCCCAGTAAATTTACTGAAAGGGGGGTGAATGAGGCAAAAATGGCCCGAGTGATTGGGCCTTCTCTGTTTATAAGCCTGTAGGTTGAGGAAGAGAGCAAAAGGAAGAAAGGAGCACTTGCACAACACGCTCCTGGAGTTGAGGGTTGTTCTATCGACGGGGTATTAAACAACCCATTTGTGGCGCCTCCCCACTGTTGGGGATTTCGATTGTTGAAATTGTTTGTTTTTATATTTTTTACACGACTGTATGTAAAATCCCCGGCATGTCTTTGTATTGTCCCCTTTCTTGTTGCGCCCTTGTGGCTAATAAAGAAATCTATCTATCTATCTATTTATCCATCTATCTATCTCAGATAGTCTGGACTTGTACCACTTTGCTGGTAAGTTTTTTTGTAAATTTTACATGCAAAAAACAGAAACTTTTTGTTAAAAAATACACTGTTTCATAGATTAACCCCCAGGCTGAATTTTCAGCTGGGCAGTAATCTCATTTTGTAAAGCTAAAATATTTTGCAGCGATAATGGCTAGCTCAGTGGAAGCAACGCTTGCGAACGCCGATGAAAAAAATAGAGAAAGAAAGACAGAGAGTAACGTTGCTACAAGCTCTGCCTGTATAAACATCACTATGGTGACAAGTAGTGAAAACAAAGATTTGTTTCACAATGAAAGCGAAAAATGCAACCCACAAGTTGGACCACACAGCTCACAACAGACATAAAAAACCACAGAAAATGAAACAATTTACACAACTACAAACGAAAAAAGTGACAACCACAACAGCAACAACAATCATAAATAAACAAGACTTTAAGGATCTCGATATCTCTAATGCGAGACAGATGCTTTCTAAAGCAAATTTATCATTTTCGGAGAAAATAGTGTGTTTAAGATAAACTCAGCCCCAAAAATTCGTCTTGAAACACTTTGAAGGAGAGTTACCTGGAGAACTGTTTCAAATGAAACAAGAAAGCCGGCATTCCTCAGTCAAGGGGAAATAGAAGCAACCTTGAAGGAGGTTTTGCCGGATATAGACTAAAAAATTTAATCGGCCAATTCCAACTGGCCGATAGGTATCGACTAGATTTCCTGACTGCACCACAGTGGACGTGGACAAACCGCAGTGGGACATCTAGATCGTATTTAGATAGGTTATTTATTAGAGAGAGAGTCAAAAAGATGTTAAGCTGTCCACAAATGCACATGGTTGCCTATTCAGACCACAAAGTAGTCATCTGCATAGTTAACCGTGATAGAATACATAGACAAGGACCCGGATACTGGAAGCTGAACATGTCGTTACCGACATGTAAAGCCTACAGTGAACAGATAAGTAGATTAGTTAAGCAAAAGTTGACGGGAGTCATCGTCAACAATAGATGGTGGTACTCTCTCAAGAGAGAAATTAGAGTCGAGTCAATAGCTTTTAGCAGAGAACTAGCCTTAGAGAAAGACAAAACAGAAACAGAACTAGTAGCCAAGGTAGAGGAGGCGCTTAGGAGTGGCAACACAGCTAGAGTGCTAGCAACGAGAATGGCACTGGACCAGTTCTTCGACATGAAACACTAAGGCTGCGTGGTCAGAAGTAAATCACGTGCTCTAGGAAATGAAGGAGCAAAAGCTGTTAGCTGGCCCCAAGTAGCAGAGGCGAAAAGTGGCAAAAAGTCCATGATTTGGTCTTTGAAAGATCAAAATGGATGCATGCTACTTGACTCCAAGCGGATGTGTGTGGCCTTTCAGCGGCACTTTGCGCAACTATTTGAGCAGAGCGGCGGTGCGCCAAACGGAGCAATGGACTTCGGTTCATACCTCGATGGCCTGCCGCGTCTCTTGACCATGGACGCTGAGTCTGCGAAAGACCGATCACAACCACTGAGATACGGGACGCTCTGGGTCACTGGGGGAAACGCAAATCACCCGGTCTAGATGGTCTACCCTATGAGTTTTACATAGGCATGCCGGGCTTGTTCTTTGGCATCCTCGAAGCCGTCTACTGCAACTGGCAGTAGAACGGGAGAATTACCAGTTCTGCAAGCAGGGGCGTAGTAACGCTGATCAGGAAAGATGAGAACAAGGGTGACGAACTTTAGCCCCATAACTCTGCTCAACACAGAGTTAAAGAGTTTGGCCAAGGTGTTAGCAATGAGGCTGGCGCTTGTCATCGAGAACCTGGTAGGGAAAGCGAAAACGTGTGCAATCCCGACCAGGTCCATACATGACAACCTTCACCTCATGTGATACATCATAGAGAGGGTGGGGCTCTGATCAATTTAGATCAGTCTAAGGCATTCGATAGGGTCGACCATCAATACTTGGAAGCGGTTCTCAAGGCGGCTGGTTTCGGACCATCTTCAGAGGCTGGATCAAGGCGATGCACACCAGCATCTGCTTGACGGTCAAGGTGAACGGCTACCTATTGGAACCATTCGCAATCACACATTCCATCCGACAGAGATGCCCTCTCTCCTCCATTCTGTACATACTGACTCTAGAGCCACTACTGCGGAAGTTGGAGCTGCTGCAGGGCATCCGTTGGAACCGGGATTGTGGAAAGCGGCATCAGCTTATGCCAATGACATGACAGTAATGGTGTCAGAAACCTCAGAAATTGAGGTGATCGGCAACTTACTGCAGGACTACGAAAGGCTCACAGGACCAAAACTGAACCCGGACAAGTCTGTCGGTTTGCAACTCAGAATGTGGAGGGGCAAACCGATGCCGTCCGACAGCATCGCCAGACGCTGGAAGGAAGGACCGGTGAAATTGCTTGGGGTTTGGTTCGGTCCGGACCTCCAGGTGGAGAAAAACTGGAACGAGGTCACGGCCAAGGTACTTGCGCTCACCCAGAAGTGGGCAGAGTGCAAACTATCCTTGAAAGGTTGAGCGGAGGTGGCGAACACTTTCATAGTGTCCGTCATCTACTACTGCTTGACTGTCGTGCCTTGTCCCCGTGAACACCTCACCAAGATGGAACGCATGCTCTTCCAGTTCCTTTGGAAAAAGCAGGCTCCACTGTTGAGGAGATCCGTCTGCTATCAGCACCCTTCCAACGGAGGGCTGGGAATGCCGTGGCTGATGATGCACAAACACGCGCTGAGGCTACGGCATCTCCAGGTATTCCTCACCGACCAACCGGTGTGGGAACCATTTGTGAGACAGGCCTTCCCGCAACTTGTCTCGCTGACGGAACTGCAGTTATGGGTCAAGCGGAGACCGAAGAAGATGGGCGCCTGGCACATTGAATGCACTCAGGCGCTCACAGTCCTCTGTCAAGCGGGCACAGCAATTAGTGGAGACTCCACTTCAACATTCTATAGAGGGTTAGTACGTCACAAGAGCGACGACGTGCTCGGAGAGACTCTAGGCGTTGAAGACAACGAGCTCACCAGTCTGTTTGGTAGGACTTTCCACCCAGGACCTATGGACAACTTCCTGGCAGTGCTACTGAGGAGCTCTACCAGTTCAAGACAAGATCTACAGGCACGGATGCCCCGAAGGGATCCTTCCATGAGGACGTGTCCAAGATGCATGCAGGACATTGAAACCATTTTGAATGCAATCGTACACTGCCCAGGGATAACTGACTCGTGGAAATACGCAGAACAACTCTTGTCGCGTATGGGACAAATCCGGTTGACTGCCGAGTCCATAGTAAGGATCAAACCGCCAACTTCTTTCAAAAACGAAAGAGAGGTGGTTTTCTTCTGTACAGTGGCTATGGTGAAAGAAGTTATATGGTGGATGAGATTGAGAGGACTGAGGACAGATGCCTTTCTCTCCGGACAACAACTCATTCCCTTCTTTAGGTACCACTTTAGAAGGAGAATCAGAGTGGAGAGAGAAAGGCACTTCACCCCAGTAAATTTACTGAAAGGTGGGTGAATGTAGCAAAAATTGCCTGAGTGATTGGGCCTTCACTGTATATAAACCTGTAGGTTGAAGAAGAGAGCAAAAGGAAGAAAGGATCACTTGCACAACACGCTCCTGAAGTTGAGGGTTGTTCTATCGACGGGGTATTAAACAACCCATTTGTCGCGCTTCCCCCCTATTGGGGATTTCGATTGTTATAATTGTTTGTTTCAATATTTTTACACGACTGTATGTATAATTCCCGCCATATGTCTTTGTATTGTCCCCTTTTCTTGTGCGCCCTTGTGGCTAATAAAGAAATCTATCTATCTATCTATCTATCTAGCTTCCTAAACTCAGCAACCCAAATCCCACACAGAATTATTCCTACCCACCTACCTACCCACCCACATACCTACCCACCCATAAAGCTACCTACCTACCTACCTTTCTACCCACTTCACCACCTACCTACATATCTACCTACCTAGCCACCTACCTACCCACCTACCTACCTACCTACCCACCTTTCTACCCACCTTTCTACCCACCTACCTACCCACCTACCTACCACCCTACCTACCTACCTTTTTACCCACCTATCCACCTACCTACCCACCTCTCTACCAAAACTAGTAATGCTGCCACAGACACACAGACAGATGGACAGACATACAGTAATACAGACAGACAGACATACAGACAGACAGACAGAGAGACAGACAGAGAGACAGAGAGAGCCATATATATATAGAGAGAGAGATGTATGGAATATGTAGGAACTGTGTTAATCTTCCATTGCTGTTGACTTTGATTAGACAGTTTCCCTTAATTAATTCCAGTTCCTTGCTTGATTGAGAACCTTCTCTGTCTACTTGGATTATCACCTCTTAAATAATTCATCTAACTTCCCCCTCCTCCCCTTCCCCCTCCTCCTCCTCCTCCTCCTCCTCCTCGTCTTTCTACCTTCCTCTTTCTTCTACCCTCCTCCTCCTCCTACCTCCTTATAATCACCCTTCCCTCCATCCCACCTCCCAACCCACTCCTCATCCTTCTTCTCCACCCTCTTTCCTCACAATCCCTCTCTCCCTCCCCTACTCCACCCACCCCACCGCACTCTCCACACCTCACAATCCCCCTCCCCCCTCCCCCTCCTCCGCCCTCCAATCCAAACTCACCCCTCCCCTTCTTATCACAATCACCCCACCCCTCAATCCCCCCTTCTCATAATCACCCCCCCCCCCGCCCTCCTCAGGTCACATGACTCATGGTATTCCTGTAGGGAGATCTTGCTGATGTAGTGGAAGATTGCATGAAACTTAATTATGGCAACACCAACAATTGTGTTTTTCAAACTCTTTCCATAAACAAACTCACCTGAGACTCAGAATTTTTATTTTTATATATATTCTGCAAAGTACTGGTGTTGGTGCCATGGTAACATACACCCAGTACACTCTGTAAAGTGGTTGGTGCTGGTGCTGGTGCCATGGTAACATACACCTAGTACACTCTGTAAAGTGCTGGTGTTGGTGCCATGGTAACATACACCCAGTACACTCTGTAAAGTGCTGGTGTTGGTGCCATGGTAACATACACCCAGTACACTCTGTAAAGTGGTTGGTGCTGGTGCTGGTGCCATGGTAACATACACCTAGTACACTCTGTAAAGTGCTGGTGTTGGTGCCATGGTAACATACACCCAGTACACTCTGTAAAGTGGTTGGTGCTGGTGCTGGTGCCATGGTAACATACACGCAGTACACTCTGTAAAGTGGTTGGTGCTGGTGCTGGTGCCATGGTAACATACACGCAGTACACTCTGTAAAGTGGTTGGTGCTGGTGCTGGTGCCATGGTAACATACACGCAGTACACTCTGTAAAGTGGTTGGTGCTGGTGGCATGGTAACATACACCCAGTACACTCTGTAAAGTGGTAGTGCTGGTGCCATGATAACATGCACCCAGTACACTCTGTAAAGTGGTTGGTGTTAGGAAGGACATCCAGCTGTAGAAACCATGCTCATGCCAAATATAAAACAAATGGGTAAGTTTCCCTGACCAGTCTAGTCCAACCTATGTCACCATGGACAGCAGAGATAAAATGATAATCATAATATATATATATATATAGGGAGAGAGAGAGAGAGAGAGAGAGAGAAATTTACAAAATTATTTAAAACATCACTCTAGCACTCTAGAAGAGTAGAAATAACATTTATTGCATAACACTTACACATGTTTCATCGTATGTACTACATATCAGTCTTGGCATGCTAATATTTGATTATTCTAGTCAAATTAAATCGAATCCAACTACTTAAATAATATGTAGTCATGACTACTATATATATATATATATATATATATATATATATATATATATATATATATATATTAAAATAACAGATTAAAGTTTAAGCTAAGAATCGCTGCTTTCACCAGTTAAGGGTGAAAGCAGCGATTCTTTGCTTAAACTTTAATCTGTTATTTTAATAAATATTTGCTCTACGGTTCTTATATATTTGATATATATTTATCCGTATCGAGCCCTCTTTGGATTTTAGTCTTCAAATTTATTATTATTACTATATATATATATTTATATATATATATATGAAGGTGCATGGCTTAGTAGTTACAGCATTGGGCTTGCAATCAAAAGGTTGTTGGACCAGGTGATGTGTTGTTTCCTTGAGCAAGACACTTTATTTCACATTGCTCCAGTTTACACAGCTGTAGAAATGAGATGATAGGACTGGGGTCCCTATCATTCCACTGGAAAGTGGATGTGTTGGCACCACAGCAAAAAAAAGCACCCAGCACTCACTGTAAATGAGGTTGGTGTTAGGAAGGGCATCCAGCTGTAGAAATTAAGCCAGAATCAGTTCCCGTATGAGCAAGACAAGGTCAGCCGATCGGACACTGCCCACAACAGGACAACCCGTCTAACCCATGCTAGCGTGGAAGAACGGACGTTAAATGGTGATGATGATGATGATGATGATGATATATGCATAAATGAATAAAGAATAACCAAGATTTAAATTAAGTCATTTAATTCATTGACGAATGTTTTGATTAAATTAACAGGGATATTCATTGCTGTTATATTAATCTCTTCATAATCTATAAAATAACATTAATATTTAGCAATACATGTCTATAAAATAATCACAGAAGTCTGAAATGTGTTTGGAAATTTACCAATTGGATTAAACTCTGAACTGTCTCTTACTTGTTTTGCTATGGACTATAGAATTATATTGAGCTTTGAAATGTTCTTTCTATTTATATGGTTGTATTATCTACTCATTTAACCCTTTAGTATTCACATTACTCTATATATACTATTATATTTTCATGGTAAAGGCTTTACCTCACATAATATCTCACATAACATTTACATTACTCTATATATACTATTATATTTTCATGGTAAAGACTTTACCTCACATAATATCTCACATAACATTTACATTACTCTATATATACTATTATATTTTCATGGTAAAGGCTTTACCTCACATAATATCTCACATAACATTTACATTACTCTATATATACTATTATATTTTCATGGTAAAGGCTTTACCTCACATAATATCTCACATAACATTTACATTACTCTATATATACTATTATATTTTCATGGTAAAGGCTTTACCTCACATAATATCTCACATAACATTTACATTACTCTATAAATATTATTATATTTTCATGGTAAAGGCTTTATCTCACATAATTATCTCACTTAATATCGAATCTATGAGATTTTGAAAGTATTTATTTTGAGAACAATACCTTAACATCAGTTTGAGAGACCTGTTACAGCCAGTTTCAACAGAGAGAGGTAGAGAATTCTTACCGGTTTGGGCCGGTTTGAACATTAATGGGTTAAACTCTTTTATGTGTATATATATCATCATCATCATCGATTAACGTCTATCTTCCACGCTAGCATGGGTTAGATGGGTCCCATTTAGAGGCAAGTTGGGTCAGGTGACTGTGTGTCACTCATATAGGAGTGTTTCTGGCTGGTTTTCTACAGCTGGATGCCCTTCCTAATGCCAACCACATTGACAGTGTGGGCTGGGGGTGGGGCATACTGTATACATGCTTCAGCTTGTGCTCGTGGGAAGTTGGGTCTTCTGTATTACTGTGTATCGCCAGAGATCCAGGTCATGTGTCATCGCCTTTGAGAGGTGCAATTGGGCAAGGTCATCCCAGGTCTTCCTGTGTCTCCCCACTCCAAGGCTTCCAACGACTTTGAGCACTCTGCACTTTTTTATGAATATATATATATGTATATATCATCATCATCATCATTATCATTATCATCATCATCATCATCATTATCATCATCATCATCGTTTAACGTCTATCTTCCGCGCTAGCATGGGTTAGACGGAAATTGTCCCACTTGAGGCAAGATTGATCGGGTGACCGTGTCTCGCTCGTATAGGACTATCTCTGGCAGGTTTTCTACAGCTGGATGCCCTTCCTAACACCAACCACATTTACAGTGTGGACTGGGAGCCTTTTTACCATGTTTCCTATATATATATATACATACACACACATATGTATATATTGTAAAATAGCATTCAAGAGTCTGAACGAAAGGACAATTAACTTTTAAAAAAATGCTTTTGAAAATCTAAAAACAGAGAAAGCAAGCTTTGCTAAACATCAATTTTTAGTACCTCTCTTATAAACATCCTTTTTTTTTTACATAAACCAGACGTGCTTTTCGAACCCCCTTTTCTTTATTATAATTTTCTTTATATATATATATATAT